>VZSF01009393.1:240202-536155 GCA_013398295.1 Chionis minor | reverse complement strand
GGGGGGGGGGGGGGGGGGGAGCGGGAAGAAAGAAAGACAGAGGCTGACCTCCTCATTACATCATATAACCAGACACATTCATGATGTAATGCCTTGTTCCTAGCACTGTGAAGATCATACGTATTTCTGTTCTTCTCTCTTCATCTGAATTTAATTTATAGACTCTCAAAGCCTTTTATATGTAGCCTAGTGCATATTGTCCTCTGCTAGACAATGAGAGTCCAAGCTAACTCCACGGAAGTCTGTGACACAGCTAAGAGCAGGGGATGAATCTTAATGAACTGTTTTTCTCTGGAACCTCCCCTAAGAATGGAGGCAGGTACGGATGTTGCAATTTTCAAGAGAATCCTAGAGGAAGAGAAAGGTGGAGCACCAGAAAAATCCTGCAACTGTCACTCACTAGACAGAAGACAGAATTTCCCCTGACCTTCAGTAAAGGCAGAATAGTTCCGCACTTGTGGCAGCGCTTGGCTGTATTTATAGGTGGAAAAGTCTGTATTGTTTACGCCTTGTCACAGAGCGCTTCTGCCAGCAGTGGTGTGTGCAGGTTCCATTACAATAGTAAGGATGTGGATAAACTTTTCACCTTGAGTACCTAATGCGAGGCACACCACTCTGTATTTGGACACTTACGTCAGCAGTTGATTTCGAAGTGACTATTGACTTCAAAGGGAAAATTATCTTTTGATGTATGCTTAGATGCCTAACATTTGGCATCCAAAGTTTTTAAAGAACTACATTGTCATTGACATCTATAGCACATATTTTTATATATAGATAGATGTAGGAACAAAGGTCCTACCTTCTGGAACTTGCTTAAATAGATGCAAGACAGAAGTCAGATTAGTTGAGTGTGGAAAGATAAAGCTCCAGATTCTTTTACCAGCAGCGTAATCTTTTGTGGGGACACGAGTTTTTCAGAAAGCTCTTTTTCAGGGGAGGAGTCAAAAGAGAAGGCATGCATTCTTGATGCTGAAAGCCTGCTTGTGCTTTTTATGTTGACCTTTTTCAGGAGCAGTCTATCCATACATAGAGGAATGCAATGCTGACAAGTTTAATAAAGTTTGGCTGAACTGCTCTAAAAGAGGTGATTGGAGGAAAAAAAATAATTAAGATGGGGGGACCACTGTTTCCTGACAAATAATCGAGAAAATCTTTCTCACGTTTTGTTTTCTGTCTGCTGCTGGATGTAACTCAAGGTGATCTCCCCCCCCCCCGCCTTTATTTTATTTTGTTTGACTGTATAACATTTGTGCAATAAATTCTGTTGCAGTGAATTCCATTTGACCCAGCCCTGCAAATGCTTGTATGATGCATGCTCCGGAAGGTAGCCCGATTAAATTTTTAATAAATCGGTTCCTCTGCTGTATACCTTAGTATACAGAAACTGAGGCATGTATGGTGAATGATGGCTGAAAGGTCCTTTTGTTTTGCAGTCCTATTTGATATTGCAGTACAATCTTACCGCAGCTTTTCTTGTCTGTTTTACTGAATGTATTTTTATCTGATGTCTCTTATCTGGTTAGAAAACTGAATTACCATTGGATGGAAAATGTAGGTTTTTAAGAACAAAGTGCAACTGTAGTATAGAAGTCTATCACAAAATTAACGTTCCATAAAACTTCGGTGTAATCACATATTCCATGGAGATACAGTTGCATTATTTTCTTTCAATCTTCGTGAACTGCTTTTAATGTTTAATTATGGTGAAAGCATTCAATACTACTAATAATTCAAGATTACTACTAGACTTTGCAATTTGGCATGAACTGAAACTACTTTGGAAAAATACTCGGATACATTACATATGTATGTGCTTGTGCACATATCTTCATTCCTGATAGGAAATGGGAAAATGGAATTCAGTTCGCACATGATAAATAACAAGATTAGATAATGTATCCATAAAATATTTGCATATTCAGTTGGAAGGGACCTACAAGGATCATCTAGTCCAAAGGCCATTAGCATCCTGGCTTCTATGAGGAACAGTGTGGCCAGCAGGACTAGGGAAGTGATTGTCCCCCTGTACTCGATGAGGCCCCACCTCGAATACTGTGTTCAGTTTTGGGCCCCTCACTACAAGGAAGACACTGAGGTGCTGGAGAGTGTCCAGAGAAGGGCAACAAAGCTGGTGACGGGTGTGGAGCACAAGTCCTATGAGGAGCCGCTGAGGGAACTGGAGTTGTTTAGCCTGGAGAAAAGGAGGCTGAGAGGAGACCTTGCTCTCTACAACTACCTGAGAGGATGTTGCGGAGAGGTGGGGGTCAATCTCTTCTCCCAGCTAAGAGGTGATAGGTCAAGAGGAAGTGGCCTCAAGTTGTGCCGGGGAGGCGTAGGTTGGATATTAGGAAAAAATTCTTCACCAAAAGGGTTGTCAAGCATTGGACGAGGGTGGCCAGGGAAGGTCATCCCTGCCACCTCTGGAGGTATTTAAAAGACGGGTAGACATGGTGCTGAGGGAGACGGTTTAGTGGTGGTTTTGGCAGTGTTAGGTTGATGGTTGGACTCGATCTTAAAAGTCTTTTCCAATCTAGATGATTCTATGATTGTAACTGCCTGAACCGCTTCAGGGCTGACCAAAAGTTAAAAAGATGTTATTAAGGGCATTGTCCAAATGACTCTTAAACACTGACAGGCTTGGGGCATTGACCACCTCTCTAAGAAGCCTGTTCCAGTGTCCGACCACCCTCTCACTAAAGAAACGCTTCCTAATGTCAAGTCTGAAACTCCTGCAGCTTTCAGCCATTCCCATGTCTCCTGTCACTGGATTCCAAGAAGAGATCAGCACCTCCCTCTCCACTTCCCCTCTTCGGGAAGCTGTAGAGAGCAATGAGGTCCCCCCTCAATCACTTTTTCTCCAAACTAAACAAGCCCAAAGTCCTCAGCCGCTCCTCACAGGACATTCCTGCTAGCCCTTTCACCAGCGTTGTTGGTCTCCTCTGGACACATTTAAGGACCTTCACATCGTTTTTGAATTGTGGGGCCCAGAACCGCACACAGTACTCAAGGTGAGGCTGCAGTAACGCCGAACAGAGTGGGGAAATCACCTCTTTTACCGGCTGGTTGTACTGTGTTTGATGCACCCAGGACAGGGTTTGTCCTCTTGGCTGCCAAGGCACACTGCTGACTCATGTTGAGCTGCTGTTGACCAGCACTCCCAGATCCCCTTCCGCAGGGCTGCTCCCCAGCCACTCCTCTGCCAATTCATACTTGTGCCTGGCCTTACTCCATCCTAGCTGCAGAATCTGGTATTTGGACTTAAATTTCATCCATTAATCATAGCCCAATGCTCCAATCTATCTAGATCNATTGGATGGAAAATGTAGGTTTTTAAGAACAAAGTGCAACTGTAGTATAGAAGTCTATCACAAAATTAACGTTCCATAAAACTTCGGTGTAATCACATATTCCATGGAGATACAGTTGCATTATTTTCTTTCAATCTTCGTGAACTGCTTTTAATGTTTAATTATGGTGAAAGCATTCAATACTACTAATAATTCAAGATTACTACTAGACTTTGCAATTTGGCATGAACTGAAACTACTTTGGAAAAATACTCGGATACATTACATATGTATGTGCTTGTGCACATATCTTCATTCCTGATAGGAAATGGGAAAATGGAATTCAGTTCGCACATGATAAATAACAAGATTAGATAATGTATCCATAAAATATTTGCATATTCAGTTGGAAGGGACCTACAAGGATCATCTAGTCCAAAGGCCATTAGCATCCTGGCTTCTATGAGGAACAGTGTGGCCAGCAGGACTAGGGAAGTGATTGTCCCCCTGTACTCGATGAGGCCCCACCTCGAATACTGTGTTCAGTTTTGGGCCCCTCACTACAAGGAAGACACTGAGGTGCTGGAGAGTGTCCAGAGAAGGGCAACAAAGCTGGTGACGGGTGTGGAGCACAAGTCCTATGAGGAGCCGCTGAGGGAACTGGAGTTGTTTAGCCTGGAGAAAAGGAGGCTGAGAGGAGACCTTGCTCTCTACAACTACCTGAGAGGATGTTGCGGAGAGGTGGGGGTCAATCTCTTCTCCCAGCTAAGAGGTGATAGGTCAAGAGGAAGTGGCCTCAAGTTGTGCCGGGGAGGCGTAGGTTGGATATTAGGAAAAAATTCTTCACCAAAAGGGTTGTCAAGCATTGGACGAGGGTGGCCAGGGAAGGTCATCCCTGCCACCTCTGGAGGTATTTAAAAGACGGGTAGACATGGTGCTGAGGGAGACGGTTTAGTGGTGGTTTTGGCAGTGTTAGGTTGATGGTTGGACTCGATCTTAAAAGTCTTTTCCAATCTAGATGATTCTATGATTGTAACTGCCTGAACCGCTTCAGGGCTGACCAAAAGTTAAAAAGATGTTATTAAGGGCATTGTCCAAATGACTCTTAAACACTGACAGGCTTGGGGCATTGACCACCTCTCTAAGAAGCCTGTTCCAGTGTCCGACCACCCTCTCACTAAAGAAACGCTTCCTAATGTCAAGTCTGAAACTCCTGCAGCTTTCAGCCATTCCCATGTCTCCTGTCACTGGATTCCAAGAAGAGATCAGCACCTCCCTCTCCACTTCCCCTCTTCGGGAAGCTGTAGAGAGCAATGAGGTCCCCCCTCAATCACTTTTTCTCCAAACTAAACAAGCCCAAAGTCCTCAGCCGCTCCTCACAGGACATTCCTGCTAGCCCTTTCACCAGCGTTGTTGGTCTCCTCTGGACACATTTAAGGACCTTCACATCGTTTTTGAATTGTGGGGCCCAGAACCGCACACAGTACTCAAGGTGAGGCTGCAGTAACGCCGAACAGAGTGGGGAAATCACCTCTTTTACCGGCTGGTTGTACTGTGTTTGATGCACCCAGGACAGGGTTTGTCCTCTTGGCTGCCAAGGCACACTGCTGACTCATGTTGAGCTGCTGTTGACCAGCACTCCCAGATCCCCTTCCGCAGGGCTGCTCCCCAGCCACTCCTCTGCCAATTCATACTTGTGCCTGGCCTTACTCCATCCTAGCTGCAGAATCTGGTATTTGGACTTAAATTTCATCCATTAATCATAGCCCAATGCTCCAATCTATCTAGATCTCTGTCCAAACACTGAAGAGAGTCAGCAGCGCCTCCCAGTTTGGTACCTTCAGCAAACTTGCTAATGTTGCATTCAACTCCTGGGTCCAGATCACTGATAAATATATTGAAGATAACTGGGCCTAGAATTGAGCCCTGAGGAACACCACTGGTTGCCAGCCAGGTGTAGCTTCAAATATCAGATCTTGATATAACCACGTTTAATGAGAAGCTCCATGTCAAAATATTTTTGATCCATGCTGCTAAATACTTATGCTCATCTGTTGAGTCAGATAAACTCCATTTTGTTTGCTAGGAGATTTTTATAGTCGTTTTAGTGGACCTGTTCTAATTTGCACTAATTTACAAGGACTAGCATTGGCCAGAAGCGCAAATGAAAAGCAGCACTGCACAATGGTTGTCTGGCATGTCCTTCTCCCGCCGCTCTTGAGTTTTCTTTCCTATGCCAGAAGGCTATATCCTGATGGAGGTTATCTGTTACAATGAGGTGATACTCCTGCGGTTGGTAGAAAGGGCACTTGCCTTGTATTGTGGTTGATGGAGAATAGGAGAAAGGTCAGGAAAGATGAAGGGGAGCAACTGGCTTGAGTCTGCTTTCACAGGAGGAAGGGAAGTATTTTCCCTGATTTTTTAACTAAAATTGAATTTATTCAGTATCTATAGCCATTGTGGTAGCAGTAATAGCGACAGTAATGATAGTAGCCTGTATCTGAAGTCTGAATCACAATATGTTCCAGAACACTTTATGAAAATATATATGTATTTCTTCACTTAAATGGATAAGCCAACTTTTTATCTGTGCTGCCACTGATGTGTATAGATAGATAAGCTCACATGTACTAGAACTAATTCAAGGCTTCTCAGTGGTAAGGGTGATGATCATCTCATTGGAATGCACACGGGGATGTGGGTGAGGTGCGGTGGCTGTCTGGAGGACTTGGATGAATCCCCGGCAGTTGGGATGGCCTCGAAAAGGCAAAGGGATTTTTGAATGGGAAAGAGCAGGACCTGGAGTTATGCACCAGGCTGTAGGGAGTCACGGGTAGGAGCATGGGGGCCTTACACAGTGTATCCACCTCTCCTGTTGTGTTCAATGGGGTGTGGACCTCCTTTGCACCTCCTTTCCAGCCCACAGAACCACAGGTTACCTACATCAGCACTGGCCTGCCTCCACCTCCTCACAGAAACCACCACCCACACCATCTGCCTCCTGGGCTGCTGGGGAGGACAAAGGATGGGGGGAGAATGAGCTAGAGCCATAGCTGATGTCTCTCAAGAGCCAGGAGGGCATTGGGTGGAAACAGAGGGTCTGAGGCAGGGAGCCAGTAAGTCCTGTGGCCAGAGAGGGGGGTTTTCTGCTCCTGGGGTTGCCGTGAGGACAGTAAGGAAGATGGTTGCTCCTGCAGCATTTTTTGCCCCCTTGCAACATTGCCTACTAGGAATAGTAGTCTGCCAGCCAACCTTTGTCCCCTCAAACACAGGCAGAGGAGGCAAAGCGCTGCCTTTTCAGGCTGTTCCTGCAGGTGGCTGTACTCGTGCCTCAAGTCAGCTCTGATACTTGCTGTGGAAAAGAAAAAATGATGAAAGAAAATAACCTTGGAGATTTAAAAGAAAATGTTTTGAATTCTATAGCTGTGCATGCAGAACTTAAATTGCATCTAAATTCCTACCTGACAAATGGCAACCTTGCCATCTGCACAGTTTGCCTGCGGGCTGTGCTGCACAATGGCTTTAGCATGAACTGTGAATCATCAGTGTTAGCACTTGTAGCTCTCCAAATCCTCTGAAGAAGTAATAACCCAGAGGAACTGTTTGTGAGGTTTGAGGAAATCATAGCACCTCAATCTTCAGCCTAGCTCTTTCATGTAAGGAAACACTTTTTTTTCCATTGTTAAGAAGATGCATTTTCTTTTCTAAGATAATGGACTATAATAATCAAGGGGTTACCTGAAACCTTGAAATAAAGAACCCAAGAAAAAATTTTCAGCAGCTTGTTTTCATAATGTACTATCAGAAGTGATTTGATCTACTGTTCATCATTAATTCAGAAATGATTTATGACAATGTGTCCTCGTTTTTATGCTGTAGTGATGTTCATCTGAATAGTAACCTCCAGGAAACCAGAGTTCTTATTCTTTCTATGGAATATATCACATTTAAAATATTTTTATGTGCAACTATCTGGTTACCAGTTCAAGAAGCAGGGGTATTGTTATCATACTCCCAGGACTGTGATAAGAGTTGTAAGTAAAACAGAATGCAACATAAGTTGTTCTCTTTTCGTGACTGGTTTGGATCATACTGATTCAAGTTTGTTAAGGCAGATGTGTTTTCCAGAATAACAACGGTAGGTCATATGGTAGCGCTTTGCACAGTTTCATTTATCTGGACCTCAATTTGCAAGGATCTGAAACAATGTCAAGATACTTTTATGCCTAGTGAAAACACGTAACTGTAACGGCATGCAACGGCATTCATTCACTTCATTGCTGTCCGATAGTTGAATTGGAATGACAGAAACAAACTAAGTGTTTTTAATTCTTTCCTGGGGCTGAGGATATTAAACAGGAAAGATATTAAATGTCGTGAGTCAGATTATCACTTAGCGCAAATTGGAGTAATGTCACTGAAGTCAAAGTGCTGTTTTACACCTGCTGAATGTGTTTCTGTAGCCTCAGAGCTCTGCGTAAGGGCATCTCCTCCAATGCGTCGCTTCGGGTTCTTATAAATTTTGATTTGCAGACATCAGCAAGGGGAATTTCTACTTGATAATAAAGCAATTTTCATGAGCAGTAACTTATTTGGAATAATCTTCCCATTGTCAAGAAAACTGTGATTGTGTAGAACTAATAACACTTAGAGGTGTTCCATAGTCAAGTTTTGATGTAAACTGGTTCATTTGGTGAAGAGTTTCATAGGATGTGTACAACTTACTAGTGTCTTCTAACTTTCTGAATTTATGAAATGTCCCAGTCCGGTGGTCAGGGATGACTGTTGGCAGAGGCTTTTAAAAACACCTAGGAAGTTACAGCTGTACTGGGAATTCTAAATCTCAGTTGAAAGTGCCCCGCCAGCTTCATTTTTTTTGGCAGTCAGAAGACTACAGATCTCTTTTTGAAAGAAAATTGTTTTTAGATGTCTCATGTAATTTATTCAAGCATTGCACTAAACCATTTTTTGTCAACAACAAAAAATGTAGCTGGTTATATATAGGCATCAAGTAGCACTCTGACAAGATGAAAAGCGGGTGCCATGCCAAAAGTTCGGGTTCTTTGAAAAGACTAATCCCATTTTGAGTGCACATTCAAAGCAGTTACAGGCAATTTTTAACGTATTATTCTACAGTGACACCCTTTCTTTTGAAATGTAAACTCTTCAAGAACTTACAATGGAGAGTAGAAGTAATAGTTTTTAGATGACTGAAAAATACCAGGTTGGTAGTTTCACTGACTTGTCAAATGGAATGCCTTGACTTTTATATTTAGACTTAAAACTCTGGCTGCGGGCTAGAATGTGTTTTTTGCTGTGTGCTAGGGTTGAGGGGGCAGCGCACAGAGGGAGCACCAGAGACACAATGACATCCCAGACGCAATAATGTGTCTTTGGTGCCACTACTTCTCCGAGTCATGCCTTAAAAAGGTGCAGAGTACTGCCGTAAGTTCAGCTTGATGTGGGTGCCTGTGCTGCAGCTATGCAAAGTGGTACGCTCTTTTCCCCATGTAGACACACACCCCCCTACCATTTTGCAGCAGCAAGATCTGCAGGGAGGCTCTGCTACAAAGTCCTAGTGTTCAGGTGGGTCAGGAAGGTTGATGAGGCACAGAATTTGACAGAATAGCCAGAAGACCAGGTTGGTTTCATAGCAGAAATATGCCATGCTCTCTGATGGGTTACTACACACAAGGCTAATTCAGGTTTTGGTATATATTGGCTTGGTTCTGGTATATATTGTGTAGGAGATCCTGTATCTCCTGAATGAGCCCAATGCTTTAGTTTGTGCTTGCGTAGTACATAGGCTCAATCCCGCTCTCTCACACTGGTGCTGTGAAGGATGGATCTACTATGTACTTTGAAACAGTGATTGCAGTTGTGTGGAAAACGCTGGCTATCTGGGAGACAACAGTAAAGTGGGGAACAATGCTAGGTGATTTCTGAGTACCTTGGGAAGATTTTGCTACTGGTGGGTGTTGTTTCTTTTACTATCTAGCCAGTTTCAAAATAGGTTATCTGCGTGTGCCATAGATGTATTGTGAGAGTGGAGTTACTCTTGAGTCGTTAGTTGCCACAGAACTACTGCGGAATGAAATGAGTGTCCAGAGTTGTGAAGAATTCTGCTTGAGAGGAATTTATCACCGAAACTGACAGATAATGTGTACTGAAGAGTTTGTATTAATAACTCTTATCCTGTTTTATGGGACGTCATAAACTTCTTCATATTTTTAATGAGCATAAAACACCCTCCAAACTTGCTTGCTCCATTGATGCTGAACAGTCTATCATATATACAGAATCATGGAATAGTTTGAGTGGGAAGAGGCCTTTAAAGGTCAATCTAGTCCAACCCCCCTCCAGTGAACAGGAACATCTTCAACTAGATCAGGTTTCTCAGAGCCCCTTCCAGCCTGACACTGAATGTCTCCAGGGATGGGGAATCTACCACCTCTCTGTGCAAGCTGTTCCAGTGTTTCACCACCCTCATTGTAAAAACTTTCTTCCTTGTGCCTAGTCTAATCTTCCCTCTTTATTTTAAAGCCATTACCCCTTGTCCTATCGCAGCAGGCCCTGCTAAAAAGTTTGTCCCCATCTTTCCTGTAAGCTCCCTTTAAGTACTGAAAGGCTGCAATAAGGTTTCCTCAGAGCCTTTTCTCCTGGCTGACAACCCCAACTCTCTCAGCCTGTCTTCATAGGAGAGGTATTCCCAGCCCTTTTAACCTTTTTTTGGCCCTCCTCTGGAGTCGCTCCAATGGGTCCATGTCTCTCCTGTGCTGAGAGCTCCAGAGTTGGACACAGTACCTGATGCGTGTACGTTTTCTGTTTGAACTTCATGCACTTCTGGGCATAGTGCATGTTAGAGACCTTCCTGCTCTCCTGTGGGGTAAAAGCAGTATGTTAAGCTCTGAGAAACCAGTTCCAAAAGGTTATTGCAGATTTGGAAAGAGCCAAAAAGGAACTAAGGATGTGTCGAGAGAGGAAAAAGCTGTCATTTGGAGAGACTGAAACAATTGTTCCCTGCTTCAGCACATCATCTTAATTAGTTACCTGAAGCTAGAAGCCTAAACCCAGATTTGGGTTTCAATGTCTCCCTGTCCTGTATCCTATTCTCCCCCATTTTATCTTTGTACCGAGCTTTTAAATCCAAATGTGTATTCTGGAGAGAACATCCCAGAGAGCTGAGGGTAGGGAATTGTGTCTCAGGAGGCCACAGGACTGAACACTAGGTGTGCACCTGGAGGTTCTAGTAAAGCCTGTGAAGAGCTGTGAGCCTTCTGGTTCGTTCTCTCCCTCTGGATCTGCGTTAACTGTTAGCAAATCTGTGACACTGGCAGTGTCCGGGAAGCAGAAGGCTTATCTGTCTACATTTGCATGGCCCCATATCCTCTCTCATTCCAGCAGTCTATTGCTTCCTCTTTCTCACTTAAGACTGCAATTAGCACTTTTTTATGACTTTGAAATATTAGAAGGGGGAGCCATGATGGATAGTAATGTAGATGCTTGAACTTTTGGGGAACATTCTTTTCACATAGTGGTGGTGCCAGCTGCTTCTTTGGCTCTGTCTCTTTAATACTTTTTCTCTTGATGGTTTTTAAAAATGAACGCATGCTGAAACCAAGACATCAAAGTTATTTTAAGTCTAACCAGCAGTAGAATAAGTGGCTAAATTAATGTGCGCTTTGTTCTTATGGGCAAGAAGTTTTAAGGCTTGCCTTTCAGTAGGCATTACTCAACAGGGTAACTAAATACCCTGTCAAATACAATATGTTACAATATTTCATATTTTGTGGCTATTAACTCTTGCATCTAAAACCATTCTAAATGTGACCAATTAAGATTTCCCGTATGGTGTTTTCATGAGGGATGTGATTCCCTCAGCTCTGACTTAGTCAACCTAGCATTTCTTGATGGTCTCTTTCATTGGATGCCTGCCACCTTGGTCCGCAATACATCATATGCCATCTACACATGTTCTAATACAAGCATCAGACCTACTAAAATTTTATTTTTCTCCCAGTTAAAATTTCCAGTTTCATTCCAATATGTTAAATAAGACTGACTTTTTTTTTTTTATTAAGGATTTTTTTTTTTTTTTTTAATAACTTGGATTTTAAAATGAGGTTTGGATGTAACAAAAACTGGCTTATGATACTGGCAATATGATCAGCTGCAGACTTCAGACTTCAAACTTGAGGTGCTTAAGACTGATTACATAGTTTTTCAGAGATGAAAATTGTACTGTGGGTACTTGTACTGCAGAGGTGTTTCGATGTGTGAGGAACAAACACCAAATTTTTCATGAGAAGCAGGGAAGAGATTACAAAGGGCAAGGGTGGTGATGAGAACTAGCTAGCAGTGTCTTCAGTGGGTTGTTCTGAATGCTGAAAATATTGAAAGACGTGAAGACATCTGATTAATTTGATCATACAATAAAACATCTGAATATTATAGTTTCGTATTTTGATTTAATTGTGAACATCATGTCTAATTTTTGTAATACTACCTCAAACAAACCCTTTTAAAGTGAATTACAATGTGGGAATGTTGTTTCGACATGGGAAGTGTGAAAATCAGTTTTTGTGGTACAACACCACTCCCTAATGTTAATGCAACGTTGTGTCAAGTGCAATGACATTTTAGCATAATAATGCACTGATAGATGCCAGGTAGAGGTTGGGTCAGGTTCATTCTACTGATCTGTGGAAATAACAGCCAGAGTTGCATAAAAATGCAGTCTTTCAATCAAATGCTGATTAAATATGTGGAAATGTTCCTATAGAGTTATAAAGCTTAGATAGACACTAAACTATTTCATATGTAGAAAAAGGAGCTGCTATAAATTTTACTGGGCTTAGATATCAACGAGATCTGATCACTGTCCTTACGGCAGTGCATGTTGGTCTAATGCTTGAAGAAAGAGGATCCCAAGCTATCAGGATAGTAGATCTTCATAGCTTAATGTTGATGACATCAGTTGAGATCCACGTTCAGGAAAAAAATCCCATACAACCCATGACCCGACCTTTTTTGTGAAATTGAATCATTTTACTCTCTTAAGTCATCGCTCTTGGTAGATCTAAATATCAGCTATGTTATTTGAAAAGTGCCTGATGGGCATGTAGTAATAATAACAATAATAAAAAAGATAAATGCATTGTTTGAAGGGGATAAATGTGTTTTGGTTTTTTTCTTCAGGGAAAGCTGTGTTTCATAAGGAATCACTCTAATTATTGCTTTTTTTTTAAAGCTCAGTAAGAGTAGCTGTTAGGCAAGGTAAATATTTTATTAATATGACCGCTAATGTACTTGTTCTGCGAAGTGCAGGGTGGCATCTGTCACTAGCTCTTTCTAATTCTGGTAATAACATGCAACAGTTTTTTGTTTTTTTTTTTTTTTAAAAAAAAAAGAAGAAAATGTCTATACTATGGACACTTAGCCCCCCCAAAAAAAAGAAAAAAAAGTGTGGTCACATTCCAGGATGCTCAAGAAAAGATACCAAATTTTAATTCTTGGTCCAGTCTGTCTTTTTTTCTTTTTTCATCCCCCTCCTTCCTTATACGGGGACACAGTGTTTTGCCTACTGGTTCTGTATCCACAGAAAATATAAACAAATCTTTCATTTGTAGCCCGTTACTTTCCATGCCAAAAAACATACCTGTATTTATCAACTTTTACTCTGATGTTGTAATGTGGAAGAATTGCATGAAAAAGAGAAAAGAACCTCATAGTATCAGGGCATAATTCGTTGGTGCACGTGTAGTGCTGGTTCTGTGTCTCAAGAAGGATGTTGTAGAACTAGAAAAGTCTAGAAAAGGGGTGAAAGGCTGAATGAAGCTGTGGAGCTTGTTCTGTGTAAGGAATGACTAAGACTCTTGGTGTTGAGCGAGGTGGCTATATTGCTTTATGTAAAATCTCCGTTGATCCAGAGAAGGTGAACAGATAATGACAATTCGCTTGTCTCTTTAATGCAAGGTCAAGTGATCATCACACAAAACAGGCTTGCTTACGGTAAGCAGAGTTCCATGACTTCTGAGCAATGTATGGTTAGTCTGTGGAAGTCCTTGCCACAGAGGATGGATGCTGATGGTGTACGTGGCTTCAGAAAGGACCTTCATGAATTTATAAAAGAAACGCTTATGTCTGTTAGGCACAAACCCTTGCTTCACAAAATGCCTAAGCTGTAGTGTCACCGGGACAGTTTTCTGAGAAATATCCTTATGTGCTACTGCTCTGTAATGACTGTCCCCAAACATGTCTGATAAACCAATTCTTGTAGTGGCTTGAAACTAGTTAAGGAACTTCAGAATTGTGTGGCGCATTTAAATTTGCTCTAAAATTTTAGAAATGGCATTTAAGCCACTGAAAAAGCTTCGCAGTCAGATTTGAAAAGCTACATTCTACAAATAAGTTGATTAATTTACACTTTACGTGGTGCTTATTTAGTGTTTAAAGAACATTACAGAAACGGGTAAGAAATGTTAACACAGGTTGCAGATTGGAGTTCCTAAAGGGCAAAGGATCAAACTTTCAGTTTCTGCCCTCCCATGTATTGACATAAATTACATCAGATTTACGCTATAAATACAGAGGTTAAAAATGATGCCCTAGTTGTAGCTGTGTGTCTTTCCCTGCTAGGGGCTGGTTTGGTCAGAAAAAATGCATTAGTGATATGAGCCGTTGAAGGAAAAAAATAAAAATGCATTGTTCCTATCTATGCTTGTAGTTTTTTATTTACAAAAGTGATTGTCACTGAAGAATAGGACAGGAATCCTATTTCTTTCCCATGCAGAGAAACTATCTAGGTACCTGGTTTGGACTTTAAATGCAGCCAATCATCTGCATAGGAGTTGCATATCTGAATAATTTTGTATATCTGGAGGTAAGTGTCTTGACAGGAGTCACACCCATGAATCTGTGGTGAATTAGAGAGCTGTTAGATTTGCAAGCTTCACATTTGGACTTAATCTTGGGAATTGTGTGAAGCTGTGTTAAGCAGAACGTTTGTCTAAACACTTGGAATGTTTCCAACTCTGAGCATATGAACTGATCTCCATAAACTAAATTCAATGTAGTGGTCTTCTGTTTTCTGAATATAAATGTTTTTGGTGGTTAGGGAGCTGCAACAATTACAAGATTAAAACTTCAGTATGGGGCAATTTGCTTTAACCAATACAAGGTGCTGGGTTAGCTCTCCAGACTAGAGGCTTAGAGCGCATACTATAAAATTCAGTGTTTGTTTTCTCTCTGTGAGCAAACTATTAAAATTCTGCCTTCAGACGCAATGTCTTACAGGGCTGTACAAAAAGAAGGATTTTTTTTTTTTTTTTTAAAATAATGCCATTTGCAATGTACAGAACCAGGTAACTAGAGAATAAAAATTAGGTCATCTCTTATGGAAATATGTATTAGCTGCCCTAACAGGCAAAGAATGATTTTATCTAATATTTTTCTTCGGGGGTCCTGTTTTTATATTGCAACAATATTTCTTTTTTTATATTTGGGGGGGGAGGGGGGGGCCTAAAAGACCCAAACAAATCAATCAAAGCCCCCCAAGGCCCCCCCACTGTTCAACCATTCCTGTACTTAAAGGCTTTTGCAAATGACAGTACTAGCTAGTTGCTCCCCAGTTAATTTAAACAAACATTAGTAATATTTTTTCATACTTCAAAGGCAAGTCTTTCCTCAGGTATCCCCAAAAAGGGTTTTTCTTTGGAAAAACCTTGATCTTCGAGGACTTAAAATAGAATAGAAAGTGATACAGGATTTTTGTTTTTAATGAAGTAAGAATTATTGATCATCAAAAGCCAGAGAGCAGTAAATCAACAAATGTTTCTCTTATTCCTGTACAGCAATGTGTATAGTTGAGGAGTTCCATGACTCTCAAGTTAGTAATCTTTAATTTAGATATCCGTTAGGTATTAAATTTGAAAACTACATGGTGCACAGATATTTCTGCTAATTACTACTATCAGAATAACTTGACTTTCTTCCCACCCTCTTCTAAAGCTTAACAGATTTCAAAATCTTGGTTAGGTTTTCCTTCTAAGAAGAAGGAAAGCCCAATTGGAAAACCCAATTTGAGCTGTTCTATCACTTTGATTCTTTTCTTCCTTAGCAATGACACATTTTGAGAATTTTCGCTTGTTTTCATTTCTAAATAATTGGGTTTTCTCCTGTCAAATGAAAGATTTAAAAGAAAATAAAAATAGTTAAACACTGGAACTTATCTTTTGATTCAGTAGATTTTCCAGCACTTGAAACACTTCAGTCAAGATCAAATGACTTTCGAAAAGAAGTGCTTTATCTCCAGTAAAAATTATGGGGCTGCTGAAAGCATCAGTTGGTGAAATTCAAGAGGTCCAATGAGATGGATAATCACAATGCTTTCTTCCAGGTTTCAATATCTGAATTTACTGAAATTACTGGGTTGTTTGTCAGCCAGTTCAGTCAGATTTCTTGAAAAAGTTCATAGACTAGACAATAAGCCATCATAAAAGCCATAGAAACATAGTTGTGGGACAGAACTCCCACTGATGCCCCGATTACAGCCTGAATAAGGATTTGCTTTCTGGAATAAGACCTAACAAAGTGTGAATTGTGTAGTGTAAATGCATTTCCATTGTGGGGTTAGGCAGGAGGTCAAAGGATGAGTGCCATTCACATAAATATGAGTGTGAAGTAAAAGAATTTAATTTTGGTTAACTGTGCACAAAGGAATCAATGAAATTATTAATCCCAGTAAGCAATTCATTGCTATTTGTTCTTGTAATAGCTATAAACATTTTTTTTTTTCCTAATTGAAAAGAGAAATAATTCCAACTGAGGAAACTCTTCAAATCATCTGTATCTCTTGAATATTTTTTCAGTACATTTTTGGATCGTATTTTCAGAACTGTTCAACTTTGGTTTGATCACAAACTAAGGCTTCCCGTCTCCCATGCACAGAAGGTAAATGGGGTAGATCTTGAAAATAGAGTTTATTTACTTAAATAGGTTAACAGGTGCTGTTAGGCACAGGGCAGTTCTGGGAACCTGCTTCACTCTCAACACCGGTTGCAAAGTTGATGTATGATTTGAACTTGTACTGGTGATTCTTTTCATAACATAAAACAACGGAAAATTTAGTGTAAATTCATGAGTCTTGAAGGACAGCTGTATGACATGCCTCTACTACAGTGTCACATTTTAGTCCATAGTCGGATCTATTACACCTGACCTACGCGCAGTCTCTGAAGCACAGGTCTACCCTTAAGTAAGCTGTTATGGTGAATTTAAAGTTGAGTTTTTTTGTCCTTAGAACGGTGCCTGGACTTAGGAATGGATCACTTAATTTAACCTGAGTATGCTAGGGCACCTGAATGAGAGAGTGTGTATTAGCACTGTGTATTGATGGGTACACGCACGTCTTGTCTGGCAGTAATGGACTGCACAAGCAGTTTGGCATTTCATCTGACAAAAATTATTTGATAACGTGTAGCAACTTGCTGTGTTAGCTGGCGAGCCTCAGTCCATAAGGAACTGAATTGTAGGTGTCTAATTTTACCTTGAAGGTACCATCATTTCATTATATGTAGCTTGCTGGACTTTACTGTTTTGCAGATGCCTTGTTATACCTGGACATACTGAAACATGATGCAATCAGGCCAATAAAGTGTTGAAACAACTCAGGGTTAAAGAATGCTGTGTTTGCCCTACAAAAGGGAAAATTGGTTCCATCTGCTCAAATTAAATGCTGATTTAGACCTCATTTTCTGAAATGTAAACCTTGCTTTTGAAATAACTGCTTGGTAAAAAACTTTTGATTTTTATTATATGAATCTAGAAATAAATTGGAGAGAACTTCAGGCCTGTCTTGTCTGCATTCCCCGAGAAAAGGTTTCATTCAATTGAGCCATGTATTTCAGTGTAAGTGTATACAATACAGCCACTTTTGCCACGCTTAGCACTTTGTATACCTGATTGAGGGCTATTAAACTCCAATTTGACACACTGGCAGAGTTAGCTGAGTCTTGTTTAACGTAATTAAAATTCTGTGGTCAACTTTTTCCCCCCTGCATTCCGCAGCCAAAAAAGCCAATGCGTGTTTCGTGAATGGCCTTTGTAGACAATCTGTTTGTCTCTACTGAACTGCTTTTGTTTTTAATAGATGTCTTCTGTATGGTCATTTCTGAATGTCTCTTCAGTGTGAGTTAAACTGCTAATACAAGTACCTAGAGTGATCTGGAGGTCTGTTCAATCTCAAGGAGCCTTAAGGTTCAAACAAGGGTCTACTGAAGAGCAAATCAGTTAATGGTTAAGACAAAATGTAATGAGCCAAATAAAGAAACCACAGTTCACATAGCTGACATCATCCTATAATATCTCCCAGACAACACTGTTCTTTATAATGTGTTTGATGCATTTTTTTTTTTCTTCTGTAGACACAAAGATTTCAATTGACTTGAGTGCTCCAGAGGCCAAATTCTCAAAGGTATTTGGGTACTTAAAGGTACGCATAGAAATTTCTTGGGATTAAAAAATAATGCCGGGGCACTTCATTCCTGTTTGTGATTTCAGGAACATCTATTTGCATTCTTAGATACTGAAATATTTTAGAAGTCCAATAGGCAAGGAGGTCTTTCATTTTCTGTGAGGTCTGTCAGGCACCCTTTTGCCTCCTACACAAAACAGCAGTGTGGAAAGAGGTGAGAAAAGAGTGAAAGCTGAAGAGCTGATGTTACTGAGCTTGTTTACCACAGCGAGCAATGCATTTGACATGTTTGGTGCTTGTTTATGGTGATATGATGTACGGGATGAAAAACTGTGACTGTCTGATGTTTAAAACATGACTGAATGCTTGATCTCTGACATTCTTGGTGTTTATGTTGACAGCCAGCTTAGAGAGAGAGAGAGGTCCCAGACGTTCCCTTCTAGCACAGCCTCCTCTCAGATACCAGAATCACTTATGAGGCTTTTACCAGCTCTTTTTCTTGGAAGGCAGAGATGACAATTGGCTGCCATTTTTGAAGTACCCTATTCCCTCAAATGGCGGTGAGTTAATTTGCTGTCAGCGTGCTTCCTGCTATTTTTTGTAGGCTGAATTGCACCCTTTGAAGAGAGAATGTTCTGAAAAAGCTGTAGGAAGGAAAACGTGGGAGGGTTTCTTTCCCAGTAGCCTGAATATTAAAAAAAAGAAAAAAAAAAAACAAAAGGCAACATCTGTGTTAAGGTATAAAAAACCCCCACCTGTCTGTCTAGCTCTTTTCTCTGTGTTTCCCAGGTTGGGTGTTCATGTTTGCACTCACAAAGGCTGGTTTTCTAACAGCTGCTGAAGAACTGTATGTCAGCCTGGGAGAAACCCACAGTTTGAGAACAGTCCTGCCTGTGTGCCTGAAGAGTACTCATCTGGCCACGGATCACCTTAATTTATATAAGGCAAGAATCCTGTTCACTGTAGTGCTATAGGTAGTTAAAACTTTGATCAGCTTTTACATTGGCTTTATTACAGTTTATCATGATGCAGCCTGTCATTTAACTTCCATCATATTTATAAGTGGAATGTGATTTTTATGCAGGTTACTTAGGCTAATACTGCACCATTGTGATGGCAATGATGAACTCCATGTCTAGGGAGCACAAAATAAAGTCTTACAGCAGTGATGAGTTATACCGCATACAGCTATCTGGAAAATAGTTCAGCTGTCTGCCCTAAATGTTGTAATGGTATTAATGTGCTCAGAACTGAATTAATATTGATAGCTGTTGTTTAGCAATTCATTTTGTTACAATCTCTAAATGACATGGGTCCCACCTTTAGTTTTTTTTTATTTTTATAGCCCTATATGCTTTTTTCCTTACTTAAGTAATTAATAGCCATGATAGTAACTAACGTAAGATTTCTGGGTATAATAGAACCACTGCTAGAAAGTACAGAGTCTTATGGAGACAGGACAAAACATCTGGTGGGAGACTGTCTTCAGAATTGTCTTGCTTCTCTAGAAATGAAGATTTTAATCCTGGTTTGAAATTGTGCTTCGTGTTGAAGAGAAAGTGCATTTAGGGGAAACATGGCTTTTATTACAAAGGGCTTTGTATATGGGAAACCGGAAAATGTTGTTTTCAGTGATTTCTCATAGTAAATCTAAGGGTTGTAGGGGGAAAAAAAACCAACAAAAAACCCCAAAAAACCCAGAAGACCTATCAGTTTGGTATTCATGTAGGAAATCTGAAGGGAAAGCTCAAGTCTCCAACACAACTGTGGAGTTTACCAAAGCCCAAAGGGTAATTAAAACATTTCAGCAGTATTTTACTCTTAGTCCCACCATGCTTAGGTATGTCTTCCAGCTACCTATACTGATCATACTCTGCAGGGCTGGGGGAGGGAATCTAGGGAGAAGCACAAGGATATATCAGGATATTTAATCAATTTAGGTGACTTGTTTAGGACTGCTTTAAAAATAATAAAGTTAATAAATTCAGTCTTCTTATCCTCCTAATGAGTAATATAATAATAAATATCAAGGACTAGCTCCTGGTTTTGGTCAATGCAGAGAATTTATGGTTTTGCGTTTAAATGCATCAATCAGCACTGAGATTCTCCGCTAACCACTAAGTCCTGTCCAACAAGAGAGAAGTTGCTCCTTCTTTGAAAATGTGACTCTCTTGCTGTGACTATGTATGCTGTACATTGCTGCTTCTCTGTTGCCTTCCTGGCTGTGCCCAGGCTACTAAAATTGGTCTGTTTCTTACCTCATAATCATTACAAACAGTCAAGTTTCTCTTCATCTGTGGGTGAAGATAAAAAGTACAGGGTGTAGATAGATGTAGAAACTGTCTTCTCAAGATTAGCTCATGCCTACAGCCATTGCTAGCTCAGATAAAATGCTGTTGTATAAGCAGCATAACAATATTACTTAGGTATTATGGAGCTTGGTCATTGGGGTGTGTGTATATCGTTCTTAAAATGGAAATTCTGGCAAGTACAGCTTAGACTCACCAGTGGATGTGATGGTGTGTGGACATCAGCATATACATCGGGAGTTCCCACCCAGTGAGTGTGGTGATGTGTTGAATCTGTTGGAGGAAAATGCTCATGGATATAGTTTTAAATGGTTATAAGTAGTAGTGTGTTTACTTAAGCAGCACAGCATGGGCAATTCCAAATTTAGGATAGAGCCAGATAGTGAGAATCTCAAGCTTCGTGAAGCCTAGCTTTTGCCTATTCCCTATATGGCTGCAGAGAATTGTAGGGGAAGCTATATGGAAATGTCTGCTCTTTCCTTCATTAACTGTTTTCAAACTGTAGCAGCTGTGAAATGAGAAGGGTGAGCAGGATTCTGGTTGGTTTAACAGTCCTTGATTACTTCCCTTAATAGTGCCGAAAGCTGTATGATTCCAGGTCCAGCTCTGAGATTAGATAAAAGATAACATTTGATAATCAGGTCCCTGTTTTCAGCCTCAGCCTCATATGGAAAATAGTAACATCAACCCTGCAGGCCTCCTCTTGAGGAAAACATACGAAATACAGGAACTTACCCCATGATGTACTTTGTAAGGCCTTCATTAGCTAGAAAAGCCCAGCATGTCCTAAATATGACAAGCAGAAACATGGGACTGCTTACTGTACAGCCTGTGCATGCAGAACTGAACGTAGGTCAATTCCTGTATAAAAGTTTCTGTGTATACCTCCACCTGAGGTACGCCAGCATGCTGTTTTTCCAATTTTGTTCCCCTTTGGAACTTTTCCTGATGCTTTCCTAGCTATATTTGGCACTTAGAAGCAATAGCAATAATGGCAACTAACCATGGAGAAGGACACAAGAATAACGGTGCTACAACTCCAATTAGAATACCCCGAAGGTTAAAGTTTGGCCTGTAGTTATAGCGATGCCCTCATTGTGAAAGGCTGCCTTTTTTCTTTCGGGAAGGACCTAAATTTGAGCTCATTTTTTATTTGAGCTCACTTCTCTTTCACATTTTCTTTCTCTGTGACAGGAGGCAGAATCAGAATTCAGAAATTAATTTTTGAGATGTATTCATCGGTAGCATCTCAGCCTTTGAAAGCAGACATATGGTGATTTTATGTTAAAATGGGAAGCAATGGAAGGATATACAGTCCAGTCAGGAAACTGAGAGGGAGACACTGTACTTCTGGTTGATGGAGCCTTAAAAGGTTTTTACAGATGCTGTGGTAGAGCTCAAACCTGAGTGTGTGTAAGAAAGGGAGTGGCGACTTTAATAGTAAGACCTTGAATGTCCCTTTTGCTATTCATGCAGGCACTGATATTATTTACATCTCTATAACCGTACTTTAGGGCAGTGCCAAGATTTTTAAGTCTCCCTCCTCCAGCTAATTGATTATCTGATGTGGGTTGCTTTGACTTGGCAGTATCATATATACACAGAATGAGGTACAGGGGCAGCTGGCATGCTCATTTCCAATTTCAATGTTTGGCAGCTTCCGAAGGCAGCACGGGGCATACTGAAACACTTGGCACTTCACCCAAAAGTAATGAAGTCTTTCACTTAACCCAGTGTGAGGGTAAACAGGATGTTAGCCAGAGTTGCTTTGGTGTCAGATGTCAGATGAAGGATAAAACGCACAATAATTTATGGACTGAACTAAAAGTTCCTCTTTTACCATTATGTTTTTTGTTTACATTATTAATAATCCATTTATGTGTTTTCTTTGCAATTAATTTGTAAATTACTATCTGTACAGGCCTATAAAGCAATAAATAAAGTCTTTGTTTAATGTTTAATTTCTTTTTCTACTTGACAGATAGAAGAGATGATAAACAGTTTCCCTGGTAGTATACATGCTATGGCTTCGGCATGCTTGCTTAGCCTTGTGTTTCTCAACTTTTGCTTCTGCAGACCCTTGACAACTTTATTTTACATGAAATGCCAACAGGAGACTAAATTCTGAGAAAGAATTACGGAACATATGGAGGCACATAATGGAACAGAATATGGGTTTATCAGCTAATGCTGTATTTACCAGTACTAATAAAGTGATTAATAAAGTACTGGGAGAGAGGATACTGAAAATTGCTCTCTAATGTAATTGTCTTGTTGAAGACAGAAGGTATAATTGGTCTAATGTGGACTTCTAAGCAAGTAAGGACCTGAGATATTATTAATTTAGCTGTAGAAGATGGGGTTAGTTCTGGAAACGTAGGTAACTTAAGCACCCAGGAAGACAACAAAATTTTACAAGGACTTATAGTATAAACAGGATTCTGTCCTCAACAGAATTTGATTTGATATTTTCATTAATAACCTTAGCACAGAAATGAAGAATTCTACCTATAAGGAAGAAAAAAAGAAATGCTCATCAATCCAAAGACAATCAGATAACGGTGTACGGAAGAATTGAATGACCTTGAAGACTAGAGTAATAAAATAGAGCTAAAACAGTCTAGTTCAAAGTGAAAAGTCATGCATTTGGGGAGTAACAGTCATCATAATTTCCACTGTAAGACTTGGGGGGGCAGCAGGTAGAATCTCTGGAAAAGGAGAAAGACTTGAATTTTATGCAGTTGGTTGAAGGACTGAGCCTTCAATGTGGCATATCTGCATTTAAAAAAACAAGCCAAAACAACTCTTCCCTCCAAAGAAATAATAGCAAATATCAGGAGAGAATATTAATGCCATTGTATGGGGTATTTCTAAAATACTCTAAATGGAGTACCGCATCACCATATTCAAAAATGTCAGTTCATGCTGGAGCAGGGGCATACAAATCACTGTAGGGGAGAGAGCTTGTCCTATGAGAGTCTACAGAAGCTGGCTTCTTTGGCCTTGCAAAGAGAAGATGAAGAAAAATACTTCCTGCCTATAAATGAATTCAACAGGGTTAATCATTAGGGAAGAAAAAGATATTTAAAGTCAGGGATAATGTTGGCATGGGAACAAAGAGGTGTAAACTCTCTACAAATGAAATGAAGCAGGAAACCAGGAATCTGTCTGTTGAAAGTATGAGTGTCTGTATGTTCCTTCAGTAGAAATAGGAATAGGAAGACCACATTAGCTGGACTAGGTAGTTAGATCAGCTTATGACAAGGTTCCTTGGAGCTTTGAAAAATTGTATTTGTTTGTCAAAAAGGCATACATGAGCCAGAGGAGTTGAGTCTCATATTTTTACTGTGAAAATTCCAGTCTCTGTGATTGAGCACAGCCTGATTTCCGTGATGAATCTAAACATATTAAATCCCACTCCTTCTGTGTCTAGGACGATCTCTGATAAACAAAGCAAACAAACAAAGACCTCTTAGGTTTCCATCTGTTTCCAGTGTCAAATGCCGCCTTCGGCTGCGGCCTGTGTACAGTGTCTGCAGCCAGATCTCCTTAATCTGTGATTTTGTGATCTTGCAAATTTAGCTTGGTCATTATGCAGCTGGGAGGTTTCCAGGAAAAAAACCTGCTTTTCAGTAGGGTATATTGGCACTTCAGTAGGTGGCACTCTTCGCTTTAGGTCTTGCCCTAAAACCTATTTTTCCTCCGGAATGAGGAGGTTGCAATTTTGCATGTGGCCTTAGCTAACTTCTGTTTTGGCAAACATTGTTTGATCTCCCTGAATTTCTCTCACAATGGTGTTTCCATGCTGTGAATTTTACTTCACTGAAATATTCCACCTTAACAC
Source organism: Chionis minor (assembly GCA_013398295.1). Taxonomy (NCBI): domain Eukaryota; kingdom Metazoa; phylum Chordata; class Aves; order Charadriiformes; family Chionidae; genus Chionis; species Chionis minor. The sequence continues at coordinate 512,239 of VZSF01009393.1, read as the reverse complement.
TTGAGTTAGATCAGAAAAGAACCCAATAACTAGGGCATAATCTACTTCCTCTTCCATAAATGTTAATCTTGTAATAACTCAATGGTTTCCATTAAATTGTTCCAGATGGATTTAGGTAGAGCTGAAACCGTAGTCATTGTTACTCCTTGATAATATTTTGTGTGCTCTCCAGGCTACTGTGGTTGGTGCCACGGTATTCAACCCATGGTGCACGTTGGTGGTCTGTAAATGAGCCAGCCCCGTTTATCCGACATTCCCCTTAGGCACAGGGTCTTGGTCTGATGTAACTTCACAGGAAGGAGAGTGCAGTTAAGCTGCCATTAGAGCTCCCTAAAAACACTGGCTCAACTACACCACTTCCTAACGCTCTAATGGTGTGGACCACGGTTTTTCAGTTCACCTTTTCAGGAAACGTAGTAACTGAAAAATACGACTTTCAGAAAAACCCAGAGACAGCCAACAGACTTTTGCTTAAATCTTGTCCTACCAAAAGAAAATTGACATTTACCTCACTTTCCTCACTGTGTATTTCTTGGGGTTTGGTCTTAAATAAAGTTTCTGAACAATTTGCTTGATTCTCACTTACTCAAATAATTATATTTATCTGTCTTAATCATTGGTGATCTCCCCCTGTGGCTGGTAGTTTTCTCCCAAAAAGGGGGGAGGGGGGAAGAGATAAATATGCTGCTTCTTTTGACTCCATTTTTGCCTTTGACTTTAAAAAGACATTAACGTCTTAGCTGTGTTACCTTCTCTTATGTTCTGATGATATCCTAAATCTTGCTGCCTGCCAATATGTATAATAAAATAAGATTTTAATTTGGGGGCACTTAGTCCCTTTTCTGCCTCTACTACAGTAGAGTCAATAAGGTAAACTGTTTCTTCTGTTTGCCTAGTCTGTTCTTCTGGTTACAGCCAATGGTTTGAGGATCTCCTCAAACCTTGCATTTGCAACCCTGAGGCATATGGTAACTAAAGTAATAAGGTGGTGTTGATGAAATAGCCGTGTTTCCTGAAATGATCAATCTTCATTTTCTCTTCTACACTGCTGTTTGGTGTTTTTTTGTTTGTTGCCAGGCTGTTTTCATAAAGGTGATAGTGTGAACTGAGCTGTGTTCTGTGAAAGAGAAGATGCTATACTGATGACAGCTGCTGTTAAACAGTAATGTTTCCATTATGCTGTAACGTCTCAAAAGCACCATTTAGCTTGTTTGGAAGTTCTTACTTTTGTCCACTGTAAGAGGAGAGTAGAAAGAGAATATATTACTTGAAATAGATATACCTGCTGATGTAACGAAAGATTTTTGGAGGTCTGGGCCTTGAAACACATCTGTCATTGTGCAAGGCTTCCTAAAGCCTTTGTGTTCTTTCTTATCAGCTTTGTCTGGATCTAACCAGTTATATTATCACTTTTTTCACCTCCATATCATTTGTTGTATGATAGTGATGATTAGGCTGATGACATAAGAGGTCAAAATTCTCTTCCCCGAAGCTTTGACTTTATTTTTAGAAAGTTTCTCCAATATCTCGGCACTCTCACTATTGATAAAAGCCACGCAAAATGTGTTGCTTGGCTGGGCAACACATTGGTACACATTTTTGCTGTGGCAATGGAAGTTTCTCCTTGGTGTGCCTTTTTTTCCTCTAACACAGTAACAGTGGAGTTTAGACGGTATCCTTGCAGCCATCAACTTCTACGCAGAGCTTTTGTATTGCCACTCTCTTGTGACTGATAGCTTTTGTACCATACACTGAAAACACTCTGACCTTTAGCAATTCCCCCTCTATCAGAACAAAGGAGATGTCTGTTAATTCCAGCCTGCATAAATTCTGCATTTGCTTTTAGACTGTTTCTGTATATTAAAGTGTAGATTTAAAACCTTTGGAACACATTTTTAAGAATTGACAAAAAAAGACTTGAGCTTCTAGGACAAGAATATCTGCAGAACAGTAGAAAAATAACCAAGCTGTCTTTCATCTGCATTTTTTAACCCTTGTGTGACAGCCTTCATGTAATCATGTGGTTACATGAGCTGCTTGTTCTTCACTGCTGTCGTAACATTTTGACTCAAGGCACTCTGACTTGTGGATTGAAAAGATGTGTTTGCTGGAACAGAGCAGTTATACAGTGTCCCTTGCAAATGTTTGGCCAGATCCTTTTGCAGTAAGCAGATAAATCCCTGAAAGTACAATGTCAGGTCCATGGCCGTCTTAATTTAATCTTTAGATGACAGTTTTATAATTCTTGTATTTCAAAATCCCTTAGACCTTACAGAAGTTCCTTCTGTCTTTACTGGAAGTTTTGATTGAGCAGATCTGGATGGGACACTAATCTGGTTTGCTTTAAAATGATAGATAACTGAATGACTGAATGAAGTAACTCCTTTTTGAATGGAGTGGCTTTCATTTTGGGTGTTTCTTGTATTGATTAAAAGGGTTAGGCCTGCTGGCAGAGGAAAAAAAGGCAGTGATTTTGTATCTTCTCTCTGTGGTGTAACCTTCTTGGAACACTGTATTATAGCTTGTATTTCCCTCAAACTCCGCAGAATCTCACAGGAATCTGTTTTGCTGGACTGTGCTTTTCACTAGATTGACATGTAATCAGGTAGGTTTGAGGTTTTTGAAACGTATTTTCTTGCAGAAGCAGAGGTCTCTTCATAACTGCAGTTCACTTGGAAGATAAGTTAAAATTGTGTCATTTTTTTCATTTGTTTCCTAAATTTAAATTTATTCGGTTACAATCGGAGTTTTCAGATTGAATTTTGCTTTCATTTAGGGCTATACATATCTGAAGTAGCTTGAGTTGCTTCCAAATCGGCTTTAATTGGATGTTAATAAGTTCTGGCTGCAAATTAGAAAAAAAAAACCCCTCATCAATAAATCTAAGGTCTGGAACAGTCTTCTAATTAGAGTCCAATTGGGTCAAAAATCCCAAAGTATTTTGAAATGGAGTTTGTTAGGTACTGTATGATAGCAGTACAGCCCTGAACTTGATGACCCAGGAGGGCTCTGGTGTTCTTGTGTTCCTAAAGGTATCCAGTTGTAGCTGAAGGCACAACTTGACTTGTTATTAACGTAAACTGTTAACTGGAACGGATGGAGTAATTCTATTTCCCAAGATCTCACTGTGTTCCTGAGGTGTGGGGAGCTATGCTGGCTTGTTTACTTAAGACCCCTGCTGGGTGGTTTGTAAGTGACAGGGAGGTTGTGCATACCTTCACAGCTGGGATAAAATAACTGCAAGCAAACTTAGAAAGGAAGTAGAACTCACCGTATGAAAATATGGAATATTCTTTTGAGAAGCCTGAATACTTCCAAGTAGCGGAATGTTCTTGCATTAATCTCATATGGAAACAAAATGTTATTGGAAATAATAACTAAATATTACTGAATATAGCTACATGTACAGCAGTAATAAATATGCTGTTCCCTGGAGGATTTTAAACGTTCAGGGAAGAAGTCTGACAGTTTCTCAGATCCAGAGATGGGAAAAGAGTAGATGTTTCTTTTGCCAAGGGCTACATATCTGCATTGTAGCCATAGAGTCTTGTTAGTTCCCTGGAGGTAAAGTGTCTCTTTTGGGCACCTTCTACATCATGTGATTTGGGTGGAAATAGTGCTTCCCCAAAATTTCACCTCAGGGCTGGTTGGGTCTCCTTCGCTGATTTAGCCATCTTGAAATTACATCCTGAAATACTGGCAAGTTGAATGAATCTATTGCAGCTATCTATTTTCAAACATGGATCTCTTTCTGCACAACTGAAGATTTTTTTAGCTGCATTAGAAATACTTTCTACAAGTAACTTACATGTGCAGATGCACCGAGAGTTATGTTGACATACCCATTTAGTCTGCTTTTAGACTCATAAGAATGTCACAGTTAATACACTTAATCTTTAAATTGTAATGAATAATGTATATAAATGTGCTAGGCAATAATTGCATGGCAGTGATTGCCAGCTATTAGATTTGTAGCACAGAGCACGCATGTTTGCTAAATAGGTGTGTGAATAATCAGGTAGTGTTTAATGAAGTAATTAGATGAATGATTTTTCATGGTAGCAAGAGAGAAATAGCGTGGCAGTTTCTATGTTTTAGTGACTTGTTTGTATTTTGAGTAGCTGCTCATATGCTGGACAAAGAAATCAAGTCTAGTACCAAAATCTGTCTTCAAACTTTGGCAATAAAATGTAGGCTTTGGAAGGTGATTTAGATTAATGAGATTTGTGCCTAAACTGTCCTTGGCTTAGTACTAAAAATCAGGAACTCACAATTTTATTAATCTCTAGTGTTTATGCTATTATTTTGAGTGTGCTTAGATACACGGTTCAGTGGAAGGAATGTGCTGTACAGAACAGACCTTTTCACCTGTAGGTTCTCCTCTTTGTTCTTTAACCTGTTGCGGTGCTGCATACGCGAGAGCTTTTTAAGAGTTTTGTTTTATACAGACGCTTTATGAAACAAGATAAAAACAGCGACTTTCACTTTTGTTCAAGTGGAATGCTCTAGGGTAATAAGTAACACGAGTTGTATGAAGGGGTTCCCTGTAACTCACTAAAGGAACAGCTTAACTTGCTGAAGTTACCTGTTGCGTTTTCCTAGACGGTACTTCAGTCAGTTGCGTATAATATGTAAATGTGGGAGTGTATATATCCTTCCAGAGGAGACGTACTTACTGTACATATGGTATCTATCCGGCACATAATTTTGGGGAAATCAAATTTCTTTCTTCAGAGTAAACTTCTGGGTGACAGCCAAGCTGTATGGTCATCTTTATGTTGCCATTTTAACCTCATTAAGGGCAAAGGGAAAGCGGCCTGCCTGGGCTTGCTGTCAGTTTTCCCCTACTACCGTGTGTGCATACCGGGCTCTCTAAGTCCAGCTTCCTGTCTTGTTCATCCAGCTTAATATTTCTACAATATATGTACACCATCTGTTGTGTTTACAGTGCACGTGAATGTATCTCCCTGTGTGTACCGCACTGCCAGAGTGGTACCCTCGTCCAGCTTTGATTAGGTGACTTTTGTGTGCCATCTGCTTTGTGTGGGAGTGAGTATACACCAAGAAGGAAGAGGAATCAGGGCTGCAAAGAGGGGCGCTAGTCCTCCTGTCCTGTCCCGTCCCGTCCCCCCCGTCCCATCCCCCCACCCCCCAGCTTAATAATAAAAAGAATATGGACAGAAGCCAAGTATATTATGTACCAAATTCACTTCCTCTGCAGAACACAGCTAAATGAAAAACACATGGAGTAGCTTGTTGAGTTGATTTTGTTCTGTGCTCTGTCCTGGTAATGGATTTGTTTTCAGAATCGAGCATTCTGCATGTTTCTTGGTGGATGCTAGTAGGCTTGGAAACATCACAGCATGTGGGACCCAGTAAAACATGAATTTCATTTGTTTTCCTTGGCTTCTGTGTGTCATGATGTGTTCAAGATGATAGGGTCTGGAAAACTGTAAATTTTAGTTAGGTCTCAAGTATGAATCCTCAGCCTTGTCTTCGTGTTGCAGAGGAAGTCTGGTAGGAGGAGGAAGGCTGTTGTTCAGCTGTGCTCCTGAGGGTGTACTGTGCAGCCTATGTTTTGTTTACATTAAAGGTATGCTGACAAAGCTCCTGTCTCTAATATTGGACTTAATAGTTTTGTTTGGGTTTGCAGCTGTGTCTCCCTGTCCTTCCACTCTGCCTGCCTGCAGTTCTTCATAGAATTATATACTGCAGCAGCAAATCCCACTCCGGTAACACTGCTGAGGCCAGGATTCTGGTATATTTCCATATTGTCCTCAGGGTTTGCCAGGCAGGCTGGAAAGATGGAGATATGTGGATGGGCATCTGTGTGCTCTCATTGTTTTGTGACCATTTAAGGAGCCGTGAGCTGAAATGAGCCATATGACTATTTGTTTTTCCTTCAGCCTTTTTCTTGAAAAAGTAGGGTTGGGGCGGGTGAAGCTGGGGTTCCCCTACCTTATCTGGCTCAGATACATGGTTTAGAAAAGAAATTGAAAAAAAAAAAAAAGTAATTTCAAAATAAGATGTTAAGAGTTTGGAAGATGAGCTTTTCATAAGGACTGTAAAGAAAAAATCCCCAACACTGAAATCCCGTGACTCTAAATTCTAAAAGATACATTAAAGATTCAAACACTACTTGCTTAATTTTAAGTATTTTAAGAACAGCTGCAATTGCAAGGGACTGTGGTCCTCTTGTACTAGCTACTGTGGAACCAAAAGGATACCCTGCCCAGCACAGAGTGTCCTCTTTAGGACCTTAATTGTGCAAGGCATGGCGCCTGTGGGGATTTCTTTGTAGGGCAAGGTCTTAAAAAGATAGATTAAGGTCAAAGAGATGACAAAAATTGCTGAAGAGAGGGGAGCTCTGGCTTTCTAGTTACTGAAATATATATTGACTTCTCCCCAATTTTATTTTGACAAAGGGCAGTTCTTGGGGGAATTCTATGTCACTTTTCTCTTCAGTGGCGTTTTATTTAACAAAATAAGTACGTACTTTTAAGTAGGGTGAAAATGTTCTATCAGCCTCTCGTGCCATATTTGATCCTAATCTAATATGAATATTTTGTGGTCCAGTCAGCAGGTCAGATTAAAGCACAGATTTTCCCATCTACCTGTGTGGACCTCAGTGCAAAGCTGATGAAGGGGACAAAGTCAATGTCCTCAACTGATGGCTGCAAGTCGCTACTCCTGTTGAAGTACAGTCGCCTGCTCTGGAGTGTATAGGATTTCCCAACATCTCAAATAGATAGTAGGCTGATATTACAGGGCAAGGCAGTGGTGTTGCCAGAGAAATTACACTATGAGTAGTTTTCACTTGATCAGCTCTTAGCTTCTACCTATCACTATAATTCCTAGAACTTTGAGTGAGGTATTTTGTCGAGCTCATCCTGATAGATTGGCTGTTTTGTGTCTGGGATAGTGTTTTTGTCTTGGTTATAAAGGAAAAACAGGTTCAGAGTTTGGGCACTAGAGAAACATCAGTCTGCTTGCTAGATTGTGAGTACTCAGCCTCTTCAGAACAGCTGCTTAAGTTCATTTCACTTCTCTCTGTTTCTTCTGGGTGATGGGTAAAATCTCTCTGGGGGACAGAGGCAGAGTGAGAATGAAGAGGCATTGGGGTTCATAGCCTCAGCTGTTGAAGTTCATCACCCAAATCAGATAACTAGGATTCTCTTCTGAGTTTCCCACAGGGTGTTCTTCCTGCCAGCCTGCAAGGTCATATGTATAATTGGGTATGGCAGTGAACAGCTTGAGTACTGTGTTCAGTTTTGGGCACCACATTACAGGAAGGACATAGAGGTGCTGGAGCGTGTCCAGAGAAGGGCAACAAAGCTGGTGAGGGATCTGGAAAACATGTCTTATGAGGAGCAGCTGAGGGAATTAGGACTGTTTAGTCTGGAGGAGAGAAGGTTGAGGGGAGATCTTACTGCTCTCTACAGCTACCTGAAAGGAGGTTGTAATGAAATGGGCACTGGTCTCTTCTCTCAAATAACTAGTGATAGGACAAGAGGAAATGGGTTCAAGTTGTGCTGGGGAGGTTTAGGCTGGACATTAGGAAAATTTTTTTCACTGAAAGAGTTATCAAACATTGGAATAGGCTGCCCAGGGAGGTGGTTGAGTCACCATCCCTGGATGTGTTTAAAAGTCCTGTAGATGTGGTGCTTAGCGACGTGGTTTAATGGCGGACCTGGTAGAGTAGGGTCAATGGTTGGACTAGATGATCTCAAAGGTCTTCTTCCAACCTAAATGATTCTATAATTCTAACTTCACTCTAAATCTGCTCTGGTCATGTGAATAGTAATCTGAAAAGTGATTTCTGTTCAGCTTGATAAGTCTATTGACCTACAGAGAGACTGAGCTCTTCAACACTTCTCCAGTTTTCATTGCCAGGAGTTGTTACACCACTACAAAATACATACCAAGGTAGCTGACAATTGTTTTTCCTGTGTGATGGCTGCTGCCTCTGCGGATAGTTAAATAAGCTTAATACCACACATTTACAGCTGTATGTTGTAGACAGAATGGTTTGACTGGCTGATTATAATGGTAGATGGTAGGGCAATGACACAGGTCCTTCTTGTTCCTTGGTACAAGTGACAGTGGCTCTGGCCTTGTTTACCACAGAGAGTCCACTTGCCCTCAACATTGTCAGCTTCTCCTAGACACCTGTATGTGCACAACCTCCATTCTTCATTGCCTAGCTCCACATGTTTTACTAAAGTGTGCTGAAGATGGGCTATACAAATCCCCTGTAAGGGGGATGCAGTCCTGTAATGCCTTCTAGATTTAATTATCTATCCTGTCAAAATGGTTTAAGTTGCAATTGCAATTTATAGATTATTGTGATGCAAAGATGCCAAAACATTTTAATGGCTCCTCAGCCCCAGTGGTGAAGTGGTATGACACCAATGTGTACCAAGTGTGGATTCGGCCACTACACTCATTCTGGCTTTGAGCTAGAAGCTGTATGAAGTATGTTCTTTCCAGATTGCAAAGTGTGGCATTTCTCCATATCATTAAGTCTAGTAGGTCTAGTGGGTAGAGCTCTGTTTACAATAGCTGGAAATTTATGTGGAGAGGATAGGTTCAAAAGGTCTGCAAACATCAGAGTAGAACTTGAATAATGGCCCCTTGTGGTTTTCCTGTGTAATGACATTATGTTTTTACAGGCGTTTAAACTATGGGAAAAAGCCGAAGTCAGGCTTGTGTTTAGATAACTTTTTAAAATTTCGTCCAAGTAATAAGTTTGAGTTTGTTCAGCAAAAATAAGTTATTTTTCAGAAGCTTAGGTTTTAGAAAAGACATGAATAAGATACACTCTAGAAATGTAGAAAAAAGGTAATTTCAAAATTTTAATAGCAATAAAATGTGCATTATTTCTTAAACTTACATAGGCATGTATCTAATTTTTCTTGAATTTGCTACCAACTTTTTGTTCTACAAGGAGCCTCTCTTAAAATGAGTGGGGGTTACTATAGTACCATGTAATCAAATGTCAGTAGTTACCTGCTTAGATACCTAATTCAGCAGCTTACCCCAGTTTAGATGGGTGCTTAATGACACTTCTAAACATAATCCCATGGTAAATCCCACTGCGGGCTTTAGCACTTGTGAGCATTAGCTTGGATTATTTTGAGTTCGAAGTTCTCATACTTCTGGATATGTTTTTCAGAGGTTAAGTATTGCCTCTTCAGACTGCAACGTGACCGTTTTGGTGTGGAGGATCTTGTAAAGGCACAAGATCAATATTATGAAGGAGGAAGATATTTTTTTCTTCATACTACTGTAGTATTTCCTGTAATGAATCTGCTTACCTGGCTGCTAAACAAATGAAACGTGCCACGACTTATTTTTGGCACAGGCACAGCATGGTTAGGGGCACAAGCCCCACTGTGACACATGAGTTGGCATTCTGGCACCTTTTGGCTGTTTCGGCAGCTGCAGTGAGACCCAAACTTTATCCCAGAAGGGGCAGTTACACTCATTGGATTCGCAGGGGAGCCCTGTTGTTGTGTGTTCACAGGCAGATTGCAGTTTCCTTCCTCCATGGAGCTTCAAAGTAGGAGTAACAGGCAGGAGGGCAAGCCGTTACAGCAGTAGTGTGTGTTGTGCCTGTTTAAGGTTTGTAACAACGTGCTGTCCTACCCTAACTCTGATGGAACACAGCCTTCCAAAAATTCAGAGCCCTAAATGGCTATTGTGTTCCCCCTGTTGCTACCTACATAAGCTAGTCAACCTTAGGCTCTCAAACTGCTCACTCCCAAAAATATACAAATTTCAGTATTATAGGAGGGCAGAGATTTGCTTTTTAGCTTGGGGCTTGGCGGTGACTAACATCTCATTATGTTCTGGAAAAAAATAAAAAGCCCATGTCCAGCACTGACTTTGACTTTGTGCCGTTTGGCTACTCTTCGTATAGCTCAATGGCTTTAACAGATGCTTGCTTGCAAAAGGACAGGACAATGTAAAAATCAGTCACTCATACTTGGAGATAATACTGTAAGCATGTGCCTAGGTGGAGCCTGTGGCAAAAGAGGTCTCTTTACCCAGAAGTATCCCTGTTCTCTTTTCTCATTGGTTTAGGAAGTCATCTTTTACTGAATGTGAAATCTGCATTTGACATAGTGAAGTATGGCCCTGAAGTTGCTATATCCTGATCCTGTTGAGCTTTCCAAGTAACTTTAGTTTTTTCCCCAACCTATGACATTGAAGGCTGTTCAGTCTGTGCTTTAAGTAGTCATGACTGGTTCTAGTTATAAGAATACCAGTATTATACTTGTGCACTAGACACCCAGAGCCTGTGCAGGAGAATTATTTTCTGCTCAGCCCTGTAACACCTCATTAGAATGGGGATGTGGTCCTTGGGCTAAATGCCAGTACATCCATTTTATTCCAGTGCCAAAAAAGAAGAGGAAAAACCTAGGCTGTCTTACTGAGAAACTTCTGGAAGCCCCACCTGACGTGCACAGAAGAAATATGTCAACCAGCATGCTGGACCTGTTAGTGCAATTTCTAAATAAAACCAAACATTGCTAAACTAATAAAAATGCATTATCCGCTTAATATTTAGTTCACGATGATCCTACAAGTAATATTCCTTGAAGTCTTACATCTGGAACTGAGCCAATTGCTTGGTCCCAGGACCCCAAAAGCCAAGAAAACCCAGCCTGCCCCTTCCCGGGTGTGATTAAAAAGGGTGGGACAGTGAAAACATGGTATCCTGGCTGCTGCAGAGATGACATGCTGAATCCTTTCAGTTTTGCCATAGTTTGGCTATGGTCTGTCTGGAAGAGGTCATTGCAGGTCACCTTTAGACCAGTTTGATTATTTTGCCACCTTTAGTCTTAGAAAGCTCATTTCCTGTAACCATAAACACCTGAAGAACCAGTTTTGGCAGTGTCTTTGTTTGGTGAAAAAGGTACTCGGAACAACTGTCTCCTATGTAGTCTGTACCTTGCATCTTTTTAAAGGAAGGTCTCATAGGTGAGCAAAATCCAGGCGGCAAACTTAGCACGGTACACTGAACATTGATACAGAGTTTGTTAGGGTGAAACCTTTCATTTCTCTCTCTTCTTGTTCCTTCCACATAATGGTGAGGGCACAGCAAGGTTGGCAGTTGAGAAAATAGAAGTCTTGTGTAGGGCCTCCCACATACCTGTTAGAGATGAGGTCACCAGGCAGGTGAACTCTCAAGTGGGAACAGGATGCAAGGAAGCAAATGGCGAGATAGGAGAACCTGGCCTCACTGATAACTTGGGAAATGAGAACTCAGACCTCAGGGGCAGGGCCCACAAATTCCTTGCCCAACCTTTTACGTAAATGCTGGTAGTGTTGGCCTTTCTCGGCATCTTGTTATCTGCAGTCTTCATCTGTTGTCCCTTAGTACAACAAAAAACTGGCTTGGTTTTTGGCCTAAAATGCTTAATTTATGAGCTCTCACTAATTAGCCAAAAAGTCTGACAGCTTTTTTATTTGCTTTTAAACAGCTTGTGCATTTCCTAATCTCTGCAATAGAACTGTCATGCTGAAATAGCCGGACACACAAACTGAGTCAGAAAATGAAGCGGAGCCTACTTTTGCCTTTCTTTCATGAAAAGGATGTGCTTTTAGTATAGAACGTGGCCAACTCTGTATAAGTGTAGAAAGGGCAAGGAGAGACGCAGCCTTTGTAATTAGCTCAGAACTGCTGGTAGACTCCGCAGAGCTTGTGGATGGAGCAGAGCCTAGCACCTAACGTGCAAGGTAAGATTCTGAATTCTTGAAGTACCGGTAACAGCACCAATCCAACATTTTGTCTAAACCCCCTTCCCCCCTGCCCCAGCTATTCTTGCACCTTAGCTTTGGAGATGCAAGAGGTGGTAGAGGAGGAGAAATATATCTAATATTTAGGATTTATTTTTTAAGTTATCTTTAGGTTTTCAGCAGATGTGACACCTAACCATGCTGCAGCTCAAGTCTTACGTAACAGAGCATCAGAGAGTGATACTGAAGGGGGAGGAAAAGTTTCTAGTATGAAGGTGTTATATGGAAGTTTGAATCAGGATTTAATTTCTGAAGTCCAAAGGAGATGTAGCAAATGTTTGGGATCGTGACAACATATCAGAGGTCTCGGATGACCATGGTATAACCAGGATGAGACCAGCACGCATAGTTTAACCGTACAGGGCTTTGAAATCAGTAGCGCTGGCTGGAACGGTCCAAACAGTTGTTGTGTCAGGTGCAGCTGGGGCCAGTCACGGCAGGTTGCATGGAAAGCAGGCTGTGACGTGGTGGAGGATGTGTTTTTGCCAGTTTGGAGCAATTCCAAGATCAGCTGCCCAGCCCCTGAAGCTGCTAGGGTACAGATGGTGACCGTCACCTTTGGTGGTCATAGCGTAGCAAATGCTAACTTGCAGTGAACGGAAAGTGCTAACAAGGTAGGAAGAAATGACAAGAACATGCTTGTACTGAGGGTGGCAGAACGTGTTCTTGCGTAGTCAAACACAAAATTTTCGTTGGTAAATGAAATAATTCTGTAAAGGAAGCAATAAGTTAATTGTGCTGCAATGTATTAAAAAAAAAAAAGTCCAAAGGCTTGTCAAAATTAAGACAGAAAGATTCCTGCAACAAAGGTCAATTCATAGTTTGTGGCCTTCTAAACACACAGTCAGTTGTCAAAGCTTAATATGTAGTTGAAGAGAGAAACAAAATAACCCCCAAACCTTTATGGGGGCTGTGGTGTGTGTTGTTTTTTTTTTTTCTTTTAATAGAATGTTAATTCAACAGCGAGTCTTGCTGCTCCAACTGGGCTTCTATTACACTACCTATTGTAGCACTGTGCCAGTCTTCTATGGCATGTGGAAGGATTGGAGTAGTTACAAAACTTCTAACAGTTGCCTGTCCATGTCTATTAAAGTGTCTAACAAAATGGCAAACCTTGCTATGCCTGAGTTACGGTGATTCATGGAAATATGTGACGCTGATTCCATTCCAACAAGTAGTACTGAGATGCTCAAATTGCACCTACATCCCCAACTTAATGTTGAATCAAGGATTTGCATCAACTCCAAAGCATCTAAGTAACAGTGGCCTGCTCTTCAGGGTTACTGCGCATTTACATGGTTTTTGAATTTAGGAATTCTTCGGTTGGTGCCAACTGTTCTGAAGAATCAGGCTGGTTTTATTCAAGCTGGCAAGGTTTCCTTAATTAAAAATTGCTACAGGTTCAGTATTTTAAGTATTTAAAAATGAAACAAAAAACCCCTCCCAAACTCACCCTTGGGTTAAACGCTCATTTTAAACAGAAACAAATGTGATTTTGTGACTGGATTTTCACCAGTATTTGGGATCACCAGACTGCAACTCTTGCCATGGATTTGTCAAAAATACTCCTGTGTAGGAAGGCAGTTAATGGCAGGATTTTCCAAGTTAGACTAGCCTAACTGTTTGAAGAGCTTGCAGTAATGGTGTAGTGTGACTTGATGTGACCGATCACAAAAGCCGGTGTCCTAGATATTTGATCTTTTTTTCTTTGTTTGTTTTGAAGCACCTCTTTGATTCACTTCTGTCTTCCTGGGTGGATGGTGCTGGTGGTACACTTCCGCAAGCAAGCTAAAAGGAAAAAAAGGTTAAATATTGTCTCTGAAAAATTTCAGGACATAAAACTTTTTTCCATCTGCATCAGCAAGACTGATGACACTAGCTGTAATGTTTTAAGTACATTTCATGTATTCTTCATTTTGAGGCTTCATGTATTTCTGTGAATACTTAGCTTTCCTTCCAAGATAAAGGGTACTGCTGACCAAGTTTAAGTTGGCTTTGTGGAATCTTGCTTCTTTTTCCTTTCGCATTATTTATAAAGCTAGGTGTGATGACGATTTTGCAGTCAACAGTGTTTGTAGTAGATGCATGTGGATTCTGCTGGCACCATAATTAAACAATGAACTGTGTTATCTGGCATACCACGATCTGAAGTTTTAAATTATTCAAAAAGGTTTTTGTTGTGAGCTGGCACTTTCTCATTAGCATGGATCTGGTCAGCCAGGCTGAATCAGTCATGCAGGGAAAATTTGCGAACTGCCAGGCTTGTCACCTCCTGTTAACTCAGAAGAGAAACTTGGCCTGAAACAAGTCTCGACTGGGGAACGCGTGGACAGTATTGATAGCAGATGGTACCCACTCCATTAGCCCTGAAGGAACTCATCTACACATTGATGGGGTAGGCTGGAGAGCAAGGACACCATTAGAAGAAGGTTTTGTTACTCGTTTGAATATGAAGAGATAAAAAGGAGAACTTTCTGCCTTGTACTGCTGAAGAATAACCGTCCAGACTTTACAGATATAGGCACTTGTTGCCAATTGACTCAGTATAGTGCTACAAAGGAGAAAAGTCATGAGCACAACTGTGCTTCATGTGCCTGATTCCTCCTTAAAATAATTTTCTGGAACTGAAGATAATATTTAACCTTTTTTTAGGAGGGCATTGCTTACAGCTTTTATTGCTTTCAATTTGAAAGAAATCCTTTTTAGTCTTCTAACTTCTATCTAAAGCAAGCATTTTCTTGTTTGTTTTTGGCAAGGAAATGAGCTCAGTAGCCAAGTCTAACTTTCATGATTCACAATTTCATGATTTCACAATTTGCATGAAAATTAGAGGCATCACAACTGGAAAGAAACAGTGAGGCCCCTTTGCTTTGGTGCTGGTTTTCATGATGCATAGGGATATTGATACATTTGGTATAGAGGATGGAATATTGGTTGTCTTGAAGTCAAGAGGGTTTTGACAATGATTTAAGGGGAAAATCAGGTCCCCAAGACCTCCAGGATTTTCAACTAAAACGAGTCATAAGGGTGATGAGAGAATGGTGTATGTGTGAGATGTGTAATACTATAGGATAGAATTATGTTTTTGCATGATGTTTTGGTCTGCCTTGAAGGAAATGGTGGAGAAGACCAGGATTTTTTGGAATGCCCCATCCTTTTCTTTCCTGCTTCAGATTTCATTTGGTAAAGTGACACCTGCAAATAGCTTTGAGACTTAGTGTAATTTTGATGGCTGACTCTGACAGAGCTTGATGTTTTATCAGCAAATTCAAGCATGAAATGTTACCTTTGTTCTCCTTCGGCAAATAATATTTCTGTGTTGCAGACTTGTGGCAGCTGCCCACAAATGAATCTTTGGTCTATTGTCTAGACTTTGCTTAAACTTTATTTGAAATTACACAGGGACCAATTCAATGGTTTTTTCTATAGCGGTATCAGAGGCTGTAGGAACATTTTTCAGGACCCTGATCAGGATCACAAGAGAAGAGTGGAAGCTATGTCAAATAAGCCTAGAAGATTTTTAGGGGTGGTCTAAATAGGTATGAGCCAGGTTACTGGTTCAAAGGTGATAGAAAGCCCATGGAAAGCAAAATGAAAGGACTAACGTAAGGCAGCAGCTTGGCTGCATATCCATGAAAGGGGTGTACTTTGCAATTTGCAAAGGTTGGAAACTAGGTTTGAATTTCTCACCCGTGAAACTTGCTTCTGTTGCTTACGTGTTATTGGTTATAATACCGTAAATAAACAGAATGGTACCAAAGAAATAGCCAACTTAGTAGTCACGTACTTCTCTTTAAATTTGGTATATCCCAACAATACCCTAGGCTTTGACTACGGCCAATGAACAAATATTTACTCTTAAAAAAAAAAAAAATCAGTATTCAGATTATTTTTCTGATCAGTAATACCTCAGGTGTTTCTTTTTCTGTACCCAGAACAGAGAATAGTCATCACTTTTCAGACACTGCAAGTGGTTCCTAGAGAGTATTTCAAATGGCAATCTTCCTGAGTTGAAAAAAAAAACCAACTCCATAATGGTGATTTGGCAGTCTGAGGTAACCTCAACTCTCAACTGCCAAACCAAAGTGGGATTTTAATAGGAAGAGAAAAAATCAAAGAAAATATCAGCAGAAAGCTTGTATCAGGTGTCCACACCAGAAAATGTGGTATTGCTGATCATAACTAAATTTGAAAGTAGTAAACTATTGCTACCCTGAAAGGCAATACTCATAAATAGGATAACATCAATATTGGTTCAGTCAGTCCAGCTTAATATAATGGTGCATGTATTTAAAGCCATAGATATGTGTTACATGGCACTGCTAAATATCTGACTTACGTGGTCTGTCTGTTTCGTAGTGATTTTTATACAGAACACCTGAGCAACTGATCACCTATTATAGCGGTATTGCCATGAAATTAAATTAGTGCTGCCACATGAACAGGAAAACAACGTCAGAAAAAATATCATATGCCCTTGGGTTTTTTTATCACCCCACTTTTTGTCCTGCTTCTAAGGTCTGGAAGGAGAATCACCAGGTCAAGGCAGTGAACAACTGTTTGCCTAGTAGGTGGACCAAGTAGTGTTCTTGATGTGTTTCAGGGGAGCATTTTTAATGGTTTTTCTAGAACATCTCAGTAACTTCATGTGCAGTAAACACTGATAGCTCTTCTGCTGCTCTGTGAAGTGCTTCCATAGCAGAAGAGTGTAACTCTACTGAACACTACCTGAATTGTATGCTCTTTGGAGGACTTTTTTTTTTTTTTCCTTTTTTTTAAAAAAACACATACATATTTTGAAGAGACCTCATAGCATGCACTTACCTATAATGATGAGTGACCATCTTTGGGGCTAAAAAGATATATTCAGGAATTTATTCCAAGGGGTTTTGAAATCCCTGTGAGATGTTGTAAGTTCAATGGATACATCTGTCTTACTGTATGTATGGTTACTGGTAACATCTAGTGCTGCTTCTTTCAGAGAAACATGAAATTTATAAAACAGGTTTGTGAGTACTCAGACAGGATAAGGATTAGGTTAAAAACCAATATTGTGGTTGAACTACAGGTACTTAGCAAAGAAGGTATGTTATTATGAGAACATCATGCATGGCTAAATCTTTATTGGATATGTAAGTACATGATTCAAAAGGCTCCTCTGACCCTTAGTTTGGTTGGAGACCCTTTTGTTATATTATGCATAGATATATTAGAGATATGGAGAGAATAAAGAAGAGAGAACACTTTTTGCTGCATAAAATAACATGACTTTTTCATTTAAGCATCAATCATTCTCAGTGCATTAACTACATTTTATCAGATCGTTTGACCTTTGCTGCCAAGGGAGTAAATGTAATTTTACTTCTCCATAATGAAAATAACATCAGGAAATATATGCAAGAATGCTTGCTTAATTTCCTGTATTCTTTCACTGGAAAATTATGAACTGTTGTCTCAGTCCTATGAAACATACTCTGCTTGGTCTTGACTTCAAAATATGAACCCATTTGTTTTTATTTCAGGATAAAACAAATTAAGTTGGTATTAAATGAGGTAATCAAATTTGTATCTTTCACTATTCAATGAATGGAGTTAAACTACTGCTTAGTCTTACGTGTTAAGTATTTATAGATTTAGATAAATGTGTGTGTATACACATTTTGTCTTCAACACAATATGAACAAGATAAATTAACACTAAGTAATGGTAAATTAAATGAAGTGATAATTCTGTGTTGTATGTAGCACTGTATAGGAATATATTTGAAAGAATCAGAGAGCAATCTGAGAGAATATGAGCTCATCCATCTTGACTTGGGGTAATTGAGAGAATCCTAAAATAAAGACGTAATTAAAATAAGGGGGGGAGAATCCTAAAACAATAAGAATTTCAGGCTGTTAGGAGAAGTGAGGCAGGCATCCTGGTTTCAGCCTTTAAAAGGGGTGATGAGTGGGCGGCTGCATGGTTCTAGTTGCCAGTTGGGGTTAAACCACAACAGGCGGGAAATCTGGAAGAGCAGAAAATACTAAAAATAGCCAGCAATAATGAGAAGCAAACATGTTATAAAGTCCTGATATTATATGGTCCATCAAGAGCAAAAGCAAAAGCAATTAAGATAAGCCAACCCACCTCTCCTTCCAATACACTGTCTTGGAGAGTGGCTTTTGCACTACCAGACAATTACCAGGGAAGGCAAAATATCTGTTCACTAAACATCTTACAGATGTATACTGGGCAGCTTCTGATGCTAGCCGATAAATGAGAAGTGCAAGAAGAATGACTTAAATGTTGAGAGAAAGTTTTACTCTGAAGTAAAAAGAATGTATTTAAATAAGACATGTTCAACGTGGTGATTTAGTATTAGTTGGCAAATACATGATATAGAGAAGACTAACAGCTGCTTAATGGACAAATGTAAGATATCCAACAAGGCATATGACTAAGAATGACTTAAGAAAACGGAAAATGTAGGATGAACAATTAATGTTCTGTCAAATGCATCAAGTGATTGAATAATCTCACGGAAAATCATACAAGTTGTGTTACTAATTGTGGTGGGTTAGCCTTAGCTAACAGTGAAATGCCAACCTAGCTACTCTCTCTTGCGCTCCTCAGTGGGACAGGGTAAAAATATGAAAAAAACAGAAATGGGAAAACTTGTGAGTCAATATAAAGGCAGGGAGATGGCTGATAAATTACTGTTGTGGGCAAAACACAACTTGAGTTGTGAAAAATTAACGCGCTGCAGATTAAAACTGACATGGGTAGTAAGAATAAATAATAAATAAATGTTAACTTTCCCTCCCTGCCCCCCAATTCAACTTCACTCCTTTATTCTACACTCTTCTACCTGCCCCAGGTGGCACATGAGGGATTTGGAAGGGGTACAGTCAGTACATAGCACTTCTTCTCTCCTGCTTCTTCCCTCATCCTTTTACCCTGCTCCAGCACAGGTCCTCTCCATGAGCCACCATTTCTTCAGGAAGTACCCGCAAGTTCTGGCATGGGGTCCTCCAGAGTCTGCAGTGTGAATACCTGCTGTGATGCCTGGAGCACCTCCTCCTCCATTTTACTTTGGCAGTGGTGATGCCCCGTTGATTTTTTCCCTTCCCTTCCCCTCCCTTCCCCTCCTCCACCTGCTTGGCATTTTCCGCCCTTTCTCAGAGGTGCCACCAGCTTGGCTGGTGAGCTCAGCTGAGCCCTGTTGTGGGTTTGTCAGCATTCACTAGACCCAGCTGTGTCTGGCATGGGGCAGCCCCTGGCCTCTTCTCACAGAGCCCACCCACCTACAGCCTCCCATTGCCAAACCCCTGGGCACCTACGCTCAATTCTATGTAATTCACTTTGAAATTATCTGCTGAAAAACTGGAAGGAAATATATGGTAAGGAATACAGCTGTTTGTCTCCAGTACTTTTTTTGGTATTTTTAGTCTACATCCATTTTGTGGTTGTAGAGGGGGAAGAGTGTTTTGTGTCATAGTGGAGAGAGTTTTTATTATTGCAGATGTATTATAAAGTAAATGGTTTTGGCCTCATATTGCTCTTTGCTTTACTGTTTTACAAATGACAGAAAGATTCATAAGTCAAGGGAAGTGTTTCACCTTAAGCAAGTTATGTGGTCTTATATGGTCCTCATGCATGAACTGAGAAGCATGAAAACACTGACTTGTAGGCTCTCACCATTTTGTTCTGCTTGTTTCTTTTGTCGTATTTCCTCAAGACTGTTTCTAACACTGCAGATGCTCTGCACAAGATTTTAAGAAATACGAATGTCATTTTGAGGATCCCTTGGCTTCCGTTTCAGCTGCACTTTGTAGACAAGTCTTCAGTGCAAAGTGATTGCTCAGGTGGCAGCATGTTTCTGAAAAAGCTCTGTTTTACGGACTTCATTTTTGCTTTTCTGTAGATACTGAGAAAGAGGCAAGATGTAGCTGGTCTGGTTTTGGAAGATACAGGAAGTGTTTATTTTTGCCTTGATCTCCTTTTACTCCATTAGGGAAAAATGACCGGGAACCTGCCAGGTAGGAGCATCTCGAGACAGGGTGGTAAACTTTCTACTACTCATTCTTGCTTCTTTGTGCCAATAAAGTAAAAATTACAAGAGTATAATCTCAGGCAGCTTTCCTGCGCCACATCACACTATATACCTGCGTGTCTTGTCTACATCTGTACAGATGTACGTCTCCACGGAAAAAAGAGAATGAGAAGAATTACATGGTGGAGATACAAAAAGCTTTATTAGCAAGAGCTTCAGAGATTATTTAATTGTATATAATTTGTTGTGGTTTCATTAACAATGAGTGAATCATGTTTGTGGCTCTAGATGAGTGTCTGTTAAACCTTTATATGATGTCATGGCATTCTGCGTATGTCATAGTTATTACAAAACCTTCTAGCGCTTCATGGATGTGTTGTGGAGACTGTAAACATTCTAACAGGACTATTTCTTGTGTCTGGCTATGATTTCTAAGTGAATTCAAGAAAAGGGTAAAAAAGTCTAGGCTTAGTTCTCTGCACTAAAGATTCCTCAGGTCTCAAGAGTCTTAGTCTTCTATACAGATTCAAATTCTGAACAGTTTATGGTTTGTGAGCAGCGGTCCACATCTTAACATGCTACAGTTTGTAACCATCTGCCTCTTCTGCTGGAGCGGGAGATGTGTCAGGCAGAGAAAACATTGCTCTTCTCATAATCCTACAGAAGCAGTTACTGTGGACTCTTATCTGTGAAACGTGGATGTAGCTGAGGACAGTGTTCTTTGGTGTTTGTCTCTGCCTAGATGGGCTTCCTAGTAGATGATACATGGTATGTACTCCTTAGTCAACACAGGGTTGGTAGCTCTAAGGGTCAAGCGGTGAGCTAATAACAAATCTGTGCTGTCTGTTGTCAGATGTCAGATTTTTAGAGTCAAAACCAAGGCATGAAAATAGTGTTACCATTCAGTGAGAAAGGGGTGTGTGTGTGTGTGGCGGGGGGATGAACTGAAGAAGTGCATTGCAACTAGATTGGCAAAAAGAAGCTAATGAGTTACAGCTGTATTTAAAAGCAAATCTTTCAGGTTTTGAAAATTAGCTAGTGATGGATGGATGGAGGCTGTGGCAATTGATATAGCAGTGGTGCCAAGTGAAACACATTTGTTACCGACAGGGAATAAAATATATGCTACTGAAACCCTTTAGCACAGCTTGGAACTTAATATAAATAAAGTATATTTTAAAGTTATGCCCACAGTCATTCCCAAGAAACAATTTCACTCTCTTTGATTCTTTTTTCTCCCTCCCTTCTGCATCAAGTTGTGCATACATACATGTTCCTTTATTATGTTTTAATAAAGAATTACAGTCAAATAACTCTTACATCCAAGCTGAGGAGGCACTGCATTCGGGGATTTGCATCAGATACCCATTGAGCATTCAGACACACAGGCTCTTTCAGAGTCTTAAAAAGTCACCATCCTGTTGGTCGTGGATTATCAGTAATAGTCCTAATAATTCTTCTGTACTCTAGAAGTGCCTGGAAACTCTAGTAAAAGGCTAGCAGCGATCTGTCAGGCATGGTGTGAACATGGCACAAGAAGATGGTAGTTGTCCTAGAGAGCTCACAATATAAGCTTCAACTCTGCTGTGTTCTTTTTGTTAGAATTTGCTTTTTTAGAAAAGAGACATCTTTTTGTTACATTTTGTAGAAGTCTTCTCCCCCCTTCCACCGCCCCCAGTAAGAACGGATTAAAAGAGAGTAAATAAACTAGTGCTGTCAGATCTTGTATTTCATCACGGTTGCACCTAAATTTGAATTTACCTCCTGGTTGGTGCACTGTGATTTGAAAAGACGGATATAGCAGACTGAAACCAATTAAGGAACATGCTCAATCTCCAGGGCTTTGGAGAGGGAGGAATAGGAGACAGGAAGGAAGAGAAAGTCTTTTTTCTTCTATACTATTTGCTTGTTCTTTTCATAGACAAAATATCGACCTAATGGAAGTAGTAAAATAACTTAAACCTGACTTTAGCTCTTTAATAACAGGTAGAATTTTTAAAGTACTATGAGACTTGTAGGTTATGTCCAGTATTTCCGGTGAAAATGTTAAAATCAAGACCAAAACAATAGCAATGATTATGGCAGTTTTAGAAGCTTTTAAAATCTTATTCCATGGTTGGTTTCTGGGTACCCAGCAGCTGTGAATTCTGTCTGTTGTTAAACATGTGTTGAGTTTGAATGGATTGATAAAGCTCATGACTGAGTGCCGCGCATCTCTGTCATCCAGCAAGTAAAGTTTCATGTGGAATGCTGTCAACAATCGCTGTCTACTGAAGGCTATTAAAATGGTACCAATGTACTTTCTCAAACAAATCCCTTGGCAATATGAATGGGTCTTATGTCCAGCAGACATTTAAAACAGATCGCTAAAAGATAGATTGAAACCCTTCAAGAGGTATGACTGAGCCTAGTCTGCAATAAAGCTTTATATTACTTAGGCTTTGTTTTTACTTTGAATGGGCTTATTTTTTGATTAGGGCTTTGGATTGCTCATTTATGTCTGTGAAAGGAGCACATAGGATAGGGATTGCTATAATAATAAAAATGATCTCATTTTTTTCTGGAATTTACTTAGCAAAAAAATATAAGGTAATACCTTTTTTCTTTTTTCCCTTAAAAAACAAAAGGAACATGTCAAATGACCTTGTGAACATAGAACTGGATATTGTTTTGGCTCCAGATCATGAGAACACTGCAGGCCTAACACATTCAGCATTATTTGAGCTGTCTAATGGAAATGAGTTTGAAACAATTACATACAAAATTAAAAAAAGAGATCTCAGTTATTGGAGGGGATACAGAGAACGATGGTGAGTGTCACTAGCGTGATTAAACAAATGTACCTTTCGTAAGGTTTATATGAACTTACAGAGCTGTTATTTGGATGGACGTGACTGAGAACACTCTTGGGAAGACGGAAGTATCTAAGAACTTGGAGAAGTTCCATTTGAGATGTTATTTCTATTACTCTTAAAAGTAAAAATGTAAGGGGTGGGAGGGTGCTTTCAGCCAGATGCCAGCTTAGATGGTTGCAAGCTCTTAATAGTGTTTGCATGTCAGCAGTTCTTTGAACACTTTATACGTAAAACTTGGTGGGGGATAAGGTGGAAGGATGTGATACAGGGAAGTACAGATTTATAGCCATGTTCTGCCAGTGTTCATCCTTCATGGTAACAGTTATATGTATCTGCTGCTGTGTTGATATAACTGAGCCAATTCACAAAATGAACGATAGATGCTTCACCTGGAAAAGTTAAAGGGGAAAGAGGAATAAAACATCATATAATTCAATGTCTTAAGAAAAACGAAGACTAGTTTATGGTGCTAGGGAAAGGAGAACAAGATGTGTTTTCTACTACCTCCTTGTCCTTCTGCTGTGGCCTTTTTTTGGAGGAGTGAATTTTAGAAGCTTTCAGCACTTTGGAAAAGGGAGTAGGCACTCAATCCACCACAAATAAGAAATCAGGTAGTTGAAAGAATAGTACTGAGTAATGACTCATAGCAGTTGAAATAAATTCTGACATTGTTTTTCACTCTGAAGCCAATTCTTATAGAGCAGTTTTGTTCCAGTGTATGAGCCAATTCATATAGACAGGTTTGGAACAACAGATGCGGAAAAGAAGCAGCAAACATCAGGAGTTTAAACTTTTATAAAGGTTGACAAGACAGAGAAGAGAGAGCAGTTGATAAGGGCAGCAATCTTGAAAGGCAACCTTTTAAGCAAAGGTTTCCTGAAGATAGTCCAGAAATAAAAAGCTGATTTTTAGGAAAAAAGTCATACAATGAATAAATGTCCCTAAAAAGAAAGAAATGGCTATTTTTACCTGCACGTAAGAGCAAGTAAACATTTGCACTTTAATATTTTCATATTCTGTTTGAGTGATTATACATAAAGACACTACAATTGCATTAGCATTTCAAGGGTTCAGATTTCTAAATGTCATTTTCCTTTCCAAAGCAAGGAAGTACATACAAGAACTTCTTTTGTTTTTTACTGCTTTTAGTTAGAAGACTGTAAGATATATCTCCTTACATTACCTGTAAGTACCGCTCAAGATTAAATAAAAATAAAGAAGGAAATGGATAAACTACTTTATATAGTATATATCATTGTCAACCTTTGTCCCCACCAGGTCTGAGTGGTCAGTTAACCTTTACTTTTGTAGACTGCTTAGCATTTTTCTGTGAGAACTTAATCACTGACCTCATAGGAAATTAAATACTGAACTCTTGGACTGACTGCAGTATTTCGTGATTCCATGTTCTCACTTTTGCAGTGTATGGATTCTCCATTAAAGTCTCCAGGTAAGCTTTTTTAAATTAATTGTAAATTGCAGAATCTCAAATTCAGAGGTGTTATCTCCGTGGTTACAAGTAGAAGGGTATATTACTGGTGGCCTCTCTGGCTTTAAAAAAAAATTAAAGTAAAATAAAATAAAAATACTTGTGAGTGTTAGGTAAGCAAATAGGAAGTGCCCAATCATAGTAATTTCTCCAGCAGTTCCGGTGATTTTTCTGCCCCGTACTTCTGGAATTCTAACAGATTTTGACTTTTTTTGTTGTTTTTTTTTTTTTTTGTTCAGGGATATATTCCTTCTCATGAATGGCTAACAATGCAAAGGTATTTGGGAGACATTTGCATATGGTCATTAGGTTCACTTTGAGACTCTGGTTGTAGGTTATGCTTTCTGACAACAGTTACTGTGTTTTAAATATGGCAGAGACCCTGACCTTGTCCTAGGCCATGAAACCTTTTAGTGTGCGATCATACCATGATCTAGAGCTCCCTTGCAGCGAACAGGTTTTCTGCTCACCCTCTATACTGAAAAAAGATGCTTAAGAAGTCATTGTGACCAAAAATGTATCAGGCCTGATTCTGAAGTCAGTTGTTCTGAAATACAGCAAATAGGAAGTACAGCTCCCCCAGCAAATTTAGTGCCCGGAGATTTCAGATCTCAGAACTGAGTGTCCTCCTGTTCACCAACACATATGACATTAATTCTGCAGTTAGTTGCACAGTTATCTGTTGATTATATGTTTTATATAGGAAAACTCAGCGCTTTACTAGGATATTCAGGGCTTTATCTCTGAAGTTTGCCATCCCTTTGTACATTAGCGAGGTTATGAAAGCGAATAGGATGGTCTTGCCAACAACATTTTACTTAACAGTAAACATTGGCAATGGCCTGTCAAGAAGTTACTGGCAGCTCTCTCATGTTGTGAACTTGTCAGCAACAATATATATGACTTTGCCTGTGTTGTGTCAGAATAGAGGCTGGTAATTCATAATGCTGCATTGTTCGATTTTTGGCATGGCAAATCTTTTTGGGCTGACAGAGCAGATTGCTAATGCACTCAAAACAATAAGAGACGATTGTCTCACTCAAGAAGAACTCAAAAAAGCATGCTTAATTTTCTAACAATTTCATCTTGTTAATTATCTCTTCTTCTGAAACATCTTCCTTGGAAATCAAGATTTTGCAAGTGATACGGGGATGCCACGAGCAAAGCTCACTAACTGGGACCCAAAGTTCAGTGTAACAGGGAGTTATGAAAGACATCTTTGCAGGTGGTGTGTGTTTTAATTATGTACACTTTTATTCCGAGAAGCTTAATTTTAATTCCTACAGTACAAATCAAAACCAGTTCCATGTAATTCCCATTTACAGCAAAGAGGATTAGAAGTTGAAAAGATATCTGATATCTGCAGGTAATAAAGCTAACTATTTGGGGCCTGGGGTTTTTTTGTTTGAGCAATTACTCACTTGGCCTAGCCTGGGAAAACAATTAATCATAATGACCAATTTAAAGTGCTCCCTTTCCTTTATGGGCTGGACCACAGAGGTCATCACCTAGTCATTCAGGTCATCGGAAAGGTCACACGTCTCCTCCTGCTTGACTACTGTCCCAGTGTGTCAGTTGACATTGGCTTAACAAATGGCCACTCTTCTCCTAATTATAGGAAATGCAGCAAGCTTGCACTGATGGACAAGGTTTTCAGACTTAAATGGACATATAGACTGTGGCTGGGCTACGGTTAAAAGCTGAAAGACCAATGTAAGCCAAGTGAGTTTCACTCTCACCAAAATGAACCTAGAGTTTTCTAAATGACAGGTTTGTTTGACAGTTGCTTCATTTTTGGTACAAATATGGTACAGAGAGAAAACTCCCATAACAATTTAGATTGCATATAAGTTTTTTGGTTTGCTTTGGGGTTTTTTTTTAGTTGCTTTTGAGCCTCTGACCCTTTGAAGATATATAATATTTTAAAAACTTTGCTGAAGCATGCTATTAGCAATACTTGGTTTTATGTGTGCTATGTATATGATCAAATGTGGTGTATTCATCTTCATATCTTTATAGCAATTCTTGATTTCGGTAACAGACCTTAAAAGAGGATACTAGTCATACAGTATTGATGAATACGCAAGGAGTAAATAATGTATTATAAGTATGATTTTAAAGAAAAAAAAACCTGAATACCATTTGTTTATGAACTTGTATTTGAGATACACAAGTTTACGTTGGTTTTGTTTAAGCTGCTGACTGATAGAAACATATGGTGGGAGGAAAAAGAAGCTCAAGATTTTGAGTCATCTTCCCAGGGTTGATTAGATGATCCCTAATTCCCTGTATCATATGCGTGGCTATCATCATGTTCTAGGAATGTAGCTTTCCGACAAATATTCTTCATTTGTGGGGTCAAATCCTGAGCACAGTCGTGTAGGAGCTTGAGACGGCAGCGTTAGAAATGTGTTCTGAACTGTGTCTTACTGCCTTGTGTAAAGCGTGCTGCGGCGGCCATGTAGAGGAGGAGGGAGTTGTTTAACACGCAAGTAGAAGGACTGTCGACGTGTGGGTGGACAGCACGAGTTCTGCCACTGATCGCCAGTCTCCCTGTCACATGGTCGGTCCCAAACACGACTCCCTTGGGACCTGAAGTGGGAGCTGGCCGTGTGCTGTCAGTGCTGGTGCACCATATGCTGCTGATTCTCCTCCTGCAACTCCACCGTTGCCTGCAGTTCCGTTTTTACTTGGCTTGTCCTTTTATTTCCGTTACAGCAGCTGTCTGATAGTTAAGACTGAATTGCAGTTTAACTTATGATACTCATTGGGAAGCTAATACAGTACCTTGTCACCTGTAAATTGCCTCAGCGTGATGCAAGTTGTCACTTCAAATGTGAATTTTCCTATCAGAAAGGAGCTGCGTGGATTAAGCTTTCTGTCATTACTTTGAGAAACTTATAAAACCTTTTTTTCTGTAGTGTACTTTGCCAGCCTCTGCAGGGCAGAAGTACATTTTGCAGGAAAATAGGCTGCAGACAATATGCAATATTGGGTGCTTTGAAGCATAAAAATAGATTTGCCAGGATGTATGTATGCATATGTATGTTTACATGTCTATACCCATTTATGTGCTTTTGAATCAGTCAGCATATTTTTGTCTTTTAATAACCTTGCAAGCTTTCTTTTGAATTACAATCTACCTCTTCTGATACATCCATTTAAAAATACTCCTATAATTCGGAGAGTTTACTAGCAGGCCTGGCTGGCTTTCACTTTACATTTGTTTGTGGCTCTGACAAGAACAAATTAGTACTATTTTTATTCCCGTGAAACCAGCACAAGTCAGAAAGACAGTGTAATGAGTGTGTGAAAGTGATTTGTGCATAGTCTTGTGATGCAAGTTTCATGCAGACAGGTTAGACCCAGGCTCTTATCCAGTATCTAGCAATTTTTAATTTGTGCTTCACTGAAAAGCTAATGATTTTGCACAATCATTTTGCACAATGATTACAAGTTTCTCCCACTACAGAGCAAATAAGTTCTGGAAGGGTTGGGGATTATCCTAAAGAGGCAATAACCTGACTCAAGATATGGAACAGGCTTTGGAGTTACATTCAAATGGGACAGAATACAGATCGATACTGGGATTTTTTTTTTTTTTTTGATCCAAGTATAAATCTTGTGATTTAGGGCAGCCATTAGCATTCATGGGATGCTGTAAATATAAAGGGTGTTTAAAGAATCAAGGGGAATAAGCTTTCATTTTTTTCCCAGACTAATTGCTTTGTAGTTAATGGCTAACTGAAAACTTTCCCTCTGAGTAATGCCGTAACTTCCTTTTACAGGTGTGTATCTCAGTCAAAATTCCAAATCTACTTAGACTGGAGTTGCTGCTATTTTGGTGTTTTTCATAAGAAGTCATTAAATTGTTCTGGTAGTACTTTTCCATCCCCAAAATATCTAAGTTCAATGACTACTACTTTTTTCTGTGCATAATATAAGTTGCATTATGTGGCATATAAAAGAAATTAGTATAACAAGTGAATTTAGTTTATTCTGCAAACACTGGGGTGCATGAGTTGTCCTCTGTGTGTGGAATGT
The DNA here is from genome assembly GCA_013398295.1 of Chionis minor. NCBI lineage: Eukaryota > Metazoa > Chordata > Aves > Charadriiformes > Chionidae > Chionis > Chionis minor. The sequence goes on along the minus strand of VZSF01009393.1, from coordinate 484,011 downwards.
CTTTGGTTGTTTTGTGTCTGTTCGGAAGTTTCCTACTTCTAACACTTGCACCTATTTGGAAACATCTTACTTGCAAAGACCCTGAGTTCAGTAAAGCTGTAATTCTACAATCCAAGATTCTGTCTGTAGTTTTCTTAGTCTTGAATGTGTTTACAAAAGGGTTTTCACTTCTACATTCTTACGGACTCAAAATCAGACATGAAGTCTCCTGTCTTTCCCTTTCTTCTGGCAGTGGAACTACCTAAGTTAAAATGCACTCATAACATTTTACATAAGGCTTAGATTATACCTAGGCTGCATAAAAGACGGCCAAGCTAGCGTAAAATCTAGCAGCACAGAGATCTGTGCTGGGCCTCTGTGCCACTTCAGTCATAAATAAAGAAATATACCCTTAATATTTAGTTCTTCACCAGTAGTGCAAAGCTCTTTGTGTTTCCTTCTCTTCCCTCTATTCTCTTCTTGTTTTCCTCTTCCTTCTCCTTCATTAAACAAAAGCATCCTACAGGGTGCGGCTGCAATGTTTCATTTACTGCAGAAATGGTGACAACGGGACCACCGCTCCAGGACTTCTGAAATGTTCCCATCTCTTCCAGTGTCTGTTGTGTCTCCCAAGCTGTTTCTCTGCTCTGCAGGTCAACTTGTTGCTAGCTCTTAAGAGTAGCAGTCTTTTTTTGGTTCTGTGTATTTAGTGGTAACCATCTGCTAATAGTTCTTTACCAGATCCCATGTCCTCCTACTGCTTGGAACTGCAGAAAGTACCTCAGTTGGGCTTAAATACCTTCTTCTGTAGTGTAACTCATGCTGCAAAGAAACTGTGAACCCCATTCTGTTGGAGGCAGAGACTTTTTAAGACTTGTACATTCTTATTACATGTACGGTGAGAGACAGCAAGGGAGTCAAGATAATGGCTATTACCAATGCACTCTTGCAATACAATGGGATGAAGTGTGTGTGCACAGTTAAATCCTCAATTTAAAAAGAACAATGTTCCTCGATATCCTTGCACTTCATTGAAATGAGGGACATTTGTTAAAATGGAGACCTTTGAGATTATAATGCAATTAAAAAGTGCAAGTTAAGTTTTTTAAACGTGGATTTGTAATTGGATATACAGTCTTCCACTCCTGGGTCACCAGTTCAAATCTATCCCAGGTCAGTAGTCACTGAATCCTGGTACCACCTAACAGCTGGTGGTTTATGTGAAATGAGTAGCCTGTCTTACTTCAGTTTGTAGTGAACAGGTGTCCACACTGCAAAAAAGCTACTGCTACAATTGTTAGCTTAGCTGTCCGTCTTTGTATGGGGGCCAAAATCTGGGTTGCTGTAGAATTTAACTGCCCTGCCTCACTTAAAAAGGATTTCTCCAAACTGGCACTGATGTTTATTTGTGGGCAAGATGATAAGATTCGTAATTCTTGTATTATCTTCTTAAACTGCAAATAAGGGGAAGTAGAACGTTTAATATGGTGGCCAAGATGGCTGTCTCAGAATCACTGAATTAGCTTTGCGACAAGGAAACAGCAAGAAGACAGCCTAATCTAAATATCTAAAGATCAGAAAGCACCTGTTATCAACATATGGAGTTTTTATGCTCTACCACACTGCTATTAAAACTTTAAAAAGCCAATGAATTTAAAAAAAAATTGAGGAAGTTCCTTGAAACTGTCTCTGGATCTGTGTTGTAGTTCTCATCTGATATTGTCTCAGAGATCACTCTTCACAATCCCAGTCTTCCATGAGAGCAACGCGACAGTGATATTTGAGCATACTGAAAAGCAAGTACAGAACATTAAAAACTGATATTTTTCAATAGACGTACACCCTGCCTATAGGTGAGAGAGTCTTTGACAGATGAGAATCTGAAATATTAAAAATGAAAATCCTTAGTCATAGAGATGGGTCACAACATAGTTTTTTTGTCTTAGCCGCCCCCCAAATCAGTAACGCGATACGCAGCCTGTGAATTTTTGGAGAAGCTTCTTTTCCCATAGGGCTCCCGTTACAGTAAGGGGCTGAAAGAGAAGAGGTTCCTATCATTTTTGTCCCGTTGCAACAAATGTGAGCTTCGGTGCTCGTGGGAGAGCACGTGGTGCTGCTGGAAGGGGTGACAGGACCCGTGCGTTCCCAGCTGAGCAAGGCAACGTGCCTCTCCAGCCGGGGCCATTGCGGGGTCCCGGCAGGCATCGCCCGGCTCTGCCCTGCCCTGAACACGCAGCCGTGGCAATCCGCGCACCAGGGCTGGTGTGCTGGGGAAAAGGAAAAATGTCATGAGGACATGCAGTAAAAGGTGGCTTCACAAGGGCACAATGTTATACAGTTTTTCTTCAGCCTAACAGGTGGCTTGTCAACATAACTGTAATTTTATATAGAGGTATTCAGAAGCTTTAGAGACATAGACTATGGCATTCCAATTATGTCCATGCCTTTGATACTGGCGCTAGAGTGTTGGGAATGGTATGGCACTATTTAAACTCGGTGTATGTCAGTGTTGGCTGCATGGTTGTGTGCCCGGTGCCAGCTCAATACTTTCTTGTGTCAATGACTGCTCGTGCTGTGCATGTAAAAAGCAGCTGGAGTAGTAAAGCTTGGGTTTCGCAGATTTGATGATAATACGGATGAACACTGTGTTACAAACATCACAGTAAAAAAAGCCTCTGGCTAATGCATGACGTTCTGTCGGCTGAACATGAGAGTTTAATAAGTGGAGAGATAATCGCACATGGTTTAAAGTGTCACCTTTGTTAATGGTTCTGGTCCATGCAGATTGTGTGCGTGTGTGTTCTATTTTTGTTGTCTCTCAAGAGGAGATATGTTACACTCTCTGCAACCTTTAGGAAGAAAACAAGGACGCTTTTTCAATTTGAAGAGTGGCTTAAGGAGTATTTCAAGACCCTGGATGAAAACAAACCAACTAACTTGAAATCCTTAAGATTTCTTCAAATTTGTAAAGAATATTCCCTTTTTTTAAGTTTTGTAATCTGACAGATGGTTTCTTTCTCGTCTCATTTGGATCGAGTAGCTCCATTGACTTTCTTGATTTGTATCAGTATATGTGAAGGAAGAGTACAGTCACAGAAACGTACTTTTACTTCTGCTGCATTTTCATTCCTGTGATTAGACCAAGGGTCCTTCATATGTCTAAAGTCTGCTTAAGTCTCTGTAAGAGGAATTGATTAGTAATGAGCCTGATGTTGCTTCCTTTAAGCTGAATAGAGTTTTTTGCTGTTGATATCAGAGGCACTTGATACAGACTATGCTGCCCTGCCTTTTTTATGAAGAAACTGAGATTTATATTCATTACACTCTCTACCCGTCAACCTGAAATAAAATCATGTTCATTGCTGATTTCCATCAGTAGGTGACAATGGGAGAGAAACAAGATCTGACAGCTACTCATCAAGATTTCTGTGGCAAAAATAGTTACTTGCCTGTTTTAGGCTTGTAATTTTCATTTAAATCTGCAATGTGAATTGCCCTGTTTGGGTGAAGTTCCCTCAACTACATTAATTTCCATTAAATTTTTGTCCACTCCCTAAGAGATCTTTTATGTATCTTGGGCCCTTAAAATCATGCTGCAGAGGAGCTAACCTTCTATAGTAACATCTAACTGTAATAACATTACAATATTAGTTTATAGTCACCAAAATGAGAAGTGATCAGTTCTAACGCTTAGTCTTTACTTCATTTTCTCTCAAATGGTGTTTTATGGGTCGCTAATGGTCTACTGTGTACTCTGTAGTTGCTTCTCCCTTTTTCACATGCAGCTGTTTCTTTTGATGCCTTGTCAGCTGTAAGAAAAAGGAAGAGCAACTGCCTACATCTTACCTAGTGTTGCTTGCAGCACTTAAGAGTAGGGATGTGTCACAAGAAACACCATCACTTTGAAATGGAACACACCCCAAACACCTACTTGCTATCAAGTCTGGAGTTTCAGAGAGGAGGAAAAAAATGGGCTTTCTTTGGCTATACTAAAAGCAGAACAGATGCAGGAAGAAGAGCAGTGTGAGGGTGCGTGAATATAGTCGGAAAAGTCAATCATGCCCACTGCTGAGCAGGAGAATTGAGACACACAGGCTAAAAGACAGATGCTCACGTTGACCCTTATGATACATGCCAGGGTAGTGCTAAGTTCTAGGTAACCCATTTCCTTTCACATGGGTGTGTTGGAGACGTTGTCTGGTGTTTGCAGTACAATAAGTAGAGTTGCTCATTGCTATGCCAGTTGGACTGTTTTCGTCAGCAGTCTAGGGCTAACCTTTCCTACCACAGCCACTAGATTCTCTACTTTTGTGTTATGGTCTGAGAAACCCACAACAATTTATTGCTGTTTAGACCATTATTCTATCACCCGATGACCCCTCACCACCCAGGAAGGGGAATTGGGGGAAAAAACCAAGGAAGCCCAAGGATTGAAATACAAACAGATGTAATAGAATAAGACTAGATAATTAACACTAATAACACTAAAGAACCAATATTGATCCTGATACCAATATAAAATATTGAAGGATTATACTCAGCCAATTCCATCAGTAGGAAGCTGTGCGCTCCCAGCAGTGGGCAGCAAATGTCGGACACTGCGAATGCTACAGCTTTGGGGGAAAGGGAAGGCCTCAGGTGTCTAGCACCAGGGCAAGAAGTTCTCAGGATGGCAGCTATCAATGGAGACAGTGCTTCACAGTAAACTTTCTCATTTATATTGAATGTGGCACTCGTGATAAGAAATAATCCTGTTGGCCAGCATGGGTCAAATGCTCAGGTCTCGCTCCTCCGCACCCCTTCGCCTGGCGAGATCAAAAACACTGAGACCTTGAAACCCACACACCGTAGCTGGCTATAAAGTAAATATTTTCACAAATTCAGACACTAGAGTCTTCTAAAAGTGTAGGTTTCCCAAGCATTAGAAGAGAAAGTAGTCCTGTGTCGCTCAAACCAGGACACTTTTAAGTCAGCAGAAATGAATGACAATATAAGATGTTAAACAGTATGTCAGTTTTCAGAAACTTGGGTGTCACAGGAATAGTGTCATAATTTCATAATTTGCTGCATATAATAACACCCTTTTAAGCGGAATAGATATGACTGTGATAGATGGTCACATCTAGAATTACTGATGATGTTCAAGAATAAAAAACTAGAGAAATACCAGTGTTTCAGGTAGGAGTGTGGAATGTATGATCTATTGTAGCTTATATTTGCTGACTGATCAAACTGATCCTTTCCTCCATAAAAGAGAAAATTGTGTCTGCCTGTTCATCTTGTGCTAGCCAGAGGTGTAGTATTTGATGGCTGCTTCAGCTTTAGTGAAAGCAAAAACATGCCATACCAAGGAACTGTGAACTTTTGAATGAAAACTCCTGAATTACTGAGATTCTGGAGAAAAAGATGCTGGTCAACACCTAAGAACAGACTGATGATTATAGATTTATCTGGGAATTGGGAGCAGGCTTAGTTCTTTGAATAGTACTGTGGTGTGTGCGACTCCTATAGGAAATTATTTACTATTATTTGAGCAATCAGGAAAGGTTGAAAAGGAAAAACTGCAATCTGTAAGATTAATCAGAGTTCATCAGAAATTAAATGGTTGCCTAAGATGTAATAGGAGGTATCCATGCCTCAAAAATTAAAACTGGAAAAACCCCCAAATGGTATTGGGCACATCCTCACCTTTTCTGTGAAAAATACATATTCAGCACTTCATACAGACTGTCTTACTTAATACCATACCTCCTATTATATTAATCACATAGACTGTTCTCAGTTGAGATCATTAGGGGATTACATTGGCATAAAACTACTGTAGAAAGTGCTTAATGTATAATCACTGGAAGCAAGTGCGTCCTGTACAACTGCTGAAGAAAAAAGTGTGTCTTATTGACATAATCAATTTAGCAGAAAATGATATTATTCAGATTTTTTTAGCATTTTAGTATTTTTAAGTAGTCTTTAAAATGTGGATTTTCTAACTTTTTTAATGTAAATGTTTGTCTTCTTTAAAGATCACTGTGTTAATTGGGTAGAAGCCATTTAATATTCTTACAAGATTCCTTCTAGAACTGTATCATTTCATGTTATTTTAAAGATAAAGAAAATATGAGGGAAATCATAGCTTTTTTTCTTTACCTGAATGAGAATAACAACTCGCAATTGCTTGTGCCATAGGTTAATACACACTACTATATATTGACTATTATCTGGGGGAAAAATTACAGTGTGGAGGGTCAGAACAGAGTATGGTTGTCATCACAGCTCCTAGCCTCTGATGGATTTGGCTTTTAATGCATTGTCTACAGATCCATGTGTTTAAGGATTCATTGAGGAGGAGGAGGAGAAGGAGAACCTGAGTGGGACCCTAACTCCCACTCCACTCCAGGGGGCCATTGGAATGTAATTTGTTTTGTGATATTGGTGGCCTAGCTGCTAAGACTTTCGGGCTGCGTGACTATATAATTTTCACAGAGCTCTTGGTCTTGCTCATATCTGAAAAGCTAGGGAGTTTTAATGTTAGATTTATCAGTCTTAGCCTTTAACAAAGAGGATTCTGCAGACAAAGCTGAGCTGAAATCCATGTGGCAAACATGAACAAATGCTTGAAGTGGGGATTTGACTGGAAGGTCATAAAGATGTTTTTTGACTGCTGAATGGAATCAAGTAGTCCGTGTAGGTTTTTGAAAGATGTCATTTGTGTAGTGCTTTCATCTTGTAGTCATGTCAATAGTAGCAAGAATATTATTGGAAATAATTCAAAAAGGTGAACAGAAAATAGTTTGAAAAAAAATTAGCGCTAGGAATGATTATACTAACTTCTTAAACAGCTTCTCATGGTGTGTCTGCAGTGTAATGTGTAGTAGCTCTTGTTTCAAGAGCTCTGCCCATACTATATTCTGGTAACGTCATATTTTTGTCATTGCAACAGTTTTTCCATGTCTTTCAGGACTCAGATAAAAGGGTGTATAACTGAAATTTTATACACTTTTTTTGTCTTTTACTTGTTTACAACATGGAGTCTACAGTTATATGGACACCGTGCAAAATTTTGTCTTGTCTTTGTAGACCAATTTGATGCATCTGTATGATTTGGTTATTGGTGTGGCATTGCTGGCAAAGATGCTGTCAGAAAGTTGAGTTGAACAGATGCATGTGTCTAAAGCCACCTGCGAACCTGTGATACTTCACGTTAGAATATGAATGCAATAAAGGACAACTTCAAGGTGCTCGGAGATGGATCACAGATGCATGGAGATGCCTTACTGCGTTGTTCCTCAGTTGATTGCTCTTTCCGTACTTACAGGTCGTATTTCTTTTTCTGCAGGTTTTGGTGTTCTCTTGGAGGAAAGGGGGTGGAAGGAGTGGGGTGGGAGGTGAAGAGTCAGTGGAAATGAAGATATGTTTTAATCTTGTCTGGGTTTTAGTTCTGGGAAGCCCACTTCAAAAGCTGAGTCTTTAAAGGTCGTTGCTTTTATCCAGAACACACAAACCCCTTTAGAAAGTTTCGTTATCTTTTTGTTTCACTTGACACCTACACACTAAGTTAGCCAGTGTGCTACACAGCAATGTCTAAATGCTTCCTTTTATGTGTTCCTAATTGCATTTTGGGGTTTTTTTTTTCCCCCAGAAGAGTCAAATTAGAGCTTGCACACTGTCAGCTGTGGCAGCGACAGCTGACAGGACCAGTTCAGTGCTGCCTCTTCAGACAGATGGTTGGAAAAGTAACCCCTGAAAAATTTCTTACTCTGAAAGTGCATCTGTGAGACATGTTTGTGTTTACTTTCCCATGGGTTGTTTTCCTACCTTAAATATAAGGGATTTTTTGTCCATTTGGTGAGACCATATAAAATACATTTGGCTCTTTATTAAAATTTGGGGGCGTGAGCATGGGTGAGTGTGTGAGAGAGAAAGAAACAGAGGATGGTAGAGGTGGCAAATGGATGTTTGTAAATGCTTTCATTTGGTCTCATATTGAAGAAGAATGCTTGTGCACTGGAAAACCAGTCGAGTTACTCTGGGAATGGAAAGGGAGAGCTGAGAGTAGAATTTAAATCTGGAATTCATGTATACAGTCTTTTTGTACTTCAACATATGTTTGAAAGTACTCTAATAAAACTAGAATAACAGCATGAAATAGCTGGGTCCAGAAGAGCAGGCAGGGTCAATGGCATGCTTTGTTTAAATATATTCTGTTAGTCCTTACGATATTGTTCATGTAAGATCAAACTTTGCTACTAAATGCTGCTTTGCTTTTCTCTGCAGCAAGGGCAGCTCACTTATGAATTACAGCTGTTGAAACCAGCTCTTATAATAAGCAAATTTGGTGGGGTGGTAGGGTGTTTAAAATTGATACCTAGGCCTGAATAAACTTTCTGGAGTTCTAATATTTTACTGGATTATAACCTGTTGTTTTATAGCACTGAAAGTAATTTATGACAGTTAAAATAAGTGATAAATGGGGGTTTGGAATGTGCTGCTTTTTCCCAGTAGGCTAAGGGTTAGACGTGGAGGTCAGGCATGCTGTACAGGCAACCTTGCCTTTTCTTTAGAACGCCTCGGTGCTTCTAGTTTGGAACAAGACAAAAAACCAAACAGGCCAGTTGTCTCAGAACAACTGGGGAAATTGCTTCAAGGGTCTGTTATCTTCTTCTGGTGTAAATTTTCATTAGTTTGGTTTGGTTTGGTTTTACTTTGAGTAAAAATTTTTGCTTGTAAACTTTTCAGGAAAAGCTTTAATTTTACAGGTATTACTGCCTTTTATTGTGAATTGCCCAGCCTGTTGCCTCTGATAGCATCATCAAAACTGCATGCTATAGTCTTAGGTTTTTATTAAATGTCATAATAGTGTATTGGTTTCTGTTTAGGGATTGTAGGGCTGAAAGACCAGAAAAGCCTCAGAAGTTTATCCTGTGCGCTGTCTTTCTCAGGCAGGATGGTTCTCTATGTACATGCTGTCCAATCTTGTATAAATGGTTTTAGCGCTGGATTTTTTCCATTTTCATTGGTCATGAAAATCCATTCTGTGGCTCTTTCCTTGTTTAGCTGTAGTCTTTGTGGATTCAGTCCTAAATGATAGGTGTTAGGTGGGAGTCACAGGTGAGACAACTAGAGCAGTTCCTTGCATTCATGGAGGACAACTGCATTAGCCTGCAGTGGAGGATGGGTAGCCAGCCTTGCATCCTGCCCTTCCATGATGGAACCAGTAATCTCAGGTAGCTGGGGCAGGCTGTGTGCTCTTGGAAGCGAAGATCTGTATGTTGCAGAGTACCCACATCCAGTGGTACCATCACCAGGCTGCTGAAGGTTTATTTCAAGCCTGTTCTCAGCTTGCTTTAGCAGTAGCGGCAGAGTCAATTTTCAGACCCTTTGACTATTCCTTCAAATGCAAACACTTCTGCTTCAAAAAAGTTCTTGATGGAAGCTGCATTTTTCTGGGTGACCTTTCATTTTTCATAGGCCGAATGGGCATAAATACTGCAGCACCATCGTTCTCAGTGCATAGATTCTGCAGAGAGAAGCCTTTGATAAATACCTAGATATCGTACGTGAAGGTTTTAAAACCAGTATTTCAGGTGAATTAGCAGTTGCAAATGACTCAGTTTCATTTTTATTGAGTTTTGAAGCAGTCATGTAATTTAGTTTCTTTATTGTGATTAAATATTCCCAATTCTAACTACTGTGTTACTTAAAATACCGATACTGAGAAGTACAGCAGGAGATGGGAATACTTCATTTGAGAATTAAATAGTTTACTAAATTACAGAGTTTAAAATTAGTTGCTTCAATATTTTAATAGTAACATTGGTGGGATATCAATTATTTCAAAATCGTATTTGATCTGCTCTCCTATGTATTTGCTACAATTATTAATTCATGTATTACTGAAGCTAGTGGGATTCTTTGTTCTGCTGTTAAGTGTATAATGTGAAGTCTGTGAAGTTCAAGGAGCCCCAACTAATTTAACTTTTATCCCAGTGGAGCATTGACTCTAGGGTATTACCAAAACAAACTTTGAGGCTAATGAATTTTCCCCAAAATTCATTATTAAAGTTATTTCTTAATTACAAGTCATTATTGTGCAGCTTTTTTACATATATGTTAATTATGCTTTATAGTGAGCATTTTATGTATTGTAAAACAAACGTGCTTCAAAGGATGGACCTTTATCATTAAACGCTAAATGGAGAACAGTGTCATATGTGGAAGAAAATAGCTTATCTTGTAAAATATTTCCTAATTAAATGCTGAATAACCAAATTGCTTTAAAAATGGGGGCTGAATATGGCTTAGCACTAAGTTAAGACTATTTTCCAAATACACAGTATTAACTACCAGCAGAATCTGGTCTTGAGCCATAGACGCTCTAGTGTTGTACCTGGCAATGTTTATATCAGAATGCCTGTGGTATCAGCAAAACATCTGCTTTCCATGTCTTCTAAAATAAATGTACTGAAGATCCCGTCTCATCAGCTTGTCACTGTCTTTGTATTAAACAAAGTGAATTGATGAAGATGTAGGAGCTGCGCGTGGCATCAGGAGCCAGTGACAGTTCCAATTTTGCCATGCAAAACAGCACAGGCAGCGGGAACGAACGGGCTGTGCGTCTTCTGAGCAGGTGTGGATAGAATTAAGGTGGGTGAACATCTCCCTCTCTCTGTTCATAGCGTATGTCTTTGGCTTTACTGAAATTGGAGGAAAAAGGAGATACGACAGGACCTGGGCACATGTGCTGGAGTTTACTGAAGCCAACAGCTGTTTACCTTGTGCTCGTGTGATTCCTTGAGCAGAGCGGTATTTACGTATTTGCTTAGTCGCTTTTACTGAATAGGCATGGTTTATGGGCAGCACGGGTTCCGTGCAGGCAGCTCCTGCCAATCTGCCTCAGCCACGTCGCAGAACGACACTTTCCAGGACTCTGAGGGCAATTCATTCCTCGCGCCGGTCATTGGCCTCCCTGCTCAGGCTGCCAATAAACTGCCAATTACGGTGAGGTTTTTTGTGAGGCTAGCAGGTGTTCTTGAGGAATTGGACCACCTAATCGCTTGACACACAGTAAGGGACAGCAAAGAGTGGGTATCACTGTACGTGCAAACGTATTGCTATATATTTTTAGTGTTTATACACCGTATTATGGGTTTTCCAGAGAATGTTTTTAATTGATACAATAAAATGTTACAGTTGGCTATATATTCTCTGTAAAAACCAAAAGGCTGAATTAGCTTGACAGAGACTTCCTGTTTCCAAGCAATTTTCCCCATGCAACATGCTGCAGAAATAGCTTTGATACCAGGAATGCGCAATAGTCATGCAAAACCATTATTTAGCAACCTGCTTCCTCCTGTTTCCTCTCATGAGTTTTCCTGGTGCGTCCTGTCCCCAGAAATGAAGACCAGTGCATACAGGCCACCCAGGGAGATGTTTCTGTGAGGTTTCAGCAAAGGGAGGCAGCACAGTGGCGGCCACATTCTTCCTCAGATCCCTCCATTTTGCCCAGGCATGGGACGATGGATGGCCTGGCTTGAGGTTTAGGACAGAATTTGGGAATACTTGGCCTTGCCCCTTGGCGCTGTAAACGATTTCACATCGGATAGCCTGGTGCTCTAATGTTTGTTTCATTTTATAACTTCATTGCTACAGTATTTTGAACGTGCTCCTAATTGCTCTCGCAACCCTGTTGTGGACCCAGATGTTTTTTAACGCCAGCTGAAAGAACTGCAGGCATGAGCCAGAAAAACAGTGCCCTGAGTATTTTCCTCAAGTAAGGTAGAGAGAGCTTGAGGGGGTCCTGGTCTGGGCTTCAGATGCCTGTGCATTTTGTGTCTAAGTCATGGTTGACCGTGTGAAGTATGTTGAAGGAGCAGAAGATTAAAATGTCTTTGCTTTTTTAAAAAAGCTTCCCTGTGTTTCTGTAGGTAAGAAAGATTTCCTAGCCTGATGGAGTTCCATTCAAAAGCCAGATTATTTGATGACTAATTTGCTATGAACAGCTTTGCATGCTATCTCATTAATCCATAGCTGTCTGATAGGAAAATGGCAATGTATTTTGAATTACGCTGGATTACATGACAGTGGAGTCTTTAAAAGTGAGACTAATGATACCTGTTGAGCAGTTGAACAGTGTATGGCTTGGTAAATACCTGTACTTGTTTCTTTGGCATTTCCAAATCTAGTAATCTGGTTCAAGGGAATTTGCCGACTGCTGTCCCTCCATATGCCACTCAGCAAACACTTATTTTCGGAACATGAGGCCGTAGCAAATTAATTTTCTTTAGAAAGGAAACAGAAAAATCAGTGTTGTCTTCAATTTACCTACCCCGAAAATTAGTGTAGTAATGTCTGTGTCACATGGAACCGAGCTATCGCCATGGTTAATAATGTGCTTTGAGATCTCTGGGTGTAATATGTACTGTATAATGGTATATTGTTTCTAGTGAATATTAATATAAGCATTTATATATATGTCCATGACTTTAGCATACTGTGAAGGTCGCTCCTTGGAGGTTTAGCGTAGACTTTAAAAAGTTATTTTTTTTAGCATTTAATTCCATTTCCTCTGCTCATTCTCTTTTTGAAATAAATTATTTCTGATGCATGCTGTTAAAATAAATTAGAAAGTTGCAAAGATGTTTCTTCAAGTATGTATATTTATCTTTTTGCCAAACAAAGCACTGTTTCATAGATTCACTCCTGGGTCTTACCCCACGCATAAAGACCGGGTCATAATTCCTTGAGTACTCTGAAAATGGGATTTTTGGTCGTTTCAGAAGAAACCCTAAGAGGCATTACTTGATTAACTGAGAACTGCCGAGGACTTTTGAAATTCAAGATGCCTATCAATTTTTTTTAATTTTATTTTTAGAACCTTACTGGGGTAAGCCAATTTTCAGAGTATCCACAGCAAGTTTGATCTTGAAGTATACAGTTACATTATCTTGATGATCTATGAATGAACCTTTGTTTTTCACAACTTTTCATATTAGGCTTTAGTTTGAGATGAGCAGATATTTTATCTGTCCCATCAGAACTCATATGTAAATGAGATTGCAACATATATTCTGGTATGTATAGAATATTATTAAATGGATGTGATTTAATGATATTTTATCATCTTGTAGACCAGTCAAATGCTCATGTTTATACTTTGCCTTTTTTTTTTGCTTTGTCTTCCTTTTCTGGTTTTGCCTCTTGCCAGCAGACTGAATGTAGAATTTGAGTAACTGAGATGCCATTTTCTTAAAGTGTTGTTGTGCTTTGTTGCAAAGGTTTTATCTAGTGGCTCACAATATCTCTATTTCAGATTTCATTATACATAGCAAAGACTTTTACATTAGGTATGATTGCTAGGTAGTAGTTTGTTATCCGCATGCCTGCTGTGAGGGTTAATGAGGGAAGGAATGTTTTGACTCGACTGTGCAGCAAAAATGCTGAATTTTATGCTCAGTGTTAAAAGCCAAAAAATCTGTTGGGTCAGACAAGCTGCGTGTACCTAGAAAACAGCAGGTTCCTATGCTGGAGAAAACTTTAATGTTGAAATGATCAAGGCCTAGGGCTATTAAGGCACCTTTGACTTTAAGTCAACCCCAGCTTAGTGATGTTAACAGTATATGGAGGTGTTTATTATCTCTCACATCTTCCCCTTGTCTTTTGCAATTTGGATCGACTATGCAAGCTTCTCAAATAGAAATCTACTGGTACTTCGGCATGAGAAGGATATATTTTGCTTAGGTGCATACCTGAGTCAAATTTAAAGTCTTTGACTCAAAGACAGTCAGGCACAAACTTCCCATGGAGATTTTTGCCCAGGCTTGAGCAATCAGTACCTCCATGCTGTCTGATTTAAACCTGCCTTAGATAAATCAATACAAGTCACAATCACTGCTGTGTACTCAGAGTTGTATGGGTCCCTTAGGTTTGTATTTTTTTTTTTTATTCCTTGTAGACCTTTTTAACCAGGAAACATACAACCTACGTGTCTGTCCTACTATATTTTTTTCTTCATCATTTATAACAAGAAGTTCTATCTGTTACTATCTCTCTCAAACCCAGTTCAGCTACTCGAGCTGGATGGTATAAGTTAGATTAGGTTTGATTGATTTCTCTCTGTTGCAGCCTTCCTCAAATCTTGCCTTCCACTTATGCCTCAAAATAGCTGCACAGACAGAATCACAAAGGACAAAAAGAGACTTATTCTGAACAATGTATCCCAAGTTATTCACGTAGTATATATGAGGTAAGCATATCCTCGGGTTTAGATCTTGAAAATCTTCCCCTTAAAAAGGAAGAGTTTATTAAGAAACAGTTGACCAACAGAAAAATATTTTTAAATAGTCAATGTAATGGACATTGCAATTGCAGAAGAGCATTAAGGGCTTACAATTATATTAGAAATCAAAATTTTACAAAGTTCTAATTTTTTTATTGCTTTCAAAATACCACACTTTTTTTTACCCCCCTGAGATCTGTTGTGGCAATGTGACATTCTGACCTCAGAGCCCTGATTCTTGAAAAGACAGTTTCATCTACACACTATTAGATCCTTCTTTTCATGGTTCTCATATAGAAGACTGTTGCAGGAAATATCGGGGACTCTTTAGATCAAGCTGGTGGTCTGAAAGGTGGGTGGAAAACCTTCTGTAGGTAAATAAAATGAAAAGGCTCAATACTGTCTGTTAAGTAAATAATCACACTGATTTTCATTAAGAGGGGATATGTATAGAGACAAAAGTATTCTAACCCCCCCTTTTTTTTAATATCTAACATTTATATTACCATAAGTGAATAAAAACGGCAGACATCCTTGCTATAGATTGACTGTTCTTTTTTAATGCTTCTATATCTTCTTAAAAAGTGTATTTGCAATTACATGGCAGACTTTCATACCAATACAAGATTTTCAGTTACCTAAGAAAATGCCTCTTTTTGATTGTCTCAAATTGCTTTACAAACAGTCCATGAATTTATGCAATTTCAATCCAATGAAAAGCATAGATTTAATTTATTGTGGTTTGTTATGAACTGCTAGTATGAAGTGGTGTATAAAAAGGTCCATGGAATTCCCCCAACAGTTTCTTCGTTTAGGAAAACACTCAGTTGGATTTTACATGTCATCAGTGATATGCTGTCTGTCATGACCCTGGGTAGATTTAAGTGGTTAATGTGATGTTACATAAGTTTTCTTTATCATACCTCAGAATTTTGCCCAGCCTTTGGTTTCCTGCTAGTGACTGGAAGTTGAAATTGTGACAGGCATGGATTAAAATGGAACTTCCCTAATTTTTCAGTTATGAACCATCTTCAGTCTAATATACTTATTGACCTCAGAAGTAATTGTGACTGTTAAATATTTTCCCAGGTTGAGAATTTTTGGCATGGCACAGTGCAGTATAACACAAAGGCATGGTAGTGTACTATCAAAGAGCTTGCTTGGCTACTGAAAGGACTGTAATTATGCTAGCATGGTGTTTATCTAATTAGTTCCCCCACCTGTGCTGTCATTATGTGTGATGGAGTTTCTAGCTTAAGTTTGTTAAAGCATTTTCCATTGCTACCTGTCTCCTTCTCCCTCCTTTGAAATTAAGGCATATGAGCTCACCGACCACTTTGGTCAGGAGAAAAAAACAACAAACAAAAAAAATTCCAATTTCAAAGGCTTGCAGGAATGCTGAAACTCTATGTGATGGGGCACTAGTTAAGTTCTAGTCTTAAGTCTGAGCATCGCTGCTATACTGTGCCATTCATCTGTACATCACCTGTACTTGGCCTTGCATGTACGCGCTTCAAATGAGCTTCTGAAAAATAAAGCAATTCCATTATTTTTGGTCAGGATTTGAATTCTCAGGACGGCGCATAGCAGCATTCATACATGGTCTTGTTTTTGAAGCTGTAAATCTCTCTGGAATGGTCTGGGCTCTGTGGCTTTCACCGGCTGAATGGAACCTTGTTTCTTCTGAGCACTCTTTTGTGTTGGTTTTATCATTATGAGCCTCTTACTTTCTAAAAGCTTCTCAAGCACAGAAGACAGATTTTGTCTGTGGGACATTTCCATATGCCAGAAATCATTGATGAGAAGTCTTTAAGTTTGGAAAAGTGTGTGTGTATATTTTATGGGAAGCAAAATGAAGGAAATGAGAAAAAGAAACGCTAGGCAGAGCAAGCACATGGAGAACTCTCTGTGTATTTAAGGGCAACTGTTGTGTCGGGACATGGTATGCATCACTGCTGCCTCTTGACAGGTTCACCGTGGAGAGACACAAATTAAATTCTTTCAGTTGCAGTTTTGAAGCTAAAAGTGTTTGACTGGTTCAGCCCCTGAATGGTGTTTAAGGAATAAAGGGAAAAAGAGCAGGAAGTTCTAATTGGCAAATTACTTCTTGTTATTTAGTTTGGCTTCCAAATTGGAAATTACGATAATGAGGAGCTTTGTGGGACTTGCCCTTGAAGAGGGCCAGGCAGCTTTTTGTTCAATTACCATTTAATGTGAAGATATTCAAGGAACATATTGTAGCATTTAAGCCATCACTTTCTATTAAACAAGTATTCTAAGGTAATGATTTTAAATCCCTCTCTGTAGATGGCTTTTGTGATTTTAAGATGTCTAAGTGAAGTAGATTGCAAACAAGAGCTAAAAGGATTTTCTTGTTATGTAATATTTAGCAAAGTGACTTTAAATATATTTCTCAGGATGTAATAAAGACTACAGTGTTGTATGCAATGATATCAGGACTTCACATTAACGTTAATCTCAGTAACTGTCAAGGTGAATATATACATTTTATGTTACTTTCATTAATTCTACTGTGTATTGTTTTTATGATCTTGTAACATCAAATGTTCTTGTTGATTGAAAGCAAGATCATTGAGAAGGATCTGATCCTGGAAATAAATATGTTAAAACTGCCATAAACTCATGAATTTTATCTTGCAGATCAAGGACTGAAACCTGAACTGTTTGGTGTTATGTATGTCCATAAACACAAGGAAAAAAAGTCTGAAAATAGCAGACGGGATGTAAAAGCTCAGTCCTCTGAGAGGACTACCGTGTGAATTCTTCATTTTTTAAACATGCTAAATGTTTAAAGTCATAGGTTTGTGGATTTTTAAAGTGCAAACAGAGAAAATAAGTTTAAGGTTCCACAGACAATGCACTGCGATTGTATTCTGTGATCTGTTTTCATTCTCCCTCTTTTGTGCTTCCTTAGTGCAAATGACTCTTTCCTTTGTCTTTGAAAGATCTGTCTTAGCAATTTTGTCTCCTTCTTATCCTGTGGAGCAGGCTGTGCACAACCTTGGTAGAAATGTGGAGGTGTTTACCTCCTGAGCAAGCAAACGGTGTAGACAAATCAATTACCAAGTTTAATTCAAAATGTAAAGGCAAAAGTATTCTGTGATGATGCTTTGGATGGTCCACTTAAAAATAATAGTTTTAAGCTATTAAGAATGATTTCACACATGCACATATTTCTGTGCTTATGTTTCTGTAATTGACCCTGCCCGTTACGTTGCAAACTCAGAATAAACAATCCTAACTAGCTGACTTTTCACTTACCAGTGTTCACAATAATTAAAATGGTTCAGTAGAACACTGGAAGAGAGTTAATTTGTTCAGTATGTTTCCTTCTGAATTGGTTCCTTTCAACCCCAAATTTGGCCTAAAGCAAGTGCACTTAATGCCATTTTCTTAAACCTTTTAAAACAGAGGCGTGTAATAGGAACAGAGTTCCTGAACTCTGGCAGTGCTGCTGGACGCTGTTCTCAGAGTATTATTGTTTTGGTACGAGTGGATGACCAGTGGATGATTCATAGTCTCCCCCTCCCATCCAGCACAGAGAGCTGTTTGAGAGCAAACCCTCCAGCAATTTACTTCATGTTTTTCCTTTGGGTTACGCTGGTCCAGGAACAAGAAAACCAATTCATTTAAAAAAAAAAAAAAAAAAGAAACGGAAAAAAAAGTTTGTTGTGTAGGCTGCTTAGTTACATTTATATCTTAACGAGTGTGAGCATACAACTGCATATCAATGTGTATGCAGATCCATACATACACATAGGTGTACATATACATGGTACTAATAAAGGAAACATCAGCAGATTATAGCAGTAAAGTACTTGGTTTTCTGCAATGGTAGCCAAAAATACTCTTTGGAATTAGCCCCTTAAAAAAACATGGTAGTTCATATCAAAGTTTCATAGTAAGGCCAGAAAGGGGACCTCTAGATAACCTATGCTGACCTTCTCCTGTATATCACAGGCAGTTCATTTTACCCAGAGACCATAACGAAAATATTTTATTTCTTGGGAGACTGCATGCCATAAGCAGTAAGCAAGAGTGACAAATGTATTAGTAAATAACTGAGCCTTCTGTGCTGCCCAGGTTGCATAAAATACATCCTAGTGACCCCAGGGAAAGCCTGTGTTCTGTACTGGGGAGGGAAAATATGGAAACAAAGCAAAAGCCCTTGCTCATCTAGCACGGGGGAAGTCTTGTCATATTTGAGTGATCTGGTGATCAGTAATGCCTTGAGCATGTGAACTGGTCACATACCAGTCAGGTGCCTCAAAGACAGATTCCTATGGCAGTTTTTAACAGTGGGTTGCTTCATCTCCTGTCTGCTTTGAACCTGTGGCTGGTCTCTGATGGTCCATGGGAAGGCCAGCCCCAATGCAGTCAGCTGCAGAGTAGCATTTGTTCCTGACCTCTCCAACATCTGGCTGAAGCCCTGGAGCATGGGATTCAGTCACACTGAGTGTTGCAAAGTGTTATGAGCATTTGGAGGTCAATACAGGCAATCTTATTCTCCCCTTTTGGCCCTTGCTAGACGGAAATAAGCAGGGGGTGTCACATAGATCATCAAGTATCAAAGCTAAAAAGGACAGCAGCGTCCCTGCTGTAGCGCCCTTCACAAATAGGCCATTGTTGGGTTTTTTTGGTTTTTTTTTTAAAACTTATTTTCTCCCAGGAAGTAGAGCATAATAACATCTCAGATATTGTATCTTTCTTAGAATATTCCTGGTAAGATCTTACAAAGTTTAAGATGTATGCACATAAAAGTAAAGACGAGTTTAAGTAGACCTTGCTTTAAAGTTCTTAAGAGATAGTGTGTGGGTAGCTGACAATTCAATTTATCTTGGCAGTTCTCTCCACCAAATCTTAGTGCAGTCTTGGGTATGGGTATGCTCTGCTAGTGGACCGCAGTCATGATTTACCTGAATGACGCTATTGAGGACACAGCATGGTAGTACTACTCAATTCTTCCATCAGAGTTGTTATTGTATGAAGTTCCCGGTGATGCAGCATTTCTAAATATTTTTTATTTTATCAGTACGTTAGTTTCTGATCCAATGGAAAGCAGCCTACAAAACTGGAGAGTGTGTGTGTGAGTGATGCTTTACCTTATTTCCTAAGCATAACTGTTGTAGACGTCTTAGTTGGATGCTGTATGGAACACCATACAATCAACAGACTCATTGAAACATCAGTCCTCCATTCTCAGATATCCTTTTGCTAAAGGAAGATTTCACTTATTAAAAAAAAAAGTTTATAACTTAATAATTCTAAGTCTTTTTTTAAAGAAAATATGTTGTGTACTGAGTGCATTTTTGTAGACATGAAAAGAAGAACAAGAGCCAGTGACGATTAAAATCACAGAAAACTAAAAATCATAAAATTAGATGATTACACATTGGAGCTTAACACTTTTAAGACAAATGGTAGATCTCTAATTCAAGTGTCATCTTTTTATGACTGGATGGATGCCTGTCAGGAAAACATGTTGTAGTGGAACGTGGTGGCCAGTACAGAGGTAGATCATGCAAAGGGAGTTATCCAAAGATGAGTAATATGAAATGTCTCTAGCTTTAGCACTCTAGAAACACAGTATGCATAATTATTTTTATTACTAATTGTGCTGTTTGTTTTCTACCTTTCAACCCAAGACATGATTGTAATATGTCTTTACATAAGATAGAAAGTAAGAAAGGATAGGAAATAGAGATTTTTTTTTTAATCCTCTGTTTAATAGTTGCTTATATCACATGTAAATTCAATTCTCAGTTTCTGTTCAGAACTAATGCATGAGCAACATGGAATATTTCATGTCTCTGCTGAAACAAAGGCAAAGCAGTTAGATCATTGTCATTCTGATCGAAGATTTCATGTCTTTTGCATAAATTTGAGATCTGAATGCAAAATGCAGTAAGCAAATCACCTGTCATTGGGACGCTATCTTCTCGAGGTTCATAAAAAAGTTAGTACACATCATTAATTTATATATCTTTCTCCTGTGACTGTTATAAATGAAGATGGTTAATGATACTGTCAGTGATCCTACTGCAACTCCAAAAGCAGGAACAACACAAACATTCTAAAGCCAAACTGAATTTCCCAGGAGCAGTGAAGCAACAGCACACTGTCTCGCACAACAGGCCTGTTACTACAGTGAAAGACCTGTCACTTGTGATTTATTGAGCGAGGCGCACCACAGTTTTGGAGCCAAGAGGATATTTTTTAATACACCTTCTAATGATGCTGTACCATCCTCCATGAAGTCTTACCATCTGAACTGCAATGTGCTACATTACCTTCCCGCAGGCAGAGAAGGTGCAAAGGAAAGAGCATTACAGAGCCGTGCACGTTTTTGTGCCTCCTGTTCTGAGTAGTGCACGTGTAGTCACAAGCTGGTAAACAACTAGATGAGAACAGCAGGGGAACTGAAATCATATAATAAAGGGAATGCAGTGAAACGATTCCCTCTTTAGGGTGAGTGAGGTCAGAGGAGCAAACATATGCTAAGAGCTTTGTTGCTGTAGCAAGAACTGGGCTTCAGAAGGACTTATTGTCCACTCAAATCTCAGTCCTTCCTTTTTTTTTTTTTTAATCTTGCACAGCTGAAAGTAAAATAACAGGTGTTTAAGGAATTTTAGACCCACTATCAATTATTGTTGTGAAGATAATGCTAATTCTTATTTAAAGTAATGATGAAATTCTCACTCCTGTTTTCATAGGGATGATGCTCCCTTGGATGATAACAAGGGATGCCTCTGGCATATATTGAGACATTAATTAAAACTACCATTTTGAGCTGCCTAATTTCTCCCTTCTCTGGAGGTTATTGTTCCCACCATAGGATCAGCAGGAGGGGAGTGTACAAGTCTACTTCTATTAGTCAATAGTCTGCCTCGAACTGCTGATGCAGAGGGGTTTGTGCAAAGATTATGTCCACATCAACTTCATATGGAGTTATTATTTTTTGGTTTTACTTTTTGTATTTATTGTTTTTATTTTGTTATGCATATTATAACATTATATAATTCTGCTATTATTTTACTTGTTTTTATTTATTTTGTTTTATTTATTATATTTTATTCTCTGTCTTTTATCGATTTGTTCTTTCACTGGGAGTAAATCCCTCTTTCTTTCTGTCATACCGCTTCATTGAGTTCATATGTCTAGAAAATAATACCTGAATACAACCATACATTGTGGAAAAATTATTTTCTAGGCAATAAATCAGCTCAAGCTTAGTTTGCCTTTCTACTAAGAGTGTGTCTGTGTGTGTGTGTATATAAAATATGAAAAGATATACTGACCAAATTCCAACAAATCAATACCAGGAACAAAGTTTAAAAAAATACCTGAGTTTTCTGTCATAAGTCCTAAAAAGGTTTTGTGGCCTCATCAGATAGCTTGGTAGATGGAAGGAGGAAAAAGGAGTACTTTCACCTCAGAAAACCGGAAAAAACCCCACCTCCTCTCTATCTTTTTGGGAGATTATTTTATGTCTATGTAAAGAGGAGAAGACCAGAAGAGAGAACTTCTGCAAGAACCATAAATCATCTTGGGAACATATTGTCACTGGCTTATCCATATTTCCCGGAGGCATGTGGCAACCGAGACAGTCATGAAGCTGAATCAGAGCTATACTTTTGGGAGATGCAGGAGCCAAGAGCAAAACAAAACCAACATGGTATAGCCTGTGAAAGGGTTTAATTACAGGCACATTCCACCTTTGTAGACAAAAAGATGTCATAGATGTAGAATGCCTCCCTGTGTTTTCACCAAGTAAGTTCTCATCAGCTTCTGCTGACCTCTGTGTCACCAACATCGCCTAGTGTTTCATGAACACCGAATTCCTCCTGCTCATTGTATTTTTCTCATGAACCGTAATTAGCTGAGGAGTAAATACCATACAGTATGATAGTCCTTTGATTGCTCTTTGTCCCGAAGGTCCCAGTTTAGTTTTATATTATCTGTATCTATAAGCATAAAGACACAATTAAATGTTAGTTCTTTTATGTTTTCCTACTGTCTTTTAAAATTTCCTACTCTTGAAGAGATGTACATTGTGTCATAGTTATTTCTTGGATTGAATTATTATATGCTTGAAGAGCAAACCATTTTAATTCCATCATTTTGTTGCCTCTTAAGTCTGCCAGCTGAACTTCTTCCTCAGTTTCAGGTTTTACACTGATTTCTCAATACCACTCAATTTCACCTTTTCAGCTCTCTTGAATTTTTGCTGGTTTGCAATTGAAAAAAAAGTAAAGGAAACACTGAATGCTATACAGAGATATAAAAATGGTATTTTACCAAACATGATTATTAGTTCTATGCAGTAAAATCTCATCATCATTTTTATAGTGTCCTGCATAAATAACAAAGAAACATGTATTCTAAGGACCCTAATAGGGCCAAGCAGGACCTCACATTTCAGAACATGTTTACAGTGTTTCTTCAGACTCCTCAGTGTATTTTTAATGTAAGAGTCGGATCAAAAGCAATTCCGCTGTCTTTATTTTTTTAATGCATTATGCTGTTTATTGCCTTCTGATATGCTCTTTGGCACTTGTTTTGAGTAGGGAAAGGGAGTTCAATGGAAGACAGGGCTATTTTGTCAAAGCAGATCTTAGTGATGCAGAAGAGTTTAGGAGTGAAATAGTTTTTCTTGCTGCTACTGTAATGAAGGCATACAGAGGGACTGTAATGCGCAGCATCCTGAAACATCACACTGCTTTGTGTCACCCTGTGATCATTGTCTTAAATTGATATTGCTGAGAGAAAGGAAAGAAAAGGTGCCAGGGCCTTTAAATATTAAGGATCTTGCTGTTCACGTTTTGTATCTCTGTTGCATTGTTCTTTAGACCAGGGAGTTTCATAGAGGGCAAAGTTAATTGTAAAAATGTGTCAAGATTGGAAACAAAAATCTTCATTTTGTTGAGGGTCTTTGTGCGTATGCGTGTGTGCGCACACACAGGCAGGTTTGCATATTCATATCTGTGTGTCAGTGCTTCAAAGTGGAATTGATTTTAGACTGAATATAGATGAGATAATGTAGTTGCCTTCTTTCTTTGACAGCTCCTTACTGACATGTAATTGCCCAGTAGCTTGTGTTGATCGATTTGCAGCCTGAAGTGAAAATGCCACCCTAATGTGAAGGCTGCGTGCATCCTTAGGTGGTAAGGACAATTCTTTTCTTCTAATAACAGGGCATAGAATTTCAGCTGGTAAATACCTGTTGAGACAATGCTTTATGACTAAATGTACTGCAAAAAAATTCCATCTGTCTTACCCTTTCATAGGTCAGCATAATGGTTAATTCATCTCACTTAAAAATCTGTACCTTCACCTTGCTCCTGGCTCTTGGATCTAGCCCGGCATTTCTCTGCTAGAGTAAATGGCTGTCTAATCTGCGGAGTCTGTTCATGTATAGCTACTTATAAACCATAATCAGGTCACATCTTAACCTTCTCTTTGATAAAATAAATAGATTAAGTGCTTAAGCTTTTCACTCCAAGGCAGATTTCCAAGCCCTCAATAATACTATTTAGCTGTTCTCTGAACCATTTCCAAATTGTCAGATTCGCATTTTAAAATTGATACTAGTACTGACCACTTAATTTCAGTAATGATCTAACTAATGTTATGTGAAGTACAAGCATTACCTCACCATGTATATAAGCTAGAGTTGCTTCAACTGCAGCATCTGCAGATACTCTTCTTTTCTTGGTTGATAACCACAACTGCGGAGGCTTCTTTGAACTCATAGCTGTCTGTGATAAGGTTCCCCCATCGTAACACTGGCCCTTGTGCTTTGTTCTTCAAGACGTGACTTTGCATTTGGCCGTGGTCCAGATTTTCTCAGGCAAAATTTGTCTGTATACAGTTGTTGATTCAATCCATTTTTACTCAGCAACTGTGAGCTAAAACCATGCCATAACAGTTGAGGTACTCTCCCTGCTGAGTAATGCTAACAAAGCGATCCAGTTAACTCCAGAGTGCTGGGAAGAGGGTGAGTTCTGCATGTGATCTAAGCAAGTAGGGTCCAAGAGGAACCCTGCTAATGATCAGGCTTGGGAGATAGCCGAAACCTTTGCTGTATGTAATGCAAACTGAAACATACGGCTAATCCCCACAACGGTAAGTTCTCGTTCCTAATTGAAAGGACTTTGTAGTTGCCAAGTAACAATTGTGCATGAAGTTCAGCAACAGCAAAAGAAGTTTCCAGATGCCTGATGCTGGATGTTCAGAAGCCTTAGCATTGATCTGATTCTGCTTGCACTGAGCTTGTGCTAAGCTTTAGAGAAGCTTTGCATAGTCAACAGCAAAGGCAGGTCAGCAGCTTCAACATGGAGGTCTACGTGTGATAATTTACTCTGCTGAGAAGTGCAGAGCTCCGTGCCAGCAGGGCTATATTGAGTCTTGCACCTGCCATGGGTTCACTTAAAGCTAGCTCCTGTATCTCTACCATGTACGTTAGACCCTTAGGCTCTTTTGAAGATCCAACCTGTGCTGTAATTTGAGAATAAGAAGTTTCTCCCAGCATTTATGCAATGTTAAGTCCTTTAAAATCTATTTTAAAATGTTCTGGGATTATTAAAGTTAATCTCTTTGAAAACTTACTATTGATGCAGAGTGGGCAAATACGCATCTATACATGCAAACATTTATGCTTGTGAATACACACAGAACATACCTCTGCAAAACCCACTGCTTTTTTTAGCCAGTAGCATAGTAGATTTCACGGAGCCATTATGATACTAGTAGGTCCCACAGGCAGCCTCTGTGGAACTGTTATTGGCATAGCACTGTGATTATACAGCATTTGATATTCTCAGTGTGGGCAGAGGTGGTAATGACATTGAAGCAAGCACTAAACATGTTTAGTCAGCTGTGTATTAAATGTTATGTATCAGCATACCTTATTGTTTGAAGATTTACATTCTTGATGCTGCTAACATGCAGTGGCCTGGCTTTAAAAGGAGATACATGTAAGCAAAGCATACACATAGACCAAAAAGTAGAATATGTACATGAAATATTTGTGTGCTTTGAATTTGTTGGAGGAGGAGAAACTTGAATAGTTAGAGTAGATTCATGTATATTAGGTCACAACAGTGTCCAACATGAAACTGTTGGAACGTGAAACTTGAAAAGATAAAGCTAAATGTGTCGATTTGTTCAAATTTAATCATTATGCAGGATTGAGGCATGGGACTCTGTCTCCCTGTTTATAGGGCCAGCAGAGTTTATGTATAATTTATATATTACGTATTTATTATGTATTATTATATATTATTATTATGTATTTATTGAAGGATTTGTTTGTGTTGTAGAATTTCCCTATTTTTTTCTGAATGACCAGAGTGAAGGGTATGTTTCTAGTTACATAGCTAATGGCAGGGAAACACCAGCATCAAGAGTATCAACAGATTTTTGGATACAAATGCAGTTATCTATGCATCACCTTAATTTGGATAAAAGCCATGATTTTTATTTTTGTACTATTTGTGAGTGTACTAAATCTCTCGTGTGTAAAACTTGGTCTCTGAGCTATAAGATGACTGCCTTTTCTAGTGTCTCTTTACTGAAAACCTTAATCCTCTCTCAGGAACTCAAGTGAGATGTGGGGAAGTGAAACATTTTGATGAAGCAGAACTGTTTTCTATGTTGATTAGCTGAAAGCATAAAATATTACTAATTTACGCCATTTAACCTGCAAAAGAGTTGAAGTGACTGTGCATTGGGTTCTTCCCTCAGAGTGAGCTGGGGCAACAGGGGTGCTGCAGGTGCCATGAATGTCCTGTTATGAAGAGGTTGAGGTGCCCAGGTGCTGCTGGGGGTGCCAGAGGACCAGCTGTAAGCAGTATGTTGAGGAGCTGGGGGCACATCCCTATGCCTGGGACCAGGCTGTGACCTTCCTCCTGGCTTTACAAAGTGAGGGGCGGCTGCTTTTAGAAATATGTTTTGGGCCAGACCAAACTGCATGTGGGTAGAGAAGGGCAAGGTGAATCTGAAAGCAATGTTTCCTACAGTCTCTTGAAAGAGCATGTGTCTGTGGTTTGTATGCATTTTTGGAGCTATAATAAATTTGGGGTTAACTTTGTTAGACCAGGAAGGATTTGGATTTTAAAACGTGTGTCTTGCATCTGTAAGAGTTGATCTGTTTTGGCAGAAGAGCATGACTGTTCCCCTTTATTATGACACTAGCTTCTATCATTTGAGGCTTGTTCCCTTGAGTGATACTAGTGAGGGGAGTACTGCGGGGGAGTTCTGAGCTGTAAGTAGTGGCTGAAGCAGCTGATTTGCCTTTATTTGCACTTTAATTTGAGTTTTGGCTGATGAACAGCGTCTTTCCTCAAGAAGACTTGGCATCTTGCCCTTCTGAGGTGTGCTGGCGTAGTCTTTTTGGAGTAAAAGACTAAGATGTCCAAAGACTGTCTGACCCCATCCTGCACCCTCCCCACCCAATTAGGCTGTATGTGAGCAAGAGAGGCAATGCTATCTTTCAAACACAGCTAAATTTGCAGAAGTAGGGGAAAAAAAAAACCCCAAAAAACCGCTTCTACTTGGCAAACTGAGCCAATTGTTGTAACCAAGCTGCATATAGTCAGTGAACAGCTTCTGAATAATAAGTCTGAGTAAAACATGCTTTCAAAATAATTTTAAAAGTCCTGCAAACCACCTTTTCCCCCAAAATACTGAGTTTTAAGTGGCAGTGTAGGTATATGTTCAGTAAAACACATACTGGGTATATGAACACTTTTTTTCTGATCCTCAGCTATGTACCACATTTCTTCTGACAGAGGTTTCCATTATAGTGTTACATCCTGAAGGACTGTACTCCCTTCCACCGAGGATAAGGTACGCGTTAAATAGATTATAAAGTTTATGGACATAGATTTTTATCAGTGTGTTCATTAGTCAGGCAGACACATCAAGGTCTTTCCCCAAATGGATAGCTGTCTGGTTTCTCTTCCTTCTCACTGCCTCCGAGTAAGCAAGGAAAACTTAAATTTACAAACCCCTTGGATATACCTCATGGCAAAGAAAAACTGTTTCCATCAACAACTGTATTTAAGCTTTTCTCAGCAAGTATGGTCATCTTTTTTTCCTCTCATTCTTTCTTGTTCTCAACAGGATGCCTTGTGCTTACTTTATCCTAAATATAGTCTGAATTGTAATCATTGAACTATTTGTTCTGAGCAGTAGTAGTGGAGAGAATAATACAGCTGATTTGCACAAGGTTTTCTTACTCTTTTTCTATAGTTCTGATGATTTGCTACATGAACTGCATTTGAAATGTAAGCTTTTACAGGGCTCCTTTATGAACCGCCCGAACCTCTGAATTTGCACTGAATCTTGAAAACTACTTCTCTTTCACGGAAAATTATTTTCTTTCTCTACTCAATGGTAAACAAGTACGAAACACTTGAAAAATGCCCTATTGTGCAAACGCAAATGGTAAACTAATCCTTGCATAAATATCTTTTCTAGAAGGAAAGGGGCATTTTGAAAGGGAAAATGGGGGAAGTATAAGAATAATTCACTGACTCTGCTGGCTTTTGGTAAGGGTGGCTTGGATGATGAAGGCTTTTCTGCTAAGAATCTTTCCCTTTTGGCAGTCGTGCCCATCATATTGATAGCTTTTTACTCTGTGGATAAAAGGGATGGGGCTATTTTTTTTTGTTAATGTGTAACCCAAGGCTGATGTCCTTGGACTACTACATGCCAAAATAGTAGTAGTAGTAGTTTAAGTGATAATCCTTACTCTAAACGTTTGCTACTTCGGCAATGCGTGGAAGAAATAGCAAACCATCTCTTTTCCTTTGTGCTTTGATGTGTTACTTCCAACTTTTAACACGCTGTTCCTGAATATTGTTTTCATTGTGTGTGGTTTTGTGCTTGTGGGTTTTTTGGGGTTTTTTTTTTTGTTTGTTTTTGTTTTGGTTTTTTTTTAAATAGTAAGATCTGTAGAGCCAAATAAGTGTAGTAACATTGAGTAGGAATATTTGGAAAATTTTATTCAGATTTTAATTGGCAATTGGCACAAGGCAAAGCCTGCATGCTTCAGTATGAAAGTTGTTCTCTTGTGTTCTCAATGAATATAAAATGCTTTGCATCATTCAAAGGACATCAGAGCATGTTGTGTATGATCATGTGGCTCTTACTCCAGAATTTTACTCTCTGTAGGATTACTTAGGGCTTTTCCCACATGCCCTCTCCAAGAAATCAGGGAGTTAGGTAGTGTACTGCCGTGGGATTAATCACTTATCCAAACCACAAATGCTATTCTGCTCCTGTCACCAAAGGGGGACAAGGCACTGGACTGTTGTAGAGATCTGCAGCTGAGGCTTCCTGTCACATCTACTTAATGGTGTTGGATGTTCATGCAGCGAAATGGAGCCACAGTGCTGTCATTGTCTGACTGGCCGTGCCTACTGGCCTCAGGGCAGGTAGGCCCACATCACACACACCTACTTGCTTCTCATGCTGCAAATAGCCAAGTCAGGACCATTATGTAGCACCTTGAGTTACAGCTGTGGTCTTGCCTCTTCACTTTACCCATCTCTTCTTCCCTGTCTTCTCTTAAGAGGTAGTTTTGACTATTCTTAGGTAAATCTGACATTGAAGCTGAAGAGCGACGTACCACTAATTTTATTTGGTGTTATGCCAGCATATCCTTGTTAGGTTTTAATACTCTGTCTGTAGATGTACGGTGGGTGAGGAACAACATCTCCCCAGGTACACGGTAGTGTTTGTGAGAGAGGTGCTTTTATGATGTAGGGAAAGTTGAGAAATGCTGAGAAATCATTTCTTCCTGAAAGGCAGATAAAAGTGTCACTTCATAATTTGGCAGCAATGGGTTGATAATCATCCATTTGTTTATTATCAGAAGATCAGCAATTAAATGAACCCTCTAAGAGCAGGCATAGAAGGGGGTAGGTTTGAATTTGAATTTGTCAATTTCCAGGGCTCTGCAGTGAGGCTTAATATAAATTATATTTTCATTACAACGTGCTAGAGCCAAATGCTACTGAAATATGCTATCACTATCAAAACCCAGTATCAAAATCTGTTTTACTGCAGGGCCTCAATGAAACATGGATATCCATGCAACCTGTGAGTATCCTTCCAAGGACAGAATATGGTCCTAAGATTAGGTATGCATCTTGGATTTAGATGTCACAAACAACTTGAGTTTCTAATTACACTGGGTGTAATCAGACTCTCTTGATGTGTGTGCATGTGGACATATAGTTTACATTTACTGGTGAAGAAGTTATGCTCTCCTTGCTGCAGGCATTTGGTTGTTGGTATGTTAATGGAAGCCTTTGTATAAATTGAGTGGAAAATGTGAGTCATAGTTTCCTTTCTTTCTGTCTATATACCCTGTACAATACCAAGGGAGGCATATTCATATTTAATATACAGTGCTCTTTATAATGGAGACTCTTTAACATATAGCTTCTTCCTGTCTTTGCTGTGGTGTAAACTGTTTAATCAGATTATCAGAAGGAGGATGGAGGAAGTAAATTAGTAATGAAACCGTTAAGTGATGATTTCTGAAGTATGTTATTCTCTTACTGTGTTTGTATAATGCAGGAAGTTATATTACCTATTCTGTAACACCATTCCAATGACACTTGTTCAAGCTCTAATTTTGCCTATGAAAGGGTGAAGAAAAGCTCTCTGCTCTTCAGGCTTGTAAATTGCTTTATTTTTTTAGTTTCAGCTGACTTTTATTCCACTGGTGGTTGTTTTGTACATGTCAAGGTATTTTTCAGGTACATATGGATATTAGCACTTTTACTGGTGACTTAGACACTCTTCCTTCTTTATCAATTATGACCATTTTCTACCCCACCCCCCCACATCATGTGGACTCTTATCCTACTTGACCACCTCTGCAAAAAACATCTCAGTCAGTCTTATGCTCTCTCAGGGGAAAAACAAGATTCATTGTTTGGATTTTTCTTATGCTCACTTGCCTGTCATAATTTTCTGCCAAATTTCTTCATTTTTGGACCTGCAAGAAAAGGCAATTATCATTCACGTTTCAGAATCAACTGAAGTGTTACTACATCGCATAAAAATCACCATAATTAAAATACCATGGTGCCCAATGAACATATGCAAGAGCAAAGAACAAAAAGTACCTGTGTTAAAAAAAAAAAAAAAAATTACTCAAATTACTCCTGTTAGGACTGAAGTAGGTTCTTCTTCCAGCTCTGTGCATCAGGATGAATTGCAATCACAATCTGTGTGGAAAACCATATACAGGAGTTGAGAAGAGCCTGAAGACAACTGCGACTCAGACTCATTGTCTTTGATGCACAACTTCGGCAAAACAAATCAGTCAAAAATGCTGCTTTGTATGGTAATGAAAAGTATTACTACAATGCATCTGAAGACAGATCTGTGAGAGGCTTTTTAAGATACCCTCAGCTCGTTACTTAGAGATGAAATAATCATTAACACTATAAGAAACATATTTTATTTTTCCTGAGGAAAGCATAACCCAAGGTACCGCAAATACGGGTACTGAGACAGTCTCACCTATTCAGGTGGGTTAAGAAAGAAAGTTAAAGATAGGGCCAAAGCCAAACTAATAATTTCCACTACAAACTTTCCATGAAGGAAGAGGTTTCTTGTGTTTCCATGTTTTCATTCTGTATTTTAATTTAGAAAGCTAACGTATCAAATCACAAAAGAATGTGACAGATACATTGATACTTTCATTTTTCTGTGTGAATAGATCTGCTGGTTTAAGGCCAGTATCTACTGGACAAAGATCCCTGTGATGGAGTTTGCTGTCATAAACATAATCTCTTTTTGGTTATGTCAAGAGAAAGGCCATAGCCAGAGCAAAGAACATGAGGGACTACGTCTTTCCACTTTCTGTGCTTTGCTGGTCACTTGGATAAGTGCAGCTTTCAAGGCTTTCAACTATAATTGGCATTCTTGTGAATACTAAAGTTGTTCTAATTCTTCCCCTCACTTCCATCTTGAAACATGCTTACTGAAGGGGAAGTAAGAACCCAAACGAAAAAAACCCTATACGAATGCATAGAGAACAAAGATCTAATAAATACATAATGTAAGTAAATGTAAGATGTGATTTAGGGGGGAGAAGGGGGATGATGATAAAGCTTATGTATAGTAGTAAAAACCTAATTGTAGCTGTAACTACTACAACTGGAAATGCTTTTTAGACTTCAATAATTTAAAACCAGATTATAGGCTTTTTATTCCTAGTGTTGAGTAGGAAATCACTCAGGTGAGTGATTTCACTGAATGCACTTTTGAGAAGTAGAGATTTGGAAATGGACTTGAGAAAATTGTAACATAAAATAAATAATCTTCATTGTGCAATATTGATAGTTTCAAAAGGATTTTGTTTAACATCAGAACACTTTTTAAAGTGGGTTTTGGTTTTGGGGTTTTTTTGTATGGCTAAAGAATTAAATTGAAAAACAGATGGATAATGTTTAGAGGTTGGGTGGGTATTTTTTGCCAACAGAAAAGGACAGTTCAATAATTAGATACTTTTTATAAAGTAAAAAATCTTCATATCACCAATGAGAATAAAAAAATGTGATCACTGCAACCGCCATGCTGTGGCTCTGTATATATCAAGGGGGAGAGAGATGTTTTGCACATTCGTGGCAAATCTCTCCCCATAGCTACAAAACAATTTGCTTCTGTCATCAGGGGGTTAAAGAAGCAGTTGTCTTCCTGCTCTCTTAAGGGAACCTTTATCCACCCTTAGCTGCTCAGGGAAATACATCATAGGAAAGAGATTATTCACAGTTGTCCAATACTGCTATTACATTTCTTCTTAAAAAATTTGTCTTTTTCTTTACTCTGTTCATCCAGTGTTAAGAAAATATGAACTTCAGATGTCATCTTGTCAACTCATTTATTTGTCCTGTCTTGCTAAGTAGTTTTTTTATTCATAGGTAAACTTGTGAAATCATTTAACTGAAAGAAATGAGGCATTTTTTAGATTAATGTAATCATCACCCTAGAGACAAAGTTCTTGTCATGTGTATCTTGACTAAGTGCTGTAGCCTCCAGAGTTTTGAGTCATTTTAGATGTGTGGTTATCTTAATGCAGAGCCCGACTGAAGGATATTTGTGGAGAGTGCTGTCTGGCATTTTGGATATGCCTTCAGCCCCAGTAATTGAGATACAATGATTCACCATAGAGAAGATTGTTCTCAGCAACAGTGTTTGACAGTCGATATCATTGCAGGACTTTAGGAGAAGAACGTTTTAGTAATTTACAGATGTCTTTTACTAAATTGGTTGCCATTTCCATTTTAAAAAAGATTAAAAAAAATGAAAGAGTTTTTTTTAAAAGATTACTGTTATTTTTTTATTTTCAGTTATAGGGCTCCAGACTCTCAGGAGTAATTTCTCACAGGAATGAGGAGTAATTTCTTACAGGAAGACAACATTCAAGGTTAATTATACCTACCTAATAAGTTAGAGAAAGTGATTACAGTGTTGTAATGAACTGGTAAATGAGCCAAATAGTTTCAAGTATTTCTTCTTTTTTTTTTTTTTTTTTAAAGTGCTGGTTTTAGTTTGACTAACTGATGCAAGGGATGTTGGAAAGGTATGAGAGTGGATACTGACAGGTGAATGGGGCCATGAGCTATTAGACTTGCTCAAATAGAGCTATGAAGGAATTTTTTTTGCCACCAATATTTTATTTTAGAAAAATGTTCCTGGCCTAGCTGTTATCATGAGGGCTGTACAGCTTTCTGTACGCATAGCCTTTGGTGGAATTGTGAAAATGAGCACTCATATTTTAGGAGAGCTTTCATAATCATCATGAATAACCCTATTTAAAAGATTCTTGGTTATAAGAATTTTTATTACTGTCTATTTCTTCTCATAAGACCTGAAGTGAACCTAAGTATATTTTATTCTAATGTACTTACTTTGAATTTTAATAGCTAAGATTGGATTCCACCACCTGTTTATTTTTAGCCAGAAATACTAAACATGCAGCTATGTAGCAATGAGAAAAATAACTAAATTAAAAGCTTGATGTGAAGGCTGACTTGAGAGCATACATAATTCTTCATTCTTTGTTTTGGTCCTTGCACTGACTGAACTGGCCTGATACGTGGATTCAAGTTAAGCTTCCTTGTTTTGATTAGCTTGAGTATGGTTTTACTGATGCTAGGCAACAGTGATGCTGCTCCCCGCAAAAAAAAAACCCAAACCAAAAAACCCCCCCAAAAACCAAAACAAAACCCAACCAACCGACCAAACCAACAACCACCAGAAAAAAATTTGAGCTTCTGTAGCCCTCTCTATAACGCTTAGTCTTTCCCTGTGAAAGAGGTGGGATACTCGTGAACAGGGTGGCTGGAGTGCTGGAATAGTAACGTGGAAAGCTTCCCGGGCTGTCCCTAGGCATTCAGCTGGTCTCTCCTCTGTTGGATGGATCTGCTGGGAGCGGGCAGGATGCCTGCCTTTCTGCCGGCTGCCAACCTGGTGTGGCAGTGACGGTGGCAGCGGAGCCCTCCTTCCTGGGGCTACCTTCGCAGGAGGTAGGAGGGTTTGGTAGTTTTTGCTGTCCACGAGAGGAAGAGGAAGCAGTACAATCCATGCTTTGCTGAAGATGAGTCTCATTTTTCTTGCTTCTCTCTTTTTTTGCCCACTTCTTGTTCAGCTGTCAGGATTCAATCCAGAGTTTAATGAGCTGTAATGAGGAGGAGCTTCTTAGTCTGGCTTTTTCCTTTCCCCAGCCCTTTGAAGTGTTAACCTGGGAAACTATCTCCTCTGACAAAGTCCTTAGACCAGCAAGTGTCAACAGACAACTCTTGAGGCCAGCCTGTCCTGGAGCCTGGTGGGGATCCACTCTCTAGCTGAGTTGCTTCTCTTTATCCTGACCATGGAAGTCTTCTGAGAAATTAACACCTTGTTTAAATAAAAACATTGCAGCATATTATTGCTTAGTGGCTATCGTGTCTGAAGGTCTATGCTTTGCTGTAGTCATTCAGACAGTCTCAAATAATTTGTATAATGTAACTTGCAGCTTTTGAGGCAACAGGTTGATTATTCCCAGAACCCAGATGACACATGATCTCAGCTGTAGACTTTTTTTCATTACGTTCACTTTGCAGTGGATAAATAGTACAAAAAGAAATTACAATAATCACTAAACCACTTGTTCTCTCTGAAGAGAAGGGTCAGAGGAATTCTATTGGGGAAAAGTACAGGGAAGTAAAAGGCGATGGGAGAATTAAGACCAAGAAATGTGGAACAAAGTTTTGTTAATGCATGCCTTTCTGGGCTTTTTGGTGTGGGTGGGAGGCAATGAGTGTAAAGGTACTTTCCTGCAATTTAGTTTGTGACAAAGCTGGTGGAAAATAATTGGGAACCTGCAGTTTGTTCCTTATATTAGTCTTGAAGGTATAGTTAACAGTTATACTCAGTGTGTGATGACTTCAGATACTGAAATAGCATATCTGACAAAAGATTGGTGTTGAATGACAGTCCTCAATGGTCATGTATGAATGTAAGTAAGGACCGGAATAAAAGATATCTGTGGTTTGAGATATCTGTTCTTGCTAGAGAAATGCTCTACGCATCTTTTAAAACTGCATTCATAGCATGTTCACTGCATTTGCTTAATCTATGTCAATTTACCCTCCTTAAAATCTGATTTTTTAAATGAATCTTTTTAGACCTATAATTTGATGTTCCAGTTAGTCTTTGACTGGATACGTGAACCTTTTAGTGCCTAGTCACTGCAATGTACAGGAAAATGTAAAAATAAACTGAAATCTTAAAGATAACACCCATCTGGAAATCAGCAGAAAACTGTCATGTGCTGCATCTGGAACAACCTGTTCCCTCAAATTTATATGTGGAATGGAGTATAAATCAAATCTACACAGAGTTTTCCACCACAACCAAACCAAACAACCCATGACAGAAAAGCTAGCTGAATTCATTATGAGGTGTTAAAATGAAAGAAAGGGTTTATGAAACAGTACTGTGTGAAAACAAATCAAGAGTTAAGTATCAAAAAGTTGCAAAAACTTGAATGTTTGCTTCAGCCTACTTTTGCTTGCTGTTTCAGTGACTGAACTATCGTTTCTTGGTTAATGAAATGACATGAAGAGGATTATGAATACAAGTTGAAAATCTCTTTTCATTAAAGATATTGCCTCATCAAGAGGTAACAGTGTATTTATCATGCTTTCTCCTCAGAAATATTATGTGGGTGCTGAAAGGTGCTGACTTAAAATTTTGCATAAACAGACTTGACTAGCATTCCAATTAGGCTGAGTTGTGGCTATTTTGTGAACAGGGAAAATTGCTAACAACACATTTCCAATTGGCAATTCATTTTTTAAAAACATACCAGTGTTTCTTTGATGGTTGTCATTATTTTGTACCTGTTGATATGATCAACATTTGCTGTTTCTTTTTGTTGACTGAAGTGGTCAACAATTGTACTATGCAAATGTGCCATGGTATTTGTGATTATTCTTTATTTATGTTCTTCAAAAAATAGGCAAGGAAAGACATGCAGATCGGTTTTGGGTTTTTTGCTCTGTGTCATGGGAGCAAATTTTCATTTGCCAATGGAATAATTTTGAGCATGTCCCTTTTTATGGTAATTTAGTAAACATTTACTGTTCTTAACTCATTAGAAACTGAAAGACAATAATGACATGTAATGTGACAGCTTAATGAAGCAATATCTACTTCACCTGCTAATCATTCCTTTCCCCATAAAACCATCCATAAGTCTCAGACTTCATTTGTTTTTTGACAGCAAGCTTTATCCATGTGTTCATTCAGTTGGTAACAATTGCCTCAAAATATCAGAGAGAGGAAAGAATTGTTTATGCTATGTGCTAACAAAGTTTTTCAGGAAAACTGCTTGGCAGAAGGCTTTGCTTATTTTTTCTTTTTTAGATTTTCCACTAACAGAGTTTGAGCATCAGAAAGAGAAGCTTTTTTGTGTGCTTCACATGAAGATTGTTACAGGAATTAATTCCTGAGGTTTCTTTACCTTTGAGGTGGACTTCTGTTGATGTTGATCCTAAGTTCAGATTTTTTTTTTTTTAAATGGGTGATGTAGTCAGAAGTCTGTAAAATAGAATTTGTGGTTTGTAAATTACATAATTAATTTCTTCACTCTGCAAAAGAAAAATATATAATTGATTCTCTAGTACGTTCCGGAATGTTATCAATATTGGGACTCTCTAGCTATTGATAAAGCCTGAGGTTTGTGTTTGGTTCCCAAACAGATACTTGATCCTTACTTGGAATGTAACACACACTGTAGGCAGCAAACAAAGCATATGTTACTATACCTTTCTTGCACTATATGACTTCTACAATGTCTGGAGGTGATTAAGAATATGGAAAACAAGCTTTCATGAATATGACCACATCTGTCTTTCTAACCAAATTCTCCTATGGGACTAGAAATTCCAGCACTCTGAGCTCCTTAGAAACCCTTTCAGTAACTGAAAGATTTTTCAGAGCAGTATTTAATGGGATGTGTTTAAAGAAAATGTCATGTGTTGAGGCAAAATAGAAGGGAAATTGTTTTTCAGTCGTCAGCTACAGTGCCTTCTCCCTCAATAAAATCACTGGTGATGCAGTTTTCCTATAAGCAGAGATACCCGACTTTTTTTTTTTTTTCCCCTTTTCTTTTTCAAAAGACTAAGATTAAATAATTTCTTAAGTCCAAATTCTCTTCATTTGTCCAGTGTAACTTAATCTGTGACACTTAGGTCAACTTTGGTTAACTTCTACTATGGAGTTAGCTACACTATGAAACAGCATTACAGTGATTAAATACTACTGTGGGTTTCATCTGTGTCTGCTCTGAAGTATGTGTGTAAAATAAAGAAGTCCAGTTCTGGTTTAATTTAGGATTTCTATTTCCTTGTAGTCCTAAGAGATCCTGTATGGAAGGATGTGCTGCAGATATGAGGAATTTCTATTACATCTGTTCTGAGTGGCCAGATACTCTTTTGGTGCAATAGCTGTTCATAGAGAGCAGCCCTTGTTCTTTGTGAGTCCGTGCACGCTGATGGCCCTGGCATGGAAGGGCAATGTTCGTAGTAGCACAAAGTTGGCAGCCAAGTTGCAGCGTGGGATTCTACTGTTCTCCATCGCTTTTCTGCTATTCATAGAATCATGGAATCACTTGGGTTGGAAGAGACCTTCAAGATCATTGAGTCCAACCATAAACCTACACTGCCAAAACCATTGATCTTACTGATCAATGATAAATTGATCTTATCTAGATTTCTTTTGCGGTTTCAGTGAAAATAAGATAGCGAAGTTAGCTTATATCAGAAAATGCAATTAAAGAATGGCCCTTTGAGATGCTGTGTATTTTCTCTGTGGATCCAGCTCTAGCATTTCTCTGAGTGGAAAAGAATGTTGTCCCTTGTGGAACACCTTGCAAGTAGAGTGGGCAAGAGATTATTTTACAACTTCTATGATTCTTCTGAATGCCAAAGTACTGGGATAAATTCAAGACTGAACTCATTTTTCTTGGGGCAGTTTAATGCTATTAACATTTTATGGATTATTTTGATTTAATTTCCTTGTACTGGTGTATAAAGGAGAGTCACGTGAAACTACATGTCTGGTAAGCTTTATTATAAGCGCCAGGATACGCCCTATTCACACTCTTCTTCAACATAAGTGAGACTTGAGCAACTGAGATTGTATTATTGGTCTTTATTGAATAATAGTGCCTCTAAAGCATTTAATTGTTGAAGAAAACAATACATATTTCAATAGTATAAAAGGAATAGATTTCATGTTACTTTTTTTTTTTAAAAAAAAGTCTTGCAACTTCAGCACAGTTCTTATAATAAGGTGAGACACAGAGGGCTGCTGGTTATGGATTTCTCACTGGGGAGAGAAAAGAAAACTCCACCAGTAGCTCAGGCAGCTTAGTGTGTATGTAGGGATGGCCCAGGAGGAGCACAAAGAGACAGCCAGATGTCAGTCTGATATGGAAACTGTTGTCCATTTCTGTTCAGGCTATGGGGTGTTTCATGAGAGGTTGATAAACATACGGAATAAATTATGGGGAAGCTATTTTGAGGCTAAAAGTGTAAATGAATTCAAGAGACACCTAGATTTCTTTCTAGAGACAGGCAGTATTGAGGGATATTGTGAGAAAACAGAATGGCTGCATTA
This sequence comes from Chionis minor, assembly GCA_013398295.1. Lineage (NCBI taxonomy): Eukaryota > Metazoa > Chordata > Aves > Charadriiformes > Chionidae > Chionis > Chionis minor. Next base: position 445,544 of record VZSF01009393.1, on the reverse strand, counting down.
ACACCATCCTAAAGTAAGCAGATATTCAGGGCCAGGTGGCCTTTTATTCCTAATGGTTTTGGGTTTTTTTACTTTTTTTCTTGAATATTTGCGTTCTGAAATATCCATCTCCAGCCTGGTGCTGGGGGAATGAAGTTAAAATACGGGTGTTGCAGTGTTGTGGGTTTAGTAACAACTGTATTGCTATGGACAATAGAGTAGAGAACACTTCACTACTAGTTGACATTTTTGAGGTCTGTTGGGACATCATGAGCTGTGATATTAGGATTTCTCAATTGAAACGTGAGTTTCAAAACTGGCAAGTTAATTGAGGCTGAGGTTATTGTCCTTTAGGCGACTGATAGGAAATGCCCTTCACAACTTGAGTGCCTTTCCACTAGTGTGAGTGTAGGGGAAGATTGTGCTGCATGGACAGCTAACAAGAATGCTAGATATGGTGGTTAATTTATTACTCAAGAAGGCAGTAGGGGGACATTTTAAAAAGCTGTACTTCTGGACTCTGTTATTTTTGGTCCATTTCTAGTGTTACCTGTTTACATATTCCATATCTTTGACATCTTTGTGTACAAAGCTATTTTTGTCTATCCCTACTCTGTTGAATATAATTAAAAATAAATTGTTCTAAAAAAGTAATTTACTCCTGCCTGAGATCTTCCAAGACTCATGCCCTAATTGTACATTCTTATAAATGTGATGTCATGCAAGTGGGACAAAATGAAATATTCTCCTTTCCTGCTTTGGGACCATCTTTGCATAGTGCTGTATGTTTCCTGTCTTAACTTTTGATAAAATTATAGGGTACTGAGTTTGGAATCAGGCCCTCACAGTCCTGTGCTCACTGCAGAAACAAACAATTGATCTAGTGGTAGTTCAGAGAAAAAGTTTCTTCATGTCAAGTGTTACAACTATACAACAGATGAAATGTAAACGTTTTGTACTGTGGTTCTCAGATAAATACTGAAGAAAAACAGTGCTCTTTTGAACTAGCACCAAAAGTCTACAATCTGAATAGGTCATTATTGTTCAGATATCTCCAGTTTTATTTCATTTTCTACCAGAAGCTCCTCTTTAATTGCAGTATTTGCAGGCAGAGCCTTTGTGCACAAATGAGGTTATATGATCATAGTAGGTGATCATATACTTGTCTAACTGTGCTTTCACAATTAAAAGTGTTGACGTAAAAGCCTTAGTACAAATAAATACCCTTAGCATGCCTTGTAAAATCAGGAAATTTATCTTGATGCTTAAGTATAAGCATATACTAAATAAATATCTCACTGTACAATTGTTTTGAAACAGAGTGAAGAAAACTTTATATTCATGTGGTCAACTGTATCTGACCTCTTCTCTTGTCTGTTCCTTCCTTCTATCTTGTGCCCTCCAAGGGCTTCCCACAGTTGCTTTCCTCGCATGTAGCCTGGCCCTTGAGCTTTATTATTTTAAATTATTCTTCACTTACACAAGTCAAAATCTGGAATTCCACTTCCATCTGGTTTAGATCAAGAATAAGAGATAGAAATAATGTCCTACAATTCAAGGGTGATGGCGCAAGATCTGAAAATGGAGCTTGGTGGTGGTGGAAAAAAGCCAGCCTCTTGCTGCTTTGTGAGCTGAAGCATCTAGTTGTAACTAGAGGGAGAAAGTAAGTTAGGTATAAGAACGTGTTTAATGCTTCTTTTTTGGTGCGAAGGTGGCAATAAGAGATGTAGTCTCACATGATGACAGGAGAATCAGGAATAGTCTTTGGTGTTTGCTGACAAAAGTAAAGAGGATTAGGGCCAAAAAATGTCCCTAGGAGGAGACGCTAATTATCTGGCTGCTTGGAAACGGAGTTCAGAAAAGCTTTGTTAACTGTTTGGATGCTGTTCACGCTGGATCTGGATGTATTGGCATTTTAAGCCATTATTACCTTTCCATCATTGACAGAGCACTCCAAACCTCCCGATCATTTACCGCAGGTGTTTACAGACTGCCTGTAGCCTGCTGAGATCATTTACCTAGCCTGCGGTAGCATCATCTTTGGGGACACTGAAAGGCACACAATTTGATAATGGGCAGTAGGAGGGCCAGGTTCCCTCTTTTCCCCTGGAGGAGGTGGCAGCTGGGAGAAGGTTGCCCCAGTTCCAGCTGGTTCATTTCTCTGCCCACTGCGGTGAGAGCTGGAGGTGCCTGTGGGAAGGTGAGCCTGTAGGAGCAAGTGGGTGGAGGGCAAGAGCAGCCCATCGCTGCCGTACCTGCCTGGTGAGTGGGGCTAGGGTCTGCCGCTCCGAGCTGTTGGAATGAAGCTACGGCTGAGGCCAGCACAGGCATGGCAGCCCCTGATGGTGGGCACGTGCTCCATGGTTCTGCCCAGCAGAAAGACTGGACGCTGGTCAACTGTAGCATCTCTGAAATGCGAAGACCTTGTGAATCTCAACGGCAGTGCTGTACAGATTCACAAATTTCTAGGGATGAACAAACACCAAATTATCATTGCAGAGTTTTATCCTGTGACGTGGCAAATGAGATCAAAGGTGGCAAATTTTAGAAATTTGTGTTCTGTTCTAATGAGTTTTCTGGAAGCAATTATGATTTTTCAGTATCTGATTTGTTCACAGGTGGTTTAAACCAAGCAGTTTTATCTAGGTTGTTTTATTATCCACGTTGGTGGATCAGAATCCATGGAATGGGTCAGGTTTTACCACAGGACACATATGAACAGTCTCTGACTCTTGTTGCTGCTGTAGATGCCTTGCACCTGAGTAGTGGTACGGTTTTTGGAGGGTCTGCACCTGTATCTTCGTCTAAATCTATGCTATGTGCTTTTTATTCCTATGCACGAGACTCATATGCCCACGCAAGAAACTTGGAGCATTTTGTGAAGGCTGAAAATGTAAAAATCAGGCCTTCAGGAGGCAAAGGTCTAGACACAAGCGTCCTGTGGTGCTGTGCACACAGCTAATAGCAGGCAGGCAAGTGGCACTTCAAAGGAAGGTGGAGGTCTCTGTTAGCATTTCTGCTTGTCTCAGAGCTAAAGGCAAGTTAGCCACCTTCCAGGGGACCTTCTCTCCTCATCCTCCCTCTCACTTTTGTAACGGTTTAAGTACGAAGTATCAGCCGTACACAGGCTTGGCTTTGGGAGAAGGCAGAGATTGAGATGGTGCCTAGTTCCTAGTGTTGCTGCAGAAGTGCAAAGGCCTTGTAAGCTCCTATTTTGGTAAGCACCTGAGCAAGTAACAGTCCCAAACTATCCTTAATCAATTAATTCTTTTTTTCCCCCCCCTGTAAAATAGGTCAGGTGGCTTGATTCCCAGTCCCTTGGCTTTGATCATTAAACAATATGCCTTTTCTGACACAGGAGTCTGAGCACCCTGTGACAGGCAAGCCAAGTGCATCAATGGAGCTGTGTGTTTTCTTAAAGCCTCTATTAAGTTGTGGAATAAAACAGAGCTTATTTTGAGTTGAGGGGAAAAAAAAAAAATGTATTTCTTGTTCACAGAGATGAATGGAAGTGGTTGAGCACTGGTTTTGCTTCCGAAACAGCTCTTGCTGTACTTCATATTTTTGCCAGTTTCATACGGAACTTCCTGAATTTCTCTCTCACTATACATATGATGTAATGTATAAGCATGGTATTGAAATGTGGGTGGAGTATTATCTTTAGCAAGGATTGTAGTATGGCTGCCTTCGTGAAATTATGGTAATGCACTTGCTTTGCATGAAAAGCTTGTCCCATTATTAAATAGGCATATACACAGCGCTTAAATGTTGCATGCCTCTGTCTAGACAGCAAAATATTGGATTTGGAGGCCTCATGCTAACACCAAACTTTTAGGACGAGCCCTGTCTATCTAATAAGCTGGCAATCTCCTTTTTTTCTTTAGGTTTACCTTTCCCAAGCAGGGAGTAAGATTCTTTGAGTTAAAAGTGAAACCGCTTTCTATTACTTACCTACCTTCCCCCAGAAAGGGAAAGTATTGTCAGTAGGGCAGCTGTTACATAATACCCTGTAGACAAAATACTGGGGGCGGTGCATTGTTCCGTAATCTGGTTTGTTCCTGTGCCAAATAGTGGTTTCCATGAAAAAACTTGTTGGCATAAGGAGCTTGATGCGTCATGTCACTTTATCTCTGTCTCTCCCTCCCTGTATGTATCAAATTCCCTACAAACAGGTGAAGCGATCTGAGTGAGATTAGCCCGTGTTCCAAGTTTGTTAAACAAAGAAGTGGAAACGACAGGAGTGCTTTCAAGCGACGGTGATGACGACTGGTGTAAATTTGGGATCAAAGCTAGTCTCATGCTAAAAAATGCTTAATTATTATTCTGAAAGAAAGAGAAATGGAAAAGGATACCTCTTCTGGCATGCCCAAGGTAATTAAATTAGATTCAAGCATACTTTCTTGCATGTTAGAAAAGATTTCACAAGCTTAGAGCACAGCAGGAGGTTACCCATGGTCTTCTAAGTTATTACGTTTAGATATGTGGGCTTTGACAGTATATTTTGAGAGAACAGCGCTGGCAGAAGCTAGCACATTTCAGCAGATAGGTTTCTGAATATTGTGGGCATCCAAATGTCGCTTTTATTTCCTATGGTCTTCCCCTGTGTTAAACCATCACATTCCACTTCAGCTACCAAGTACCCCTTTCTCTCTGAATGGACAGACCTACTGGATTGCTTTTGTCTTGCAAAGCAAGTGTCAGCTTTAAGCAATGTAGCAGCCATGGGTCTGCTTAAATAAAAGCAGCATGCTGCAAGTCCAGGAATACTTTCAGGAAGCACGTGATTTTGATGAGGGACTATAAATTACTGTCTGAAGCGATAAAGGCTTTTGCATACACTCTTCTGCAGAGCGATGTAGTAGGACTTCATAGAGGAGATCTTTGGAAAATCGATAGACCGTCTGTCCCTCTGCGGATGTTGTTTCCTCATTGTTTCAAATAAACTTCATTTACTGCTTTAAGAATGGCATTTCTTATTTACTTAGGATAACATAATATTGATTTAGGAAGCTCCAACTGTTAGGGCTGCCAACCTCAGCCCTGTGATAAGAAATGGCTCCGTGCTGTGAAATATTGCTGCTGTTGTGGTGAATTCCTGTGCAGAACTGGCAATAATATGAATAGTAATGAATATCTTATATAAAGCCTAAGAACACTTAGAAAGGAGGTGACATCATAACTCATCAATAAGTTATTTTCCTACATATAGTTTAAAGTAAAATGAGAGAATTTCTGGTTGCAGTCATTAGATCTTGAAAAGAAGACTTTGTCCTCAGAAAACAAACCAACTGAGAGACTTCTGAAGAGAAATGTTAAGCATGTTTTAACTTGGTCTCTTCCCTTACCATACAACAACCCCTATGACCATCATATTTACCCATCAGACACTCTAATATTTTTGTCATCAAAATCTGACACAATTTTTTTATATTTTCCTTCTAGGTGTTGAGCTCTTTCTTATTGGGCATGAGTCGATTCCCTCTTCTTAGGCAATACTTTGGCTTCCTTCACCAGAGAATCATCCACCATTAGGGTGCTGGCTGCCCTTTTTTAGGCTATAGCTGTGTGAACGGCGCCGAGTCCCATGTTTCCACCTTGGTCTACTCAGTGCTTTGTTAGGCTCAAAACCTTATGTTTCATGTGGTATTTCCCTTGAGCCCAGGCTCTGCTCTTAACCAGGTCAAAGGATTTCAGTATTATTAACCTTAAAGAAAATAGTACTTACAAGATTTTTCTTTCCAGAGATCATTTTGTGGGAGTACCTTCTTTATCTTTGTATAGTTGATGCAACCTGGGTTTTCTCATGAACCTTTACCTAAAATAAAATTGCTTTAGAAGTTCTCTCCTTTACACATGGCCAATACAAACCAGGCTGAACTGCATTTATTTTTTTATCCCTTCCCCCAAAGTGCTTGTATTGTAAAAGGGCTCTCAATAGTTTTAAATTAGTTCTTGGGTTTGTCTGGGTTTTTTTCCCCCTAACTGTATACATCCCTGCAAGTGCTCAAGACCGGGCTGGATGGGGCTTTGACTAAACTGGTCTAGTGGGAGGTGCTCTTGCCTATGGCAGGGGGTTGGAACTAGATGATCTTTAAGGTCCCTTCCAACCTAAACCATTCTATGATTCTATCATACACCAAATTATTTTTGTTTATTTTTTTGTGCAGTGAATTAATATTTCAAAGCTTGCTTTCCCTTGTGGCTTACTGGCAAACGAAGTATCACGATATGCATTCAGAGTAAGAATTAATATTTCTGTCTGACTAATTTCTGAGCGCTCAAAACGTTTCAAACAGATGGTATGAGATGTATTGCCAAAGCTGATGTATTAACACTGTGTGATGTAAACTACTTAATTGAACTCTGGCAACCTGCTAACAAAAGTGTGAACCTTGCGTTATGCACTAGGTACATATATGGATTAAGATAAACTCTCCTGTAAGTAGTAAGAAATGAAAAAGAATTCCCATACATGTAGGGAAAATTCTAAAAACATAATGCTAAAATAGTTCAGAAACAAGGCAATCAATTGGTATTAGCGTACCATGTAAAGATCATGGAAATGTGACATACTGAACGTAAGTGATCAAGTATCAGGAAACCTGCTTATTATATGAGGGAAAGTCTGTGGATATTGTTTATCTGGACTTTATTAAAGCCTTTTACACCATTTCTCACAGCATTCTCCTGGAGAAACTGGGTGCTCATGGCTTGGATGGATGTACTCTTCTATAGGTAAAAACCTGGCCAGATGGCTGGGCCCAAAGAGTCGTGGTGAATGGAGTTAAATCCAGTTGGTGGCTGATCACAAGTGCTGTTCACCTGGGCTCAGTATCAGGGCTATTTCTTTTTAGTACCTTTATCTGGATGAGGAGCTCAAGGGCACCCTCAGTAAATTTGCAGACGACACCAAGTTGGGTGGAGTATTGATCTGCTTGAGGGTAGGAAGGCTCTACAGAGGGATCTGGACAGGCTGGATTGATGGACTGAGGCCAGTGGTATGAGATTCAATGATGTGAAGTGCTGGGTCCTGCCCTTGGGTCACAACAACCCTGTGCAGTGCTACAGGCTTGGGGAAGAGTGGCTGGAAAGCTGCCCAGTGGAAAAGGACCTAGGAGTGTTGGTCGACAGTCAGATGAATATGAGCTGGCAGTGTGCCCAGGTGGCCAAGAAGACCAACAGCATCCTGGGTTGTGTCAGGAATAGTGTGGCCAGCAGGACTGGGGAAGTGATTGTCCCCCTGTATTCGTCACTGGTGAGGCCCCACCTCAAATATTCTGTTCAGTTTTGGGTCCGTCGCTACAAGAAACACATTGAGGTGCTGGAGCATGTCCAGAGAAGTGCAATGAAGCTGGTGAAAGGTCTGGAGCACAAGTCTTATGAGGAGCAGCTGAGGGAACTGAGGTTGTTTAGCCTGGAGGAAAGGAGGCTGAGTGGAGACCTTATCGCTCTCTACAACTACCTGAAAGGAGGATGTTGACAGGTGGGGGTCGGTCACAGATAAGAGGAAAAGGCCTCAAGTAGCACTAGGGGGGGTTTAGATTGGATATTAAGAAAAATTTCTTCACTGAATGGGTTATTGAGCATTGGAACAGGCTTGAATGTTAGAACAAGCATTGGAACAGGGAAGTGGTTGAGTCACCCTTCCTGGAGGTATTTAAAAGATGTGTAGATGTGGCACTTAAGGACATGGTTTAGGGGTAGACTTGGCAGTGTTAGGTTTACAATTGGGCTCAATGATATTAAAGCTCTGCTGCAGCCTAAATGATTCTATGGTACTAAGTTGTTGCCATCTCAATAGGGACCTCTTTTTTTCTAAAGATCTTTAAATGAGGTGTGGTATTGTCTGTCACTTATGTTATCTGATTGATTTATATTTCAAAGTTATCAGTACAATAAGAATATATTCCTGTAAGGGGGGATAGCTGTGTTAGCTTGTTACATAACTAAACCTGGAGCAACTACAACAAACTATTCAGAAAAAAAAATGGGAATATAAGTTATGGAGTGCCTCTGTGTATGGCAAGCTACAGTTTTCATGCATTGAGCAAACGTTTGCTGAACATACAGACCCGAGCTTATAAACTGAACAGTTTTGTTGAAATAACTGTTTCTTTACTTCTTGACAGGTAAGAGAGAACATGATACACAAATCCTGCTATGAAGTGTAAATTAAAGGAGAATTGGAGCTGGACTTTTCATAACCTTTGGATAATTGCTTGCAAAACCAGAAAAGCTTTTAATTCATATTACTCAGTGAAGTCTAATGTCACAAACGTCTATCCTTTATTGGAGTATGCTGTTGGATGCTCTGGACTGCCTTTTCACAGTCTGCAGCTGCAATTTGTGCTGAAAATTTTCCTCTTTCTGTAGCTACAGTGCTTTGACCCTAGACATGCTGTCGTGCCTTCTTTTCTTCCAGCAATGCAACCTAATAATGTTTTCAGCTCAATACCCAACTTCAGCTATGCTAGCAGATAACTGGAAGCCTGCAGCTGATAAAGGAGGAGAAAAGTAATAGCAATCACAGTGTTGACACAAAGTAAACGGAGGGCATGGTTTCCTAGAAAATGGAGTCCAGTAATAGCAAGAGGATTAGAAAACAGTGGGACATCCAGCCTGCAGAGCTACCCTGAGATTTTTTCTCCTAAAACTACTTGCAGAGATGAGTACTTGCCTCCAGCCATGTTCATGAGGTTTTTAATGAATGCCTAAAATGCTATTATGGAGGATATTAAGCTCCAAACATAAATAGCCTATGAAATAAAAATAAAAGAATAAAATGTATGTTCAAAAAGGAACTTGCCAGAATCACTCAGATACAAGTCAGGCTATATACAAAGCTATATGAATTTTTCTTTAAGCTGAGATATAACATATCTTTTCTCCTGTTGTCCTTGACTGAAGGATATTTATATCTCACAAAGTATTTAAAAGATAAACAGATGATGAGCAAATGCAAAAAAAAATAAAATTTTTTTTAATTCATCTGTAATGTATTCCTATGCTATAGGATGAAAGAGGATAAAATTTAGGTTCTACCAGACTTTTTGACTGTGCAGCTTTGTTCTATCGGAATACTGTTAGATAACAGACATTTCAAAGCCCAAAATACATATATGCTTCTTAGCCTTTTTATTGAAACTCCTCTTCAGCTAGTGGGTCAACAAGCCTGTTACAGAGATTCTAAGAACTGAGTATTAAAATGCAAATATTTGCATTTTTAAGTTATTTTTAATTGCTCAGCGTTTCTCTGCAATGTTGCTTCCAAGAAATGATGACTCCATTTCCAGCATCATAATTGGCACCTTGGAGTATCTGACATACACAGCCCTGAAGTTAAACTGGGTTTCATGGAGCAATAAGTCTGATGCCTTAGTAAGAGCTTATGCATGGCTACGAGTGGATGCTGTCACAGAACAGCTAGGAAGGTATGTTGTCCTTGGACCAAAAAGTGACCTGAAATACAGAGTGCATTTTGTTGCTTAGTATGCAAGTATGCATTGCCTTCTTCACAATTATTTTTTTTTGGGGGGGGGGGGNTTTTGGGGGGGGGGAGCAGGGGGGGTGGTGGTGGTGTGTGTGTCTTTAATTTAGCCTCTTCTGCTGTATACCTATAGGTAAATCATTGTTTACAGAGGAAGAGGAGAAAGAAAGGATGTTGACTGAGGCTAGAAGCAGTCCCTGTTAAATGCAATATGAAGTAGTGTCTCTTCAGAAATTTCTTATGTTATTGTGAAGCTTCTAGAAGTCATTGTGGTTCCCAAAATAGCTCTACTGTGAGACTGCAAGGTATCTGTTTGTTTTGCGGGCTAAGTGCCAGGTTATTTCCACACAAACACATTTGAAGAATAACTTCACAGGCTTTCTTAACCCTCACAGGATGTTCTGTGTGAGAGTGAAGTCTGCTCTGTCTTCCACGTTCAATAAAATGCTGTGATTGACAGACTTTGTTGGCAGAATTTAGTGGGAATAATGTCCTTTTCATAAAAAGAAATGGTCATATCTTATTCATGAAGGACAAGCCCATCCAAGTACAGACTCGGCCATCACCTTCTTCAGCTTGGATTGCCATCTTTTTCCCAGTAATGACACTCCAGGAGTCCTGCCTACACTGTGGTGGAGAGGGTTGTTAATGTGCCATTGTACCGGTGCTTGACTGCACCTCATCAAAGCTTTAGTTTGGCTCTTCAGCTGGGAGGCTGTGGGTAACCTGTCTGCTGAGTCACCTTCAAGTGGTATAAAAACAAGATCACATTTGCTAGTCGGGTTGATTGGCAGTGATCTGCGGGGCTTTTTGAGCATCAGGAAGGATGGATGTCACTCACTAGCAAAGAGCTGGGTGACACTTAGTTTTTACTTGGCGGGGAAAAAAAAAGAAGCAGCTAATCTGGCCTTGGTCGTAGTTTTGAGGAGATACTTCTGAGTAACACATGGAAAGTTGTGTATTACGCAAGTTTTGAATTAGACTTTAATATAATGCTGATTTCAATTATTTTGCATTTTTCAGTACTAGTCATCTCTAACATGTCTTTAGAGATTGACCATTTTTTCATACAGATTATCTGTGTAATGACTACAGTGCACTCTGGAAAGAGCAAAATCGCCTATTCTAAGCACCTTTTGTCTGAATTAATGGTTCCCTATTCTGGTAGCAGTGCTCTTTGTCAGCTTTTTTTTTTTTTAATCAGATGGGGAAATCTTGTTAGTACTAAAGGGATATTTGTAATAAACAGAAAAAAAATAGAATAGAATCAATAGAAAAGAGTGTGGAAATTGTTTCTCAGGAGGGCATAGCCTGTATCACCAAGGAACTGCTGTTTGGTGGATCCTTTGCTGACTGTGGAATCCTTTCTGAAAGCTTCCCTCCTTCTGGGGACTGACTGTCAGCTATAGCAAGGTGTGTAAAGGGAGACCTTTCAAAGTGAGGAGGGCACGAAGGTGGTGGAATAAGAGCTGTTTAATTGCCCCAAAGCAAAGGAGGAGATTAGGTCCCTCCGCAGGCACATTTGCAACAGAATTTCCTTTTGTGCAGTGGGGTCTGTCCATATTGTACATATAATAGTGACTGGCATCCGGTGCAGATATAGAAAGATTCATGCAGTTAAGGTTGTCAAAGCTCAAAAAGTTCTGCCTGGGGTTTGTAGACCCTGCTTCAGCTGTGACACAGCAAGTGAATAATGTGACAGGAGTTGTCGAGGATATCTCTCCCATGGGAATAGGGAGGTTTTTATCATAAATCCACCGTTTGCTGTTTTTTTGTGCTTCATGTGGTGACTGTTTTGCACTAGTACCTCAGTATCTTGTGGCTTTTTGTGTTTTTTGCTTTCATTTATTGAGCAGGCTGCTGCTTTTTGCATGTTTCGTATAATTAGTTTCTATGACGTGCCAGCTGCGTCTCTAAAAAGTTTTCTGTAATGATATAATGAAAGAAGTTAGTCAAGTGATGGGATTACATCAAAATAGGTGTTTTAATTAGTGAAAGAAACAGTGAACTCCGATCATATGATGAAGGGAATGCATCATGAGTTTGCCATCTCAATTGGGAAGGTGCAATCCTGGTTTTAAAAATTTAGCTAGTTCTCCTAGATAACCAAGTTCACCTCTCCACAGGTGTTTGTGTTGAACTGTAATGATGTAGAATTCATCTTATTCCTTATGGTTAACAAATCCTTTAATTCCAGCAAATTCTTTGAACCCCTACCCTCAGGGAAAATCAGAATATGTAGATAACATTAGTATTAAGAGCTTTTGATCACCTTCGCATTTTGTCTGGAATGGGAAGAAAAATTAAGGTCCGGGCTATGGGACTCTGTGCTGAAAAGTTCCTAATGGAATGTTATTCATAACATGAAAACAATTTGGAGACCTGAATTGTTTTATCACCAAAAAAACCCCATATCCCTAGAACTCAGGATATAGTAATATGTAAGAGACAATTTGTATCATAAAATGAAAAAATCTGTTTTCATAAAATGTAGTACTTTTTTCAGTGTTTTTAAAAAATCTCTAGGTATGGTAGTTTTGGTTTTTTGTGTTTTTATCCTAGAACAAGCCACCTTCTCATCAACTCGTTTGCCAAATATACTTACATTTCTATAATATTACAAATGTGTGCCCAATCTCATCTTCACATTTGAGTTGTGATTTTTACAGAGCTTGACGAACAAGAGATGTTTTTGAAGTACAGGAATGTAACTGGTATCCAAATTTCCTCTTTATATGCTGTTGACATCCAGGTGAAGGGTGTATTTCAATAAGTAATAATCTGAGACACTAGGTTCTTCAGTCTTCTTTGGGCGCCTAAAGAAATACCATGGCTTTCAGTACCATTGAGGGTTCATTAGCTTTCAGTGATTCTGTTAGCGAGTGTTCAGGTTTGGGGCTCATTTTTGATCTTAAGATATTCAACAGCAGAGTGTTGTCCTTGGAAAATCTTTTTCTTCATTTGTACATGCAAGCCCAGCGGCAGACTATTCAAGATAAGTGTTGAAATGCGTCAGCCTGTTTCAGATTGGAACGAATTCAACTGCATCAATTTCTAAAGAAAGTTGGTTAAATGACTGTTTTAGCTAAAGAATTGTCATTAGTTACAAAGGGTGAATGGAGTACTCTGCTACACTTTATACTTAGGCTGTGAAAAGTTGACATAGTTGACCCTAAAATAATTTGTTGACCTCAGAAGTGACAGAAGCTGCTTTTGAAAGCTCTTCATGTCTTTCTGAGCCTCTTGTAAACATACACTGCAATTGACTGATTTTTTTTTTTTCTCCTTTCCCTTTTCTCAATATTAAAAAATGAGGAAACGTGTCTACACACTGGTCAGTGCAGTTATAGTGGGTATTTATACACTTTTTTTTTTTTTTTTTTTTGGCTAATGTGCTTGCTTATCCTTATAAACGGTTCTTCAAGAAACATGACACTACCACAAGCATTGTCTGTCTTGAGCTCAGGAAGTCCTGTTCTCTGTCCGTCTGTGTTCTTCTGCCTTCATCACTCAGTACCTCACACTCAACCCAAAATAATTACTCACTCAGTAGAGTGCTGTTATTTTTATAAGCTCAGATGACGCTGATTGAGAAAATAAACTTTCAAGTTTAATTTCAATCTACTATATTCTTCTGGACATTCAAACTGAAGTGTTAGTATTTGAAATGAGAGTGACACAGAAAGTATTTCTTCATAACACTTCTGAATAAATTACCATTACAGTAACACTTGCAGCAAACTAGAGATGAAGGAAAGTGTTCATTTATGTTTCAGTACTTGAAAGGCCTGTATTTTAGTGGTTGCCTCATATACCAGAAACGCACCTTTTAATTTAGTCTAGGTAAACAACATGAGTGGGTTTTTTCTCCCGCCAGTTTTTGCTAATTTGCAATAAGCATAGTTGGGTTTGGATGATGGACGTGTTCCTTGCTGGGCTAATCGATACAGAAAATCACTTGCAAAACTAAAAAGTATGTGGGGGCAGGATATGGAAGGGAAATAAAGCAAATCTGTTAGTTAGGAAGCCGTTTGAAGATTAAAGCCCCAGATTAAACATTCATGAATAAATTATCAAAGGCTTTATCAAATGGCTAGACTTTGGAAAAAGCTTGACAACACTCCTATGTCTCTTTCCTTGTCTGTCTAGAATGCTTGCTTTATATAAATGCAGAAAGACTTCCTTGTTCAAGAGAAATAATTTAGTCTAAAAACATTCTTTCTCCACAAGTGATTTCTGTCATTTAGAGGTAATTTTTGTTCGTAAGAGCAAACACCTGGCATGTTTGCAGATGTGAGGCACAGAGCTTTGGATTTTCTTTTAAAATTTCTTGTTATTAACCTTTCCAAAAGAGAATGTGGCACTTACGCCTTACATTGCAAACTTCGTCTGCTTTATTTTTTTTACGCTGTCATTGAAATACTTTTTTTTTCTGTTTTTTGTCCTGGTACCTTAATTCTTCTAAAAAGTTTTCTGAAGCGGTTATGAGTCTTCATATTACTGTAGTGAGTAGCTCACTGAGTTGCTAATAGCACTCAGAAGTAGTCATGGGAGATGGAGTGAGGTGGCCACTGGAAGAAAGCTGCACCCCATGTTGAGATGTAATCTAAAATGTATTTATTTGGCAAGACAGATACAGTGGGTCAATGGCAATTCCTGTTCTACAGACATGCGCGTATCACACACAAATCAGAGCTCAGTCCTACATTTCAGACCTGTCCAATGCCGGGGAATGGGATTCTCACTCAGCCAGGCGACGTGCAAGGTGTGTGGATGACAGCTTGTCTGCTACATGTAGAAGTCATTCTCATCAGGCTGCAGCTTGTACAAGGTATCCAACATCCATGCATCGCGTTTCTACCCCTTGGCCCATCTGCCTGCCCTGGGACTATTGTCCCAAGTATTTATTGCTCTCTTCATTAGATCATTGACATAGTCATTTAGCCCCAGGACAATCTCTCTGACTTCCTCCTTCCTTGAGGCTAATTAGTGGTTGCTGCTGCTGTAGTTTCTGTTGCCCTCTGGCCTCCTGCCTGTATGTGTTATAAGAAATGTTACCTTGGTTATCCGGGACATGCTGGGTTAATCTGGTCAGTTTGAGCTGGGCAGATTCAGTTAGATCTCATTTATCTAGGCGGTGCCTTGGGTGGGTTACAGCTGGTGGTGTGTATTATGACAATGAGAATTCTGAGCAGAGTATTAACCGGACAGGCTAACAGCAGCCCCACAGCAACGTGGTGTTTGCAGCCACCTATTTGGTGATACAGGAGCCCTGTAGTTATGGTAATAAACAGAGTACTCTGCACTGCCCGTCAGTGGTTCTGATTTCTGCATCCCCTCCACGCCAATCTCTCTGTCCTCATGTGGAAGGGAGCCACAGAGCTCAAGTAATTGAATGATTAGAAATTGGATTTTCTGAGGCACTTTGTAGAAGCCTTTTTCTTCTCAAATGTCTTTGCCTGAAATATAGTACTTCCCTAGTGACTAGGTTCTGGCAAGGTGAAAGGGTGCCTAAAAAGATATTCTGCTTTGAGGCTAACACTGAAAGCTGGGTTTGTGTTTTCCAGTGACCTGGATAAATTTGGAGGGTTTCTTAATGATTTAAAGTTGTTCTTTGTAGGTAGGCAAGAACTCTAAACTGAAGGAAGAACCTACAGAACATCAGAGAAGAGCAGTAGCTATTGATTCAATTCCACTTGTCTGAAATCCTTTCTAGAAAGCAAAATATCTTTCAGACCTGACTACCACAGTACCGCCACCTTGCAAAGTCAATTTCCCAGGGCACTTCTTGCTCATAGGCAGAGACTTTATTAGTTCTAAGTGTATAATAATGGTCTGAACACCTTTTCCTAACCCAATGTAAACTTATAGTATGTAATTCCAGTATACACATGGAACTATATGATTCTATGATAAAGAAGCATTTGTACATATTTCTACTGATTCTGAGGTTTTTGAGACTTAACGATGATTTTTTTGCAGCCTGTACTGCAGGGCCAGTGTTCTGGGGACCAGAAATCCTGCAGGTCATATGCAAGAAAACGTATCTTTAAAATTGGTGTAAGCTTTCCTAGAAGAAAGATGACTTTACAAAGAGCCAGAATTGCTGTTTCAGACTCACAGGGAAAATCTGAGTCATGACTATAATTTTTTTTTCTTCTGTACAGTGATGTAGTAAGGGAAAAGAGAAAATTCTACGCTATTGATTTTAGCGGGGCTCAGTATCCAGCTCCTGTAATCCCTGTCTGCAGGCATGCGTAAATGTTTCCCTTGACTTCCTTTGAGATGCTGAGGAGGCGAAGTACAGAAGAGGGCCTCTAGGTCTTAACCACATACCCCGTGCGTGACAAATGGGCAGTTCTTAGGTTGTTTCCACTGAAGTCTGGAGTTCCGTCCTGCACCTGTACAAACGGTAGCCTGGGAGGTGGATGGGGAGCGGGGCACGGGGTCAGCGCGTGGCGGCGGATCAGGCCGGCATGAGTGAGACAGCACCTCTGGATGCTTCGCAGCACTGCCCTCATGCTTCAATTTAGGGATATCAGTTCAAACTCTTTTCAGTGCTGAAAAGCTTTAAAAGCGAGGAAGGTTTTGAGTAGTCCCGAGGGGCCATATTGACTCCATGTATGTGACTCTCATACAATGAAAGGTTTCATAGAATTCGAGGATAATGCCCACAGCGTGAATCACTAATGCCGTTGGTGAGCGGCTGGGATCCAGCCATGATTCCTGAATTTCTTGAATGTTGCTACTACATCAGCTTCTCGGGACACTTTGTCCAAACGCCAGGAGGTTGACAGACAGGTCCACGTTTGGCCTGCAGCATTACTCACGCTCTGATGCTGTCAGCGATGAAACTGTATAGCACGGATTCAAAGCGGACTATAGGTGACAGCAGGTGTTCCATTACTCACTGTCTGATAACCCTTTTCTTACCTCGACCCCTGCTGCCCAGCACAATGCAACTTACTGTGCCACTGGACCTGTTATTGAATCTGTTTGGGGCGCTCAGATAATGCTCTGTAGGTGTCTGAGACATTCTGGTGGGACTTTCAACTAGCTCCTTAAAAGGTCTGTGAAGATACTGTGATTTTCTGTATGACCTGTTTTGCTAAAACTGGATTCCCAAGCATGGAGCAGCAGATGATGAAGAACGAGTAATAGTTTGCTCTTTTACAGTACGTTGATCGGTGAACTGATGCTGCTTTGCACACATCGCATTTATCAGCATCATTTGGGGTGATTCTACCTGTTTCATTCAGAGAAACACTGAGGCCTAGACAGGCTTTACAACCTGCCCAGAATCGCATAGCGCAAATGAATTATGAATCTGGAAATGTCTCCTTCCAGGATATTCTGGCCTCAGCGTGTGCTAAAAGCACTTTTCAACGGATGGCCCACAATGAAGACTTTGTGAAGGTAGCCTGCTTACAATATTTAGGGCTTGTTGGTGCTGTACTCTGCAGGCCTTTGCAAAAGCAAAGGAAGCAGCCTCTTGTCTCATTATGAAACCCTTTCAGGTGATTTTAATGCCTGATGGTGTATCCCTGTGAGCAGAGTCTGTGGTGGGAAGTAATCCCTTTATGGCTTTTCAAAATATTGTCAGATTCTTATGTACTTACCTTTGGAATACTGTCAAAGATGCTTGTAGTTGGTATATATGTGAAAAACTGTACTTTTATTTCTAAAACGTTATTTATATAAAGTAATTTAGGTTTTGGGGGGCGTGTGTTTTTGTTTTTTTTTTTTTTAGATGACTGCACCTATTTTTTTTCTAATGTACATCTGGTATGGTCTCAATCTTTATGAAGTGTCCCGTAGAAGCATAGAATTTTCTTGGTTGGAAGGGACCTTTTAGATCATTGAGTCCAACCATTAACATAATACTGCCAAAACCACCACTAGACCATGTCTCTAAGCATCGTGTCCACATGTCTTTCAATATCTACAGGAATGGGGACTCAACCACTTCCTTGGGCAGCCTGTTCCAATGTTTGATAACTCTTCTGTGATGAATTTTTTCCTGATATCCAATCTAAACCTCCCTTGGCACAACTTGAGGCCACTTCTTCTTGTCCTGTCGCTAATTACTTGGGAGAAGAGGCCAACCTCCAACTCTCCAGAACCTCCTTTCAGGTAGTTATAAGCAATAAGGTCTCCCCTCAGCCTTCTTTTCTCTAGACTAAACAACCCCAGTTCCCTCAGATGCTCCTCATAAGACTTGTTCTCTAGACCTTTCACCAGCTTCATTGCCCTTCTCTGGACATGCTCCAGCACCTCAATGTCTCTCTTGTAGTGAGGGGCCCAAAACTGTATTCGTGGTGGGGCCTCACCAGTGCCGAGTACAGGGGGACGATCACTTCCCTAGTCCTGCTGGCCACACTATTCCTGACACAAACCAGGATGCTGTTGGCCTTCTTGGCCACCTGGGCACACTGTCAGGAGGATGGGACCAGTCTTTTTTCAGTGGTGCCCCGTGATAGGACAAGAGGTAACGAGCACAAACTTGAACATAGGAAGTTCCACCTGAACATGAGGAGGAACTTCTTTACTTTGAGGGTGGCAGGGCACTGGAACAGGCTGCCCAGAGAGGTGGTGGAGTCTCTGCCTCTGGAAACATTCAAAACCTGCCTGGATGCCATCCTGTGCAACCTGCTGTAGGTGAACCTGCTCTGGCAGGGGGGTTGGACTAGAGGATCTCCAGAGGTGTCTTCCAACCCTGTGATTCTGTGATCCCATCTGGCCCAATAGATTTGTATGTGTCTCAGTGCTGTAGTGTCTGCTAGGTCAAGGGCTGTGTACTCAGGGAACAACTGGTCTTACTATTGGAGACTGAGGCAAGGAAAGCATTAAGTACCTCAGCCTTTTCCTCATCCTTTGTCACTATGTTTCCACCCCATCTAATAAAGGATGGAGATTCTCCTTAGTCCTCCTTTTATTGCTGATGTATTTATAAAAACATTTTTTATTGTCCTTAACATCAGAAGACAGATTAAATTCTGGTTGGGCTTTGTCCCTTCTGATTTTCTCCCTGCATAGCCTCACACCATCTATGTAGTCCTTGTGAGTACCTGCCCCTTCTTCCAAAGGCCATAAATTCTTTTTTTCCCCTGAGTTGCAACTATAGCTCTCTATTCAGAGAGACTGGTCTTTTTCCCTGGTGGTTTGTTTTCTGGCACGTGGAGACAGCCTGCTCCTGCGCCTTGAAGATTTCCTTCTTGAAGAATGTCCATCCTTCCTGGACTCCTTTTCCCTTCAAGACTACCTCCAAGGGAGTCTATCAACCAGGCTCCTGAAAACAAAGTCCACCCCCCAGAAGTCTTAAGGTGGCAGTTCCGCTGACCTCCCTCCTTGCTTCTCCATGGTAAATCGTATTTAAGCAGTAGCTTTTTGGTTGCAGTGGTCAGGGTGGGAGACACAGGGTGGATTCTCCTTTGCGTTTTTGCTCTCTCCAGCATTGATTTCTAGAGAACTCTCTATTGGTTGTTTTTCCCATTTTGTGAACCAGACAAGATGCTGAACGTTTCAACCAGATACTTAATATCCAGTCGTTTTTTCTGTTATACAGAATATTACAAACCTCTATTCAAATACCGTAAATTCAAATATGTAAGTGGGCTGTTTTATTTTGATCTTGATACCAAAGATATTGTGTTTCATTAGGGTTGAATTAGCAAGAGTAAGCCTTGGGAAAACATCTTGGATCACACTGCATTCTGCGGTGGCTGAGTAACAAGAAGATATTCAGAAGCCAAAAGGCATCTCTTCAGTTCTGGATACAACTGGGAACTATCGCTAGAAACGAATTTTGTCTGTTGCTTCAAAGTTTAAAGCTGTTTTGCCCTTGTTGATGTAACATGTGATCCTTGATCTAATAAATGGGCTGGGATCCTATTGAGGCACTTAATGTGCCGGTCTACTTGCGTGCTACTGTTACTGTTGTGTTGAGAGAGTTGGCTGTGCGTATCTTGATTTTCTCAAATACATTGCCCTGTAATAGTCTGGAAATTTGTTGAGCACCTGTTCAGGATAAAGTGCTGGCAGGGTACACAATAGAAATCGCTATATAATGTTACCTATGAAAAAGGCTGTAGAAACACATTACAGTGCTTTGAAATTGGCACAGTCCTGTGCCATTCCAGCATGCTTCCAAGAAAAAAACCGCTGCGTTGGCTCCAGCAAGATAACGTGCCCAGATCTGAAATCCATCACCTTAAACAATGAGAAGCTGACATAGCATTGTAATTGTACCAGCATGGGCACTATGCCCAACTGCAGATGTCTTCAGAGTTCATTGCTTTAGACAGGAATAAAATCCCAGTCTGCGAGTTTGCACGTGGCTATTACAGAATTGGCATGAACTCCTGAAGAAGATAGCTTACTATTAAGAAAACATTTAGGCCTCCTGTAGCGATAATGTTAAGTCACTGATGTGAAAACATGCCATAGCTATCTGGGCTGATACAAACTATTGCTCCGGAGTACTTGATGTTTATCTGTGGCCTTTTAAAGATCGTGGAGTGCTTGGTAAATGATTCCTCTTATTAGCAGTAGTGAGTTTTGAGAAGTAACTCTAGACCTTGAAGTAATTGAAAAATGTTGTTAAAGAGATTGTAATATTGAAAAGAGAAAACCAATGATCCTTCACAGACTGCTTTTTTGTTTTGTTAGCTTTGAAGGTTTTGTTTACTTCCGTTTAGTACCAGGATACAAGTATATTTCTTAATTCTGTCATTGTGAGGTTTGACTTAGAACCCTTAATAGACACTGCTGCATTGGCTGCTGTGATAGGGTAGAAAATGTACATTTTCATTTGCGGAAGTACTCACAATATCGGGAGGAGTGTTTGCAGGGTTGAAACCTAGAGTAGCACATTAATAGTATGAACTTTATAGATGTATATGTGTTGACCTTGCACTGCCAGAAACAGTAATAAGCATAGTAATGTAATATTATTCTTATACATAATAATGTTATTAAATAAATATTTCAGGGTCATCTTATTGTGATTTGTGAATACAGAACATTTATTCTCTTCCCTTATGTAATAGTTGGGATATTAGAGGAACTACGGTCAATCTGAATTGAAAAATAGCAAGCGGATTAGATCTTTTTAATGTTACTTGACCAAGATTTTACAGTAGATGGCTACTCTACGAATTGATAGCAAACTGTCTTCGTGTACAAAGTATAGCAACTGTAAATACTGACTGATTCATGTTTTAGTTTTTTGTTTCTGTGTTTTTATAGTTCATATGGTGATGATGTGATCCCAAGGGCCTAAGTTCCCAAGAGAGACCATAGCAAAGTGACTCCTGATAGGAGGAATATAGTAAATTAGTGCAAAGATATTAGAAATACTGAAAAGTCTCAGAATATTCACACATACAGAGGATTCTGAATGAAGTACCGTTTTTATTCACCTTCTTTTTAGGCTTTGGAACTTAGTTTGTGTATTGTCTGAGAAAGCAGTTTAAACTCCTTTAAGTTTTGTGTAGTCCTGAGAATGGTTTCTCGTGTTGA
Source organism: Chionis minor (assembly GCA_013398295.1). Classification (NCBI taxonomy): domain Eukaryota; kingdom Metazoa; phylum Chordata; class Aves; order Charadriiformes; family Chionidae; genus Chionis; species Chionis minor. Next base: position 424,558 of record VZSF01009393.1, on the reverse strand, counting down.
TGCAAAGATGACAAAGTAATAGTTGTGTGCTTGTCAGATTTTCATTATGTTATTAAAAATTAATAAGAACTGCTAATTCCCAACACCACACGTTACATCCTTTCATCAAAAATTCCTGTTCTTCAGGCAGGTATTAACTGATGGAAGTTTTCAACCTATGGTAAGGCAATTAAAAAGGCAAATTGATGTTTACTTGTGATGTTCTACAGAATGTGAACACACGTTAAAAAGATTGCAGCTCGCAGTCTGATTTTTTTTTTTTTTTTTTGGTAATTTCTATATGTGACAATATCCTGAGTTTGGAAAGTTAATTATGAAAAAAGGAGTGATGTCTATGCACTTTACTGCTATGGAAGGTGTTGAGAATCTCATTGCAAGGAAAAAGTATTTTGAGATACTTGGGAAGGTTAACTAGCATTTTCATTCTTTGTGAAAGCGTGCTCTGAAAACTACCAGTATTAAATGTCTAGATATATACAAAAACCTTTAAGTCTCATTGAAAACAAAGAAATAGCTGGAAGATGCTTCCACACTGGGTAGCAAGCAAGAATGAGGTAGTTCAGAAAACTGAGACTGATCCTGAGCACCAGGGGTTGGTGCTGGATGCAGGAGGCTGTGAGGACTGTTTAGATTGCAGGAACAGGAAAAGCACTTCTACCTTTCCTCTAATGAACGAGCACCTTGGACTCCAGTCTAGTATTTTCTACCCTGTTCTGTCCGTGTGATGCAAAATTTCTTAGTGGGGCGAAGATTCTTTCTAAGTCATGACTGATGTTTTCAGCTCTCTAAGATGTATGAAAAACTCAGTGATCAAGATTTTACATTGCTTGGCAGGCAAATGACATGGCTGCTATTGATAATTTAGTACTTCTGTATTTTCCATATGATAGATTCACTGTTTGGGAAAACTGCAAGACAGCATTGAACCAAACCTTAGAATTCTTTATGCAATTTAGAAGACTTTGGAAGGTAATTTCATTAATCCCCTGCTGTGAAAAATCTGTATTAACCAGAGATTATAACTACATAAAAATTTCCAAAAGCTCCATGGTAGAAAGCACCTGCAATTTTACTAGTGCTAGCAAACTGTTTTCCATAATCAATCTACTTCTTCAAGCAGAAATAATAAATAACCTGATTTCAAATAGCTTCACCACTGTTAGCTGTTCTTCCTCAAATATTGATATACATTGCATACACTTGCATACTTTAACATAAAAGTTTTGGATGCACACTTCCTTATTAAGCTTAAAAAGAAGAAAATGAGTTAATAGCCATAATATTTATAGGCAAACTCTCCAGAGGAATTCAGAAATTCTCGCCATGCGTGACAGTCTGACAAATGAGGAAACTACTTTTTATGAATTTATTGTGACAGTATTTTTTGTGTATATCCAAAGTATGTATTTTTACCTCACAAGACTTTGTTATGTGTTGAATGGTGAAAATTACATTACTGTACCCTGCAAGATTAACTCAGTATTATCTAAGATGGACAGTGTCCCACTGGCACTGATAGTAATGGTGATACTAATAGTAACTGTCTCTTACTTAGGCGTTTTCTTCCGTAGATCTTAAGTAAGTGCTTTACAGAGGAAATTACCATAACTTGTGTACTAAATGTATAGTATTTGTAATGTGGTGCTGGAAGGTTTGTGGCATGGGAAGGAGGGCTTATACTTTGTGGACCTCATTGAAAAAAAGCCTTTATTGAATAAACTGTGAGTAGATGTTACATAACTGGTCTTAGCCAACCCCTATGTATCCATTACTTGATCCATTTTTCAAAACTAGGGGAGCCGAGGCTCAATGGAGAACATGCCTTGTCTGTCGGTCATTTTGAACAGACTTTAGGCAAGGCCAAGGAGAGTACCAGGCTTATAAAATCAGAAAGAGATTTGGTTCAGTGGCCTTCTGAACCAACCAGAAACATCTTTGTTTTCTGGCTTTTGTCTTTGTTTGTTTTTATTTTTACAGGAAAGATTACTTTTATCTTGTTATGCCTTAGAAGAGGAAAAACAGTAGCATCTTTGTGAGTGTATGACTAAGCAAAATCAGGGTTTGATCATAGGGTGCTAGTTGCATATACTGATTATTCCGTAAGTGAAGGAACAATCTTTTTCTTTCACTATTGTGATAATGAGAATAGGGGAATCTGCAGAACATATTAACAGTAATGACATTACGGACCATGGAAAGGAAGAAGTTGAAATCTGGACATTTTCTGGCAGTGATGACATTTCTGCAGGCAATCAAGACCTAAAAAGCAGAAAGCTTCTCTCCCTCCTGCCTTTCTCCGCCAAATGGTTCTTTTAATAGGTTATAGCTACATGATTAAGTATCTGGCTGTCAAAGTACTCTTTCCATGGTGAGCGGAGCAAGAGTTTCAAGAGCATGAAAGTGAACAGGCTGTCCCTATTGAACTCCTGTTGAGCCTCTGAGTGACCCTGTTGCAGATTTTTGTCTTCCCATCTATCCTCATCCAAAAGTGCTTAATCCTAATACTGCTTTCAACACTGTTGATTTTGACATACCCTTAAATTCTTGAGATGTTCTTCCTTTGTGTCTGATTCTGCTATAAAGCGATTTATATGGTACATCTAACATCATACCAGTATCTCAGTAGATGGTTTTTTGCACTGAAATTAATGCAATCTTTCTAAAAGATAGATTAATAGTTAAAGATTTACCTTTGTTTCATATGTGAATGTTGCCTGAACGTTAAATTGCTTGTACGTTTGTTGTCTTTCAATTTTCTCATGACACGATCTGAGTCTGTCTGTTATCTAATTCAATTAAACTTCTTTGGGCCACTTGTCTCTGGTAGAGACTTATATTCATTATTAACAAAATTAGTGATTTTTGTTTCCTGATTACTTTTAAGTGTTAACTTGGGCAACTTGAGTTGTTTGCTCTCACCAACAGGTTGTCTGAAATTCTTACTGTGTTATAGCGAAATCACTAAACTTTATGGTTATGTGGTATATGGTTAGTAGTTGCTCTGTGGTGTGGTATTTGCATTTGACATATCTGAGGACTTAGTAGCCTTTCAGATTTTACATTGTGTGGCCCATAGAAAGGGGCTGCCTCTCCTAGGTCTGCTAAAGCCTGCGTCCTTCTCTGTGCATATTGTTATGTATCTGTGCACTCTAGTGCTGTCTGCTTTATGGCTGTATTCGAAAGGCAACAGTAGACAGGTGGTTTTGCAGCATCTTTTCAGTTTGGATAGGCTTTCCCTGATTGCACTTAGTATCCCTGTAATCAGGGTTGATATTGTAGTTTCAACTCAGAAGCAATGTTTGGGTTTGGATGTTCAGCAGGTGATCATGACCCTGTATTAACATGTAGAGAAATATTGCTAGACCCTTGTTCGTGACGAACACCAAGGAGTTAGCCTTTATGCAAGAGAAATTATTCCAATAACAAGTTATCTGGCTTGCCAATTAGGTTTATATGCAAACTATAACTTGTTCCAAACGTTGTTGCCAAGTTAGTATTTTGTTCAGGAAGAGATGAGTTCATCTCACTGATTTGGGGATCTAAGTAAAGCTGTAGACTTTTTTATTTTTTCTTTCTTTTTTAACCTGAGAGCTCTGCACACGTGTTGTTCTCAGAGGAAGAATGCTGGACACTTTCGGCAGGTCTGTGGCCCTTGCTAGCACAGCGTTGTAACTGTAAGAGGGTAGGAGGATATCTTGCTTCCTGACTCAGACAGTGCTTGAATTGTAGATTAAATAAACTTTCAAAGAAGATTCTTTTATTAATGCTTAACCTTGATGGGGGTTATGAATATAACTTCCCGTTATATTATGAATATAGATTTTTCTTGCCTCTAGTAAAACGCAACACTTAGTCATTGCAAAGTGTTAATGTTTAACTTCCTATAAACTCTGCTTGCAGGATATTTAAGTACAGCACCGTATAAATTTATTAACTCTGGACAGCATTTTAGGTGTAATACAGAGCCTAGTGCTTTTCAACATCCCATTCTTTTGAGGCAGCGTTAAGTCATACTGTCCAGTTTCACTAAGAAAGATGTTTGTAAAAAGCGGTTTATTCCATTTGTGACATCTTGAATGTGTCACATCTGGGCAGGTTAATAATGTAGCTTTTGCTCAGGCATCTGTACAAGAAATAGCCTTCCATTATGGTCAGTTCCCTGGAGGTTACATTGTGATGCTCAGAGCCAGATTTTCAATAGCTTTTCACACAGAACATGCCAGGCTCCTTGCACCCTGACTCCTAGGGTAAAAAGCCAAGAGCCCGCTGTTTCCATGCTTGTTATTTATACATTATTGTCATTTCACTGGAAATGTTGCTGCGTACTGATTGTGGAAAGCTACAGTTGTGTTTTGCAGATGGAAGGCCAAAGCAGGTTGTCCCCTTGAGAGTGAGGTGTGTTTCTTCTGTAACTGCCTTACACCCATACCCATTCACGCACGGACCCAATTAGACAAGTATGCTGCTTAGGTACCAATCTGATTAGCTTTGACTCTGTGCTTGTAGTAGGCGTGTAAGAAACATTGCTAATGTCTTTATTTCATGCTCTGAAAATACCCCAAGTAAAGTTTGCAGCTAATCTTCAAGCATGAACAATAGCAGGCTATAAGTAACTGGTGTGTCATTTTGGTGTACAAGGATCTTTCATTTACACAGTAGCATGTGTAAACTACTGTATGTTAGAGGACAGCTAGCTTTGTAATATATTATGAAGTATATCCATTACCTTTTTTTCCTGTGAGAATCTCAAGATGCTTTTTTTTTTTTTTTTTTTTCTTTCTTCCCCAATCCAGCACTTGCCCAAGTAAAAGCCCCATAGCCTCAGGGGGAGATTTGCCTCCGTCAAAGCTGATAAGGCCCTCTGGAGTTGCCTTAAAGTAGAAAGCTCTTTTGTGTGTGTACTTGACTCAATGTATATTTGTGTGTCTGGCAGTCTAAAATGATAGATCAGCTCCATGTGCTTTGCTAGAAATGGAATTTTTTTACTTATTTGTACTGCTAGTCCCTTTCCTTTGTATGGGTAAAGGATGATCTATATAAATTAATATGAACAGTCATTAGATTTTTGGAGTCTTTGTTATGTCACGAGAAAGACCTTGATAAAAGAAAAGGGCACAGGTTCCACCTGTGAAAAGGCAATAATAGAGTGGATTAAGTTCTTGAGGTTCAACATGGGGTTACAGCTGGCTGACAAAGTTACAGCATTGGATGGTTTCCAAGCTACCGAAGATACAGCTGGTCACAGACAAGCAGCTGAGAGCATCTATTCTCTTGTGCTGCTTTCTGCAGGCTCTCTAGATGTGGGACATGTACTAAGCTTTAGGTTTATATTAGACATTTTTTGACACTGAAAAGAGTTGGAAACACATAGTGAAACAAGTCACTCTAGCAGTACAACAAACTTTCATCTATTAATTCTTAATCTTGCTCTGAGCCTGACCCAGTACAACTTTCGTTGGTTGTCCTCTTGACTTAATAAAGAGGCTTGTATAGCAATAACAGTCCAAGTCCTAGTTGTTTTGGCATCTGCTGAAGTCTTTTTTTTATTGTCATTATCCAGTGTACTCGCATCTCAACCTGAAGTAATGCTCACTGCTATATTTCACGAGCGCAGTCTCATGAGAGCGTTTAAAGCATGGGAGATCGTATGTTCTTTGAAGACTTTTTTACAGGGAAGTATGCTGCTTGAAATAATTGAGACTAAGGAGCAGGATGTAGCCCAGGATAATAAAAATATTTTACTGCTGTCTGTGAGGTTGAATATATGTTTCCTTAGGCACCAGAGACAGTATCACTGCAACAGTTCACAGGCAGCTGTAAGATGTAAACCAAAGTGAACAAGTTACTTCCTTTTTATATTTTTGGTCTTTTGCAGTTGTGTACGTCCTGTGCTAATTCAGACACAATATTTTGAAGCATTTGTGTTCAGTTTGCTGTTTCCCCTCTCTGTAGGTGAATGGTGCATCCACAGAGGGGATGCTTTTACAGATTATCCAGAAGAAACTGACATTTGGCATTTGGGAGTAAGGCAGTCCTGGCACTCTTTTTATTTATTTACTTTTGCTTGTAAGCAATAATTGTGCTGCTTTGGTGCCGTTATGCAATAGAGACTTATTGAACCTTTTAAAGCCAGTTATTATTTTTTGTAATTAGAACTAACTTGTGCAGCTGTCACTAAGGTCCTCGTCAGATGATATATTTATTATGTTAGAAATGAGAGGAGGCACGTGAGTAAGACTTTGAAAGGAATATGCTCTGCTTAGGGTAGGGTTTTATGTTTAAATAGGTGATCAGCATGTGTGGGTTAGACCAAGATGATTGCAGCACCAGTCCCTGACTAGTTATGTGCTGCCTTTAATCCTGTGGTATTGTATTTCATTGTCTCCCAGTACACTACTGTCACAACTGAAATAAAACCCCTCTAAATTCAATGAACACTTTAATCTGTCATCATAATCGCGAAAGTCTTGTCAATCATGGCTTAAAAGTTAAGCATGCAGATCAAATCTGTAGTAAGAGGAGACACCTGGACTCCACGATGTAAGTGGAGATAGTCTAGGATATTAAATATTTGTTTCATTTGTGTTGTATAGTTTTAACTGAATATGGTGTTGATATTGTTTCACATCTTTAAAACTCTAGAAAGGCTATTCAGTGACTTTGCAGAAAAATATTAGAATAAAACGAAACTGATGGGACAAATTATCTGATGGAAATTTTACTTGTGTCAATACTTTGGATTTTAGGCTTGCTCTTGAGGTGAGAAGACCAGAAAATGTGGAAAAGTTGAGTAGCTTATAAACAGCTTGAGGTAGATCACTGCAGGTTTACAAGAGGCACTAAAACTGAAAAACTGTAGTCACATAAATGTGTATTTGGTTCAGCTACAGCTTGTAAACAGATATATTTGGTAAGACATTTGCTTCTACAGGCTCATTTCAAATGTGGATTAAAAGTGTCTTACACTTTGATCGTATGACAGCTACCTCAGTATCTATCCATAGTACGTAAAATGATAAATTTTATACACTCTTAATAAAGTCTAAGGCAATATCGCTAGTATTGTCAGATTAAAAAATTTGGGTTCAATCTATATTAAAAGGTGATATTTTTGGAGAAATGACTAGTTCTGTAGGTGCAGAACGGTGTAAAAAGTAAAATTGGAGTGTCATGCTTTATCTTCAGAGTGTTTTCTGGTGCTTAAAGTGAAAAGTCTATTTGAAAGCACTTTAAGTGAGGTTTTCAAAAGCATTTGTATTAATCGAAATCGATACATGTTGAAAATTGTAGCAAAACTTCCAACCTATGATGAGCACTCAGAGTAATCTGAATCATAGATCCTTAGGTACTTTTGCTACTGCCAGTGAAAATAACATGACCGACTGCGATGAGGGTTGTGAGTAGCGGACATATCATTATTATTAGTATTGCCTCTCCCTTGCCATTGTGAGACTCAGTTTTCAGTGGCTTATGTTTTTGCCAAAAATTAACCGCAGTCTGTTGGTGTCTCTTTTTAAACAAGGCCAGCTGTTCAAGGGAATATATTCTGGCTTTCTCTGTTCTTTGTTAATAAAACTTCATGTAGCCATAATTTGGAGTGAAAGACTGAGATTTAACCTTAGCTGGTATTTGTATCAGGTTTACATGACCTTCTGCTATTGTCGTGTAGGGGGAAAAGATAACAGTCCAATTTCACAAAGTTAGAAACCTTGGAAAAATCATCATTTTCATATGCTTAGCACAGCCTGTGTTTGCACTGGGGTGAGCTATCCCAGCCACTCCAAAGCAAAACCAACAGCCTGTGTTACATCTCCCAGGAGTGCTTAGGGGTTGTCTAACTGGCACGTGGGTGCCTGAGCAGGTCTTTTCTCCAGCTGTTGCACCTAGTTGCTGTTGTATGGGGCCTGGCAGCTGAGCACCATATGGCCAGCAAAGAGAAAAGATGTATTTTTAAAAACAAACCAGAAAAAAAATCAGACGGATGAAATACAAAGGGAAAAGAATGTTAGAAACTTGGTGGGAAGTTATAGCAGAAGGAATAAATTGATGTAGGACTTGGGAGGAAATAGAAAAGGCCATTTTGATTCTAACATGCTGCATGGGTTTCAGCCCTAATGTGGCCTACACATCTGAGCCTGTGTTCCTCCCACTGAGACATGGGAGAGGTGTCCTCTTTTCCTCAGGAGAGAGGAGTTGGGCACCGTTGGTTGCCTGAGAAAGCTTTGAGGTCATGGGTTTCCTTAGGGCAGAGTGAACCCTCAGAGAAAGAAATGACCGAAGTGTCTCCGATGCAGATACGAGACCCTGTGCTTAAATGGAAAATTGCTCAGACCGAGTGCAATTCAGCACAAGTAACACGAATGCCACAGGATGGATGTCTGCGTAGCGCTTAGTGCGTGGAAGGGTACCTGCCATTTTCTGGGGTGGGGGAGTGCATTGACTGACACGGAAAAGTCCCTGTTTCTCAACAGCACTACCTGAAATGCTGCAGTCCTGCTCTGGCCTCAGCTATAGTCTATGTTATTATTTAGATACTAGAGAAAGGTTGACTCGTGACAGGCTCTCTACTTGAGAGTTAGCATGTCCAAAGCACTGCATTTGAGAAAGATGTTGTGCTTTCCAATGTTGTTTGCCATTTTCCTGATGGCAGAACTTTGACACTGAGATACAACGTGAAATCCTAAAGGCGGATGCAGAATTAGGTTTTAAGGACTTTTAATTCTGAAGCTTTTGCTTTTGTACAACTAGAGTTGCATGGTGTTGTAGTTAACTGTCTGGTACAGCCACATGTCCTCAAAAAGTGTATAAATCTGTTCCTAAAGGTCATTTAAATTCTATTGAGGCTGAAGGAGAATTTAATTCTGATACCTTATTTCTTGTTTAATCTACGTTAGTATCTGAAAAAGTTAGGTGAAGCTTAAATAGTTTTTCTTAATATGACATACGCTTTTTGCATCATAGGGCCAACTATTGATATGGCATGATAACAATACAATGGAATGGCAAGTTGAAATGATGAGAAGACTTTCATGGCTTGCTAGTGTAGAATAGCTATCCCTACATACTTCAGCTGTCCCTCAGCAATATTTGTCAGCCAGGTGATAGCAGCTATTTCTGTGTTTGCAAAGATGACCATGTGTGCTTGGAGTGTTATATGTTCATCAAAATAGTTTAGTGGCCTCACCGCTAAAACTTAGTCTGTAAGAACCAGCAGACTGTTCCAGCCCAGACTACTGGTATCTATTTCAGACTGCTTTAGCAAGATAGATTGTAATTCTAGCTTGTAGCTGGACACAAAAGCTGTGATCTAAGGTGAATCATTTCGTTGGTTGCCTTATAAATGCAAATCTTCACCTCTGACAGTATCTTAAATATCATCAGTAACACACTTTCTGCCACAGTACTTTGGTGATACAGCAACCTGTGAAAAATGCAAAATTCAAGAACCTATTTGTTCTGCTTTAAGTCTTCCTAAAATGAGGTCACATAAGCAGCAGCATTTCCTATCCCGGTCCTCCTCCTACTGAACAGAAAAGAGAGAAAGAGAAAATATCAGTGTGATTAAACTTTGGGTCTGTAATGCATCACAAGACTCTTCTAATTTGGTAGAGGTTTGTGATATATGTATGAATAGGTCAGTGCAGGCCCTCCTAAAGCTACAGCTGTGGCAAAGGGCATGGCCAAAGTGTTAGCACACATAAGGATGAAGAACGATGCAAAATATGCTGTAGGTCTGTTAGGTAAACTAAATGGCACACTAAAGTGGTGCCGTTTTTGTTGTAACACTGGTCACTCATACAGAACATGAAAACAATAATGAAAGAAATGCAGAGAAAATGCAAACTGGTGGGAGGAGAATTGCTCTCACACCTATTATCTGTGTTAATAAGGTCACGTGTGGTATCTGTAGAAAGCAGATAACCCACCTTATATCGTGGCATTAAGAGAAGGTATGTGTACGTAATGTTTCATGTAGTGTTTAATGAGACCAGGTTCCAGATTGGACTAGGAACTGGTAGCCAGCAGAGCAACTAAAAAGGGGAATATCTCTTAAGTACTCAAGCACCCACCCTGAGGGAGCAGCACCAGCAGCATTCGCAAAGCTCTCGGGCAGTTTCAATCCAATGAACTATCTGTGGGCTGGGCAGGGAAAACCCATCTTCAAACACTCCCAGTGCTTGGGTCCGAAGAGGACCAAATGGGTGAAGTACATTCATGCTGGAAAACTGTATCTGTGAAGAGGAGGGAGAGAGAAATGGAAGTTAAGCAGCGTTTAGGGAATGCTCAAAACCCAGGCTTGCTGCGAACCGTCTACTGCAGCTGTTACAGAAGGAAAGTATGTTGGGACATCTAGGTTAGATTGAAAACAAGAAAGAGTGTCCAGTGGTTACCCATAGCCAAGAATTGAATTTTATGTACATTTTGCTTGTCAAGGCTTATCTTCTACTTTATAGTTGAAGACATTAAGTCTTGCCTAAGAAATTTCTGCCTTTGATTTTGAGTCAGTGTATTGTTAGGGGGAAAGGTGAAGCAGAGGGAAACTTGCAGATTTAAAGTGTCTTTAGAGAAATTATGAAAATAAGTTTTGACTACAGACAGTTGTTGGAAGGAGGACCTGCTCTTGGGAAAGTGCTTAAGAACCCAAGGGCCAAGAGATGCTTCCTGCCAGGCTCTGCAGGAAAGGCTGTGCCAGACTGTTCCTCGCCAGCTGCTGACTCCTGGAATAGAGCAACTCTGCTGGACATGCCTTAATGCTCCTCCTGTAGGAGTAATGTGGGAGAGCGAGCTCAGAACTGTGGACAAAGCGTGAGATGTTTTGGCCTTACGGTGCCAAAAGACTCGCTGCACAATCAGAGAAAGCTTAGGAAAAGGTAATAACGTTTATGATTTATAATATGGAGAAAATTCGGATGGAGAGAGTGAAAAAAACAGGGTGTGTTCACCTTACAAAGGAGGCAAGGAAGGAGAACGTCTTAACGTGTGTTCTATTTAGCACAATGGTATCAGAAAGCTGGGTAAGGAATGTATATTTCTCAGTCTCATAACAATGTAGAAAGAGACATCTGTGATTTTACGAGACAGTAAACTTACCATTGACAAAAAGAAACAAATATTTCTTGAAGTATCATTTACATGGTGAGGCTTATTGTAATACATGCTATCTTAGGGCAATAATTTTACAAGGTTAAGGGAAAAAAGGAGTAGACATTGACATAGTTATAGAATTTGTTCAGAATTATAATAATGAATGATTTTAGAATTTTTGGAAGGGATTTTACTTCTCATGCTTCAAGCATACTTAACTATCAGAGAAGAAAAAGAGAGAATATGGAAGTGTATGCACAGTTCTGACTGTCTTACAAGTGATGATCATGGGATTCTTTGAGGTCCCTCAGTAGTATCTGGTACTACTGCAATGATGGTAGGCTAGATGCCTCTAATTAGACGGTATTTAGCATGCACAGAAGTGGCACAAATAATCTGATTTAGGGAGGTCAGATTTCTTTGCTGTGGATCAGATAGACTGATTTTGGCATTTCCTCAGCCGAGTTGCATAATAGCCTCTGACATGTATCCAAGCCCTGCAATGCAATGATGTTTCATGGTGAGCCAAAAAGATGATGTACTGTGTGTGAAACAGTGAATGTTATTTATCCAGCTGAGGCTCGAAATGAGGTAGATAATTTTATGAGGTAGGGAATGCAGGCAGGCTGTCCCAGACAGACTGAGGTACAAAGCAGAAGACTGACACGCCAGGTGGGATGAGTATGCAGAGTGGGAGAAAAGAAGAGTCCAAGTGTTATGCGAGCTAAAAAAGCTGAGAAAAGAGGGAAGAGCAAAAAGGCTGATGAAGTAGGCTGGAATAGATCCATGCAGTGTCTCTAAGAACTTCAGCGCTAGAAATCTTCCCATTCTTCCTTACTTGAGATGGAATTGATGGCAGTGCTATGGGAAAGGACTGTGGATGCGTATGTTGACTCTCACGTTGCCCAAACATCCATCAGGCGAGAGCTCAGCCTGGTGGGATGTCTCAGCACTCTTCGCCGAAGCTGGTGACCATTGCAGGAGGAGGCTAGCAGGATGGGGCAGTTAATCACGCAGCATTAACTGGAGTCACCAGGCTGCTCGTGGGGTGCATATTTCACAGGAAGAGGTGTCAGGCTCAGTGGCTGCTGCTCTGCTCTGCTGCCTACCTGCGTGGCTGGCCTGTGCCATCCCTTGGTGCTCCTATGGCTGAAAAACACCGAGGTGGCAGTCTGCCAGGGAAGCGGTCCTCTCCCTGTGAGCCGTGAGGGGTGGGCTCTGTTCAGTGCAGCACTGCAAGCCCCTTCTGGGTTTGTTTGACAGCAAGAAATGTGAAATGGGATTGACTGATGGCAGCTGGGTTGTACTCTGGAAGCAGAAAGGAGAGAGTTGAATGCATTGACAAATTAGGGTGATGGCGCTTGCAATGCAACCAGCTGGAGTTATTTTGCCAGGGTTACAGTTGAATCAGAAAAGATAGCTTGGGTGGCTTGGTTGGTTTGGTTCAGCTGACTTCTGGATACTTTAATCGCATGATTTTCGCAATGTTGGCAGTTTTATGCCTAATAATGCTGAAGTAACTCTACTAACTTCAGCAAAGTTGCTCAGAATTTACTCTGAAAATGTAACTGGGTCAATGCATTTTTCTGACATGACAGGCAAAATCTTATGTTGCTATAAACTACGTGTGAAATGGATGTCCTCCGAAATGGCCAGGAAAATATTCTTCTTTTCATGTACATATGGAATACTCATTACCTTTAACAGTAGCTACATGTGCATGTCAAGCAACATGTGAGCAAGGTCCTGGGCATTGGTAAAACCGGGAACAGGATTCTAAACACTTCTGTTATCCTTAGGTTGATGCACTGGTTTGGTGTAGGAGCTCTTCCTTACACAGACAGTGAGTATTTGTTAGAGTTTGTTATAACCCGAGATGGGTAAATACTTTTCCTGTGATTTGATAATGCCACTGTAGTTCTTTCCAAAGTTAGGACAAACTTGACTTTTTAGATCAGCTAATGACCAAATGGCGAGGCATTTTGATGTGCCTGGCAGGTGGTGATAGAGGGTCTCCAGGTTTCATCCAGCAAATGTGTTTTCCTTTTTTTTTCCTTCTTTTTTTTTCCCTCCAGTCTGCTGCTTTGAAAAGTAGAATTTGTTTGCTGTAAATGTGTCAATCAATGAAAGAATACAGGTGGTGCCAGTGTAACTATGTGCTAGTACCACCCTTTGTTCTAAAGATGAATATGTGGATTTTTTTTGAGAGACCCAACTGTTAATGGCATAACAACTTCTCCCTGTTTGGACCACCTAATTATTGAATGTCTCCTTAACAGCATAGTATTAGTCTTTAGCAGATTAAGAGAAAGTTACAGAGCCAAAGCTCGATGTAGGCATACTGCATGTTGTCTGTCCCTCTGTTATCAAAGTTCTTAGTTGGTGTGAAGCATGGTAATTTAGTCGCTATCACTGATTCATACCAATTAAAAACCTGAGACTGGTTTTTCCAGTGCCTTTTCAATATGCATTATCACAGTGTAAATTATAGCTTCTATAGCTAAAAATGTATCTCTCAGAAGGAAAACATTATTCTTGTTTTAGGCTTTTGATAGGCTAGTCCTTTTTCCCTTTGAGCAAGGAGAACCCGCGCATACTTTCGGAATGTTCTTTTTTAGAAAGTAGATGGAGAACTGAACTGAAGAAAATTCTGCTTTTGCTGTCTAATGTATGAACAATATACACCATCTCTACATTTTTGTGTCTTTAATAAATTAATGAAGTGGTAGTTGAACTCATGATTCAAGCCCAAGCACTGGAAAAATGCAATAATAAATAAATTTTAAAAGAGTGTATTTTCCATCTGTTGTGTCTGATTTAAAAATACACATAGATCTAAAATTAAGATTTATGGTGTTCTTAAGTACCGGATTAAGATAGATTCTCTTGTCTGTTAAAGCTTAAGTGCATAGCTGAGTCCTTCTGTAGTGTGAAGATGGCATGTTGGCTCCCACCCCTTAAGGTGTGTGGCTGATTTATGTGACCTTTTTTGACATATGGCAAGGCATATAGCAGAGTACATACAATTTAATGTGCTTTCCTTTAGTAAAAACTCTCTCCCATACAGCAGGATAAAAATAGCAGATCTGATGCAGACCTCTAGCATGGCTGTGCACATAGAGGACAAGTTATTAAATTATTAAAAAGAAATAAGGCATATTGAGGCAACCACTCCAGGACCCCAACAATGATCTGATCGTAGTCTATCTGTCCTAATAGTTTCTGATTTGGATCACTATAATCTGAGACTTCTGATTACAAAAGATTAGAATACCCATTACTAGGCAATGAATGTCACCAAAGTTGTGCTTAGTATTTTTGAAAGCATCTTGGAAAAACTGAGAATAGCTACGTTCTTGTTCCTGAATGGTCTGTACAATCCGAGAATCATAGAATCGTGTAGTTTGAGAGGGACCTTTAAGATTATTGGGTCCAACCATTAACATAACACCGCCAAATGCACCACTACACCATGTCCCTCAGCACCACGTCTTACCCGTCGTTTAAATACCTCCAAGGATGGCAATTCCACCACTTCCACCACTTGGGCAGCCTGCTCCAATGCTTTTGGTGAAGAAATTTTTCCTATTATCCAATCTAAACCTCCCCTGGTGCAACTTGAGGCCATTTCCTCTTGTCCTATCACTTGTTACTTGGGAGAAGAGACCGAATTCCACCTCTCCACAACCTCCTTTCAGGTAGTTGTAGAGAGCGATAAGGTCTCCCCTCAGCCTCCTTTTCTCCAGGCTAAACAACCCCGTTCCCTCACCCACTCCTCATAAGGCTTGTTCTCTAGACCCTTCACCAGCTTTCTTGCCCTTCTCTGGATATGCTTCAGCACCTCAATGTCGTCTTGTAGTGAGGGGGGAGAAATTGTTTGTTACAGCGTTATTATTGACTTTTATTTTTTATTGCTTATATTTCAGTTAAAATATCAAGTGTCGAAGTCTAAAGCCACTATCTGGCTCTTATTGGCTGTGTGTGGGGTGTAGAGTTTTTTTGTTGGTGGATTTGTTTGTTTGCCAGCTCCTTTTGGGTAGGTAAGAAAGGCAAAACTTTTTGAACAGCTGACATCAAGTGCTTGAGAAGGTAAATTCAGATAAGTAATTGACTGTTAGTTTTTGGAAATATAACACCCACCCACACACTCCCCACCCCCCATTTCTTGAGTTTTCAAAATTCCCTTGGTAGATAAGGAATAGTAGCGGCATTAATTTTTTTGACATTTGAATGAAAAAAAATCCTTTCTAAACTTTCTCTTCATAAAGAATTAGATTCATGAATGTTTTTTTGAAGAATAAAATAGTTTCAAATATTTTTATGCTAAGTAAGTTGAAAATGAAAACCAGCTTATCTTCTGGCATTTTACTGTTACTCCCTATCTATAGGTAAATCTAGTGAGCTTAGGAAAACATTGTATTGGCAAACTTGGCTACTATAAACTCGCTTTTGCTTATTGCTCAGTATCATTAATCTTTTATTAACCCAGCTCACTCCACTGAGATTCAAGCTTTTGTTTTTCTTTCTAAGTTTTATATTTTTAATAGAAAAAGATGTTCAGAACAAACTACTTCTAAAATACTGCGGATTAAATTCAATTCTGATGCTATTCTAGAGGGATTTTTACCCCAGGCAAGAAAGTTCAGAGTAGTTGTGTCATATGTTCTGTAGCTTGTGCAAGCTGTAAAGAGCTGTGGACTTGTTGTAAGATGACACGGTGCCTGGTATAACTTTATGTGCAGTTCCTTCTGCTGCAATGAGCCTCCACGAAATCCTCCAATTAGTGCAAAGTTATAAAACTATGAACAGATGGAAAATTGATATTTATAGCAAAATGCCCAGGATTTTGATAACTGGAAACTATTAGAGCAACAGATGATGTTAGCAGTAGAGATTTAGAGGAAAACATGAAAGCTCATGTAGTTTCTAAAGTAGTAGGTCATCTAGTGATGACCTTAAATGTGTTAGCATTTCTGTGAACTGGAGCCATCTGTGATTAATTGTTTAAAATTAAATGTTTTGTATTGGTAACAAATAAATAAATAGATAAATATACTTAAATTATTTACTGAAATGGTTCCCGAACCCCAGAAGTTTGCAAGATCCACCTCTCCTCTCACAATTTGTGAGAGGTTGGCAAATGCCACCACCTTGACAGAGACCCGAGTAGTGCAGAAATCAAAAAAGCTTTAAATGAGATGGAGAAGTGATTCACATCACTCAGTGGCCCTTAAATACTGCTGGCCTGATGAGGGAAAGGTTGGGGGGGGGGCGGGTGTGTGTGGTATGATTTCATTAACGCTGATGTAAATCCAGAGTAATTTTCCTAACTTCAGTGGTGTGGTTACTTTGGAAATATTATAATAACAAGCATTTTTCTTGTGATTGACACATACATCTGAATCTAGTAATCACAGAATAAGGGCGTAGAAGGGATCAGCGCTTGAGGTCAGAGGAAAGAGCTGAACTGGAGCCCCTTCCTTGCCTTGTCATCAGTGTACACAGCTACGAAACTGGCAGTTTAATGCTCTATGGAAATATGGTTTGCTGGACAAAATTCATTCCTTCCTAAAATTCACAGCTTGAAGTTACCTTCAAGGTTTTCTGTTAGTGGCTTTAATGCCTTTTGCTGCTCTGTAGCTGAAGTTTTTTAGTTTCAAAGTCCTGTCGTTTTCTCAAAAGAAAACTTGGTAGTAGGCATGTTCGTGTCTGTGTGCACGTGTGCACTTGTAACACAGTTAAAGTTTAATAAAATCATAGAATCGTTATGGTTGGAAGAGACCTTAAAGATCATCAAGTCCAAAATAATATCCTGCAAAACGGTATGAGAATATTTTGTTGTTATACGCTGAAAGACGGGTCATTACCTGGTGAAGAACCTTCCAAGTCTCTCCTGCACGTCCAGATTCATGATCGACCCTAACTGCAGCACAACTGTGTTGTGAGCTTCGGGATAGCCCAGGAAATCTCCACTGAGGGTTACTGCAGAGGTGTGTGCAAGCACAGGGACTCTTGATAAGTTTCAGTGTTAGTTGGGGGGGAGAAAAAGGAAGAAAAGTATGTGTCTGTAGAAACATACATGTTGTAAGATGCCGTTAGCTGTGTAAGAGATTTCCATAGGTATCTCTTGCAGAGGCTGGAGTGTTTCAGGAGAACGTTGCAAGGTTCTCTACACTAAAGTGACGCTTGCTATTTTTCAGCGTATATTAACCAAATATTCTTGTCTTGTTAAGTATGCTGTTGATAATGAATATCCTATGCCATTCTTGCTTTGTACAATACTGTTGTCTTAAACTTGTGTTGCGTTGTGCCACTACTGTAATTATTAAAACAGGACAGGAAATAAGGATTTTAGTGAGATACAATGTTCTGATAGGAATAAAGCTCTCTACCTTCAAGGCAAGAGCTTGAAATTGTGTCACTGATGGTTTTTTTCAGCATCTCAGTCTTTTAAGCCAAATTGCCGCAAGTATGTAACGCAAAGTAAGATTTGGCATTCATATGCATTGAAAAGCTATGGGATGATAGTTCAGATGGTTTGTAAAAGCTTGTAGCTGTTTAAAGCAGCAGACAGTTGCTTAACTATTTGCGCAAAAGCACCTGTGCACCTAATATCTATTACAAACTATGAGACAGAGCCACAGCAGAGGTACTTGTGCTCCTGCACGCATTGCTGCTTCTGGAAATTCCAGCCGTGCGCTTGCGTCTCTTCACAGCTTTCCGAGTCCCACCTGTGGTTCTCTCTTCAGAGCAGCAGTGTTTCAGTGCTCTGTGTCACCACCACAGCTGCTGCCTCTCCTCCTGGCTGTAGAAGAAGTGCAAGCGTAGTTTCCTTGCGTTTTCGGGAACGGTATGTCAAGGTCACCAAGAAGAGAGGAAGAACGTTGTACTGATGTCTGCCATGTAGAAAGGAGGTTGAAGGTTGGAGTGCAGAAATGAGGGACAAAAATGATTTTATTTTTTCTTTAGAGGTGGTGGTAGACACTGACTGTAGTATGTAAATATTTGTGGAGAAAGGACAATTAGTAGTAAAGGATTCCTTAGCAAAAAGCATATAGGGACTAAGCTGTTGTGTTACGGCTGGCAGATATAAACTGGCAGCAAAGCACCTTAGTGTCTAACAACACATACGCTGTTATTAGCATTGGGGGGATGATGAGCCAGGTGATGGTTTCTTTATTTCTTGGATGTTTTTTATGGAGGATTTGCTGTTATAGATAAATGCCAGTCTTTGAGCTTGATAGAGGAATAACTGGATGAAATTTAATGCCCTGTGCTTTAAGAAGACTGAAGGAATGATCTAGCAATTCTGAGGAATACAAAGACCTTTTTTTGAGGGAAGGAAACAAAAAACTACTTCTCCGGGGTTCATGGTGGAAAGCACAAGAATTGATGGGCTTCAGTGCAGCAAGTTAGACATAAAGAAAAACGTTCCACTTGTCAGAACGGTGAAATACTGGGGAAAAAATGCCTGTGGAAGATGCAGTAATAATTTAAATGTGTTTTTTCCCTTGAGAAAGAGGGATGAACTGGATGACCTCTAAAGTTTCTCCCAGCCTTTTCTCTGAGAGCATATAGTGGGGGATGTAGCTGTCAATTTTATCTTCAACTTCTTGAATCCTATGCTGGTTATCTTTTTTTACCCTGCTCAGCCAAAGTCTCTGGATTCCATCTGTTTAATGCCCTTACACCCAAACACAAGTGATATTCTAAATATAAGTTCAAGAAAAAAAGTTACAACCCACCATCTTCTTTTTAGGTCCTCCAGGGAAAAGAGGTAAGCGGGGCAGAAGAGGAGAGACTGGTAAGTTTACAATTTCATAAGATCCATTGTTATTTGATGTCTGTGTTTTTGTGAGGATGCATACCAGCATGCCTTCCTTTTTAGTTTTATTGCTTGTGTGCTCTGACAGAGAGTTCCGAAACTTCGCTGGTAAAAATTTGTGACCCTTGGCATATACCTGGTGGCCTTCCAGACAGTTTTCTAGTCTTGGTCATTATTGATTTGTAGGCACACTTCATAATGTTTCACATGGTATCATGGGTAACACTTTGGTGCTTGTCAAACCATTTTGGTATCTTCTCACACTTGTGTGAGTTAGAGTAACTCCATGTAAGTCAGTAGTTGGAGTACTAGAAGTCAGTGTTGCGTCAGGCAGCCTTGGTTTGAGATGAACCCCTTTATAAGGAAATAAAGAAGGAAATTTCTCATGTTAAGAATGTCAGTGCTCAGGGGAATAATGTGATAAGTAGGCTACTCTGTATGAGAGAAATGGCTGTATACCAGAAATAAGTAGCAATTAAGTTCTTAAGGAAATAAGAAGAAAGTTTGTTGGTTCATTACCCTGTACCAGGGAGGCTGCTGTTGAGAGAATCCTGCTGTTGATGTGGAGCTTGAAATTTCATTTGAGACAATGTTGAGATGCTGAGCACCTCTTCCTGCTGACATTCATTGGAACTGGAACCGTTGATTACCTTGCGGGATTGAGTCTTTCGTAAAGGTGAACTTTCTGGAGGTGATGCAGGAGAAAATGAGCATTTCTAATCTCCTTGGCTGTCTCATTTAATCTGCCGGTTAGGAAAATCTTTCAATCAACTTGATCTCTGTAAATCTTACGTAGCCTTCCTTATCTCTGTAAATGATCGTTTATCTGGCTCTTAAAAAGTATTTCAGTGTTTTCCTGCATCACAAAACTGAAGCCATGCCCTGCCAAAGGTTAATATAAATCACCTTGGCGTTTCAATTCAGTGTTGGATTAGTATTTACTTTGGAGAAAAATGCTATGGTACAGAAGGAAATTCTAGGGATGAAGATTGTCTTATAAATGATCCTGGCAATTACTTTGCAGGATGCTTGTCGATTCCTTTTACATCTCAAATAAACACATATTAAACTATTAACAAAGGGAATTGATCCCTTTCATTTAAAACCAGACCTCCACCTTAAAATGCTGTTCAAGAATGTCTACCAGGATAAAGAAATTGCCTTAGTTACTGAACAATAAAATTGCATTGTTAAAACCAAAAGGCTGTCAATATTAAAAGTAATCTCAAAGTACAGCTGCTGCTGTTTTATACTCCTTTTGCACCTCCCTTTGTTCAGAAATTAGAGAGAGGCATAAAAGCTTAATGAAATGCCATTGATTTGGGAGCTGCAGCTGCTCAACTTAATAAGACTGAAATAGTAGATTTGATTTGTGGCCCTTTGATAATGTTTCCAAGAACTGCTATGCAAAAGTCTTTGAGTCTAAATAATTGAAAAAATGTGCAAATATCACTCCACGACGTGTGACGTTTTAATAGGGAGCATTTTATGTGTGTGCCTTGAGAAAGGAAGGTGATGAAAAGAAAGTTCAGCACTGTCAGGTGGCCACTGAAACCTCAGCTCATAGGCAAAATTGGAAGGCTGGAAGATGTCAGGGCACGTATGACTTGACGAGATGCCAGGGTTAAATGCCAAGGGTACTTTGTGCGACTTTGCAGCCAAGCTGTGATCGAATGCCAACTGCGTGGCTAGCTGAAACTGGTGATGTGGTTACCTTTGCTTTACGTGGAGTCTGACAAAATGAATTGTAGTCCATGGCTGGTATTTTTGGACTGGCATGAAATTGCATGGAAATGGATGGAGAAGCAACTTGCATGGCTGTAATTGAAGAATCGGTAAGGTGCGCTTGCATGCATTTAGGCTTTAGCCATATTTACAAGTTACAAAGCACAACCGAAGCTAAAAAGTGCTTAAATGGGAAAATGTGTACAGTGTATTAGCAGTGTTGCCCACTTACAGTCCTGAGGCCTTGTGCTTGGCTTCATACATATGTGTCTTTCTTTATTAACTTCATAAGCTTACATATTCTTTTTTTTTTTTTCTCTTTTTTTACCCTCTTTCCCTCTCCCCCGTCCCACAGGACCTCCTGTAAGTACAGTGACACATTGTTGGTTCTTCCAGAATCAGGGAGAAATCTGTTAGATCCTGTTAAGTTATCACCATGATAAAATGATCATGTGTCTTCAAGAGGGATTTTTGATATGTATACTTATACAGTATAAACACTCACTAATTGCCTTGGAGCTGAGTAATTTAATCAGGAAGTTCCTTGAGAAAAAAGTCTCTAAACCAATAAGGCTTTATATTCAGCACTCCAGATGGCAGTTTGGATCACAATTCCACGTAAGTACGTTGTGTTCATTTTGCTTAAGACTTGGTAACAGGTGTTTTACTGCAATATAAAAACCTGTGAGTATGACATCTCACGTCCAGATTGGGTGTCTCTGCCTTTAGCTGGTTAGTGACTTCCTCTGCAGTTGCCACAAACACTTGGGGTACCGGCTCCTTGTTCTTTGGAGGTATACAGGCTGTCCAGCTCATTGCCACCTGTCACTGGAGCCAGTAAGGGCTTGTGTAAAATGGGTATTAAATAATACTATTCAGTTTAGTAAATTGCTTGAATCTTGGGCTAATCCTGTTTGTAAGAAAACCGTTTCTCTCTCCTGGGATTTTATGTTTCGTTTGGGTTTTGGTTGGGGTCGGTTGGTTGGTTGGGTTTTTTTTCCTTTGTTGTATATTCCCAGGGTAGGCCAAAAGTCTGACTTGAAGAACAGGACTAAATATGTATCTCAGACATATGTATTTGTCAGGCCATCCATGTGCACCATATGGTGTAAAAGTGTGGCCATTAAAACAGCATTTCTTTTACAGTGTTTGCAGACTTCTATTTTTTTTTTTCTTTGATAGATACAGTATTTCCACAGTATTTTCAGGACGGGATTATCTGTCCATTGTATGCTACATGCATATTTGAGAAGAGTAAATTAACATATTGAATTTCTGCTGTGATGTAATGATGTTACCGTAAACTGTATATACTGAGCGGTGATGCTATTTATCCTTGAAAGATTTTGACCATGTGCTCAGCAGTTCGTAGTGGCAAATTCATTTAACAAGCCATCAATGAAAAGCTAGGCTTAATGCGTATTTATTTGAAAGGAACACTGGCTTCCCCAATTTCTTTTGCAGTCTTCCCATGAAACACAAAGAACAACCATAAATCATGATACAAGTGATTTTCCTGTAGCAAGACACCGTGGCAAGAGTTCACTATGTGCCTCGTTATGAATGTCTTTGACTTCAGCTCCCTACTGTTTTAGTATAGGTCCATTAAAAAAAATTAGATCGTGGCAATAGTAATACAAAACTGAAATAGCTCCCAAGACTGAATAATTTTAAGAAGCATCTGACTTAAAATTCCAAGTTTCATAGTCACAACTTACAAGAGTTCATCTTGCTGAGAGGCAGTAAGGGTTTAAGTTGCTACAAGGCATTTAAAAATGTAATTTCTGCTCCTGATTCACTTTTTTATTTTCATAGACACTTACAGTCTGGCTAGGGGCAAC
This sequence comes from Chionis minor, assembly GCA_013398295.1. Lineage (NCBI taxonomy): Eukaryota > Metazoa > Chordata > Aves > Charadriiformes > Chionidae > Chionis > Chionis minor. The sequence goes on along the minus strand of VZSF01009393.1, from coordinate 402,082 downwards.
TGTCGTGAACTCAGTTATTGTTTTCACCTGGGAGACTGTGGTAATCGCTTTCATTTAAAATAGCAAACATTTGTATATCCCACATAGCACTGCATGGAATTAGGTGTATGTTGTGTTTTCAAAGGCTGCTGCAGTGCTCTGTTTATTTTCCTTGTACATGACTACTGAGTGTCACATGTGATAACAGTCAAAGGCTGGGGTTTTCAATTTATTTTTTTTTATGATCTGTTACAGCATTCTCAAATTTCTTCTTTGGCACCTATGTTCAAGTGGTGGCCAGTGTTTCCAATACTTTACTGCCTAGGCACTGGAACTTTTTTTTGTTTTAACCACATATTGCCCCTCACTCTACATGGGTAACACTTTTCATAACAAAAGGAATTTCAGTGAGCATCCGAAGTAGCCAGTAGAATGTTTATTTAAGTTAAAACATATAATTTCCATTGCCAAAGCTTTGTTTCTTCATTGTGTAGCACCTATTTCATACTTGTTGGTTTGTGATATCATCACATATACAACATTAGTAGATATGCAAATCACAATTTGCCAGTAATGTACTCTGCACGTTTGTTATGTCATGACTGTGTTGTTAATGTGTGTCATACCATTTCATCTCATTCAACCAGGGTCTACCAGGGCGAAATGGCTATCCGGTAACTCATCATATGTTTATAACAGCTTATGTTACTCTAATATCATGTTACTGTATTTTTGTTTTGCTTTATTACTGTCAAAAAGATCTTTTTTCTGTTTCTCAGATGCCTACAGAATGTAATGTAGGACATCCCTTAAAAAAAAAAAAATTCAAAAAAACCTGCTTTGAGAAGTTTTTGAAAAGAACCTGAGTGTTTACAATGCATAAATGCAATGCACTTATTGTATATATTTTGTGTTGAGCTTCTGCATTCTTACATACAACATTATTTTTTTACATTATTTTAAAAAAAATCTTTAGCAGGACATGGCATCTCAATTTCCCATATTAGAAAGCTGTACAGTTGCCATATGGAACCTCTAAGTCCTTTCTTTTAACTGTGTCCTGTTTCTGACTGCTTCGTTCAATGCATTTTGAGCAAAATAAAATTCTATTTCAAAGGTCCTAGCAGATGGCTGCATTGTCTATCACAGAGTAGTTTTCTGATAATGTATGTTTTTCTCTCATTTTAATTCATATATTTAGGATTTATTGCCTGAAAAAAAAATATATGAAATAATGCATCTTTCTAAAATCTATTAATAATATATTTCTTTCAAGTAGACAGGCAAGCTGACTGCAGTGTCCCATTGAAGGAAAGAAGTGTATGCCTACTGTCACATGTGTGTTAGGAACCAAGTGACAAAATGTGTTAGCAGATGCATTTCAGAGACAATACATATGCACAACATAGTGACCGTTTAAGGATGATAATGATCTTACTTTGAGGACTTGATAGTATATCAAGGAGGGCCTTCCCATACTGATTTTCCTATGTATGTATTTCATATAAATATGCCTAATTTTTCAGTGAATTTTAAAAATGTTTCTGTTGGTAGGTAGAAATTGCATACCTTGAGCACCTGCAAGTAGAAGACAATTTCATAGAATCATAGAATATCAGAATGGTTTGTGTTGGAAAGGGTCTTTATAGATCATCTAGTCCAAATCTCTGCCATGGGCAGGGACGTCTTTCAGCAGACCAGGTTGCTCAAAGCCTCATCCAACCTGGCCTTGAACACTTCCAGGGATGGAGCATCCACAGCTCCTCTGGGCAACCTGCTCCAGTATCTCAACACCCTCATCATAGAAAATTTCGTCCTTGTGACCAATCTAAACCTACCCTCTTTTAGTTTCATCATTGCCCCTTGTCCTGTTGCTACAGGCCTTGGTAAAAAAAAAATAAAATCTCTCGCCATTTTTCTTGTAAGCCCCCTTTATATACTGAAAGGCCGTGATAAAGTCTCCCTGGAGCCTTCTCTTCTCCAGGTTGAACAACCTCAACTCCCTCAGCCTTTCTTCATGGGAGAGCTGTTCCAGCTCTCTGATCATTTGTGTGGCCCTCCTGTGGATCCACTGGAACAGGTTCACGCGTGTCTTGTGCTGGGGCCCCAGAGCTGGACATGGTACTCCAGAAGAGGAGTAGAGGGGCAGCATCATCTCCCTTGGCCTGCTGGCCACACTTCTTTTGATGCAGCCCATTTCAGTGCTTTTCTCTGAGCATCTTCTGTAGTTGCAGAGTTTACTGAGAAACGTTACCCGTGAAGCATTATCCAATGCCTGTCTTCACTATTACAAGTAGCTGAAAGTCAGCTGGTGAGGAATCAATCATCAGTATCAAGAAACCTGCTTAGACATACTGAAACTGTTCTCAAGTTTCAGATTACACATTCCCATTTCACTCATAGGGTTTAATCTGCGTAGGTGAGTGCACAAGTGTGTGGAAGAGAAGACAGAGTGAAAAGCTTGCTAAAAAAGCCTTCTTTGGTCATCATCCAGCTGTGAGCCTTATGTACAAAGATTGGGATTTAGAAGAAAAGAGGGCCACAGTGACAACAAACCAGCCCTTAGGCTCTTAGGTCTCAGATTCTGTGGAAATTAAATATCTTTGGTGTACCTTATTCCAGTTAATGACCTTAGTATACGAAGTAAAGTTTATGTGTGTATGGGCAAGGTTTAGTCTTGAATGCACTTCTGTGCATGCGTGCAGCCATCTGTGCGTGCGCAGGCAAATGCGTGCCTTCAGTAGTGCTTAGCACTGATTGAACACTTCTTCCTGCTTGAAAATGACTGGGAATAGAATTTGGCTTTGGTTCTTGAAAGTTGTCACTTGGCTGGCTGTTTCGACCTGTTCAGTTACAGCCATATCCTCCTGCTTTGAATGGGAAATATGTAACAGCAAGTGCAGTGCACTTTAAAAGTACTTAGAGAGCCCTGTAGAGCTCTATGAAAAGGCTATTAGTGTTTAAAGTTATTTCTCTAGAGTCCTATTTAACTCCTGTAGAAACCTTATTGCTTTAATCTTTATTGGATTTCCTAGGATATTCTGTGAGAATAGTGAGGCATATCTGCCACACATAACCCAAAAAAGCTGTCTGCTCAATAGGCCAAAATATAACGTATTTTCTCCAGGACTTAATTTTTCACTGTCTGTGTTTGTTCTAATTTTAAAGGTACCTTAAGAAGTAATAGTAGTAACAGTAAAAGGAATTTCAGTGAGAAATCAAAGTTCCTGGGATGATATGGTATCAAAAGTCAGGAAAATAAGCTGGTCTTGCTGCTAATGAGTAGCACAGTTATTAAGGGGTTTATAAGACCGTGATTAATTGGTTATTATGTAAGGCACTATGAATATTATAAAAAATGTACAATGGTGCAGCTCTTTTTTTCCTTGTTAAGAACTTTGTATAACAGAGATTGACCAAATTCAGAGTTGTAACTCTTCCAACTTCAGTTTGAAATTGGCTATTGCATCTTCTTAAATAAAAGAGAACAAAAAAGTGCACAAACATTAGAGAATGAAAACACAGCCCTTTGTTGCAGGAGTTTTGTATGACATTGTCACGTGAGAAATAATGGTAGAACTTGGTGGGGAAAAAAACGACAACAACAACAAAAAAAACTCAATAAAAACCCCAAAACAGCAGCTTGTGAATGCACAGTGAAGATTCCAAATCATGTAATGCTCTGCAGGGAAAAAAAGAAACTTATAAGCTGGTTGAATGGGTAGAAGTTATTTACTTTTTTCCACTGAAAAACTGAACCAGACTGAGAAAATTTTTCCTATCCATTCTCCCAAGTTAGGGTACAGGTCAAGCTCAACATCCAAGTAAATAATCCTGAAAGATGTTGTGTTTATGGTGGTAAAGCCACACTATCTTCAGAATAAAGTGTCCGAATATGAAGATGCGCATATAGGGTTGCTTCATAAAAGAGGGGATTGGGAAAATATCTCCTACATCTTTCCATTATGTCAGTCTGCAGCATACCTGATGTGCTTACTAGACCTTTAGGAGCTGCTCCAACCAACCACGTGCCTTGTATTAAATCCCATTTCTCCTAACATCCTTGTTTCATCTTGAAGAAATGTAGATGCAGAAAAGGATGTGTCTAAATTGGAGATTGTTCTCCTGTAACTGTAAAATAACATCACTTGCTCAAAACTGAAATGTAGATCTTTGCAATTTCATCTGTCATTTCATTTAAAATTTTCCTAACTTTTGAAAGACTTACCTTTGAACGGTGAAGACAACAAACTGGCAAAGGTTAGGAATACAGGAAGAGAATTTCAATTATTCTTTAGCCTGTTAGAGTTCTTTGCAGCTCAGAAAATGTCTTTATCATCACACTTTTGATTTTTGCACCCATAAGATGTGACCCAATGTATCCTGATGTGTAAAGAATTTCAGGTTGCTGTTAGAAGGCTCTGATTCCTCCTCACCCCCCTTTTTGTTCCTGCGTTACTAAAGGCAAAGAGAACACCGAGTAGAACAGAGAAGATCTGTGAGGGGTTTGAGTTTGAAGAAATAGGGCTACTTTGGAAGAACATGAAAACTACTGCTGTGAGAAATTGGAAAAAGGCATTTTATTGTCCTGCGGTGTTACTTGGTCTTTGATGGTGCTTCGTATTTCATTTTCTGCTGGGTCTGCAGTTAGAGATGGGGGCTGTGTAGTCAAATGCGTAGCAGGCAGCTGTGTAGCACAGACCCTTCCCTCTTCCTTCCTCCCTCCTTCCCTTCAAATCATCACACTCAGGTGTAATTATATGGGGTAAGTTTCCTGTGCAGTTTGGAAAGACCACCTTTGTGTAGGGCAAAGCCTTGAGCTTTCACTCTTTGTTCCATGCAGCAACCAGGAAAGACTACGTTTAAGGGCTCCTTCGTACTTGCCTGCATTAAGCGACCATGAAATCTGGGTCTTCTTCCACCTGCTCATTCTTAAGAAGCATAAAGCAGTTACAAAACCAGACAGAAATACTGGTGTGGGTACTTGGGGCCAGTATTCAGTATCGGCAATAACTCCTCAAAAGGTACTGCATCTTCTCAGGTATATTACGTGCGTGGTGTTTAAAAAAGAGAAAACCCAACGCCATTGTGAGGCAGCAGCAGGAGGCTTACCTGCATGAGGATACCCTGGAGGTTTTCTTTCTCTTGTCTCTACCTCCAATTCCTTGCACGTCATTGGGGAGCACGAGTCTCAGAGAATGTTTCTCAGCTGTGTATGAGGGATCAGAACCAGTATCTCACAGGAGCTGCCAATGATTGGAAGTACAAGCTGTGGGTATGACATTTCACTAATTTGGCTGCGACCGAGGTTTGGAACTGACCTTATTTCTAGGAGTTTTCATAAGAGATTCCAGGCCGTCTACAGAGTTAGGGGAGTACCAGTTTGATTTTAGAGGTATTTTATATATTCTTTAAAGCTAAGTGACATAAATTGATTTCTAGCATTTGGAATTAAATACATCAAATAAATTTGATGCATAAAGTTTTCTCATTAGAGTGTCCTGTGGGATGTCTGTTTTTCCAGTTTATTTCTTCTCTGTAGTGTTGCTAAAGAAATAATAAAATAATTGCTTGGCAAGACTTATTTTCTCCCACTTAAGAGATCTGATGTGCAAGTCTACCAAAAAAATGGGGTAGGTGTTGGCTGGGCTTTTTGTGTCAGTTCAGATGTATCTAGCAGTCTTTATTATGTTGTTATTTTTCAGTGTAAATAAAGCATATAGTATGCTAAATTAATACCATCCAAATGCAAGTTTTTCAACCCCAGATACTATGGCAGCTCAGGTGCTGTAAAACAAATGTAATTGGAATAATAAAATCAAAAGTAATGCCCGAAGATTGAGAGTTTTTCATCTGTGATTACGTGCAGCCTGTGGCAGTATTAAGGGCTTCTGCAACAGCTGTGCTATTTCCAGTAGCTGGTCAGGCCTCTTTTTCACAGTTGTAGTAAAATATAAAAGTCTAAGCTCAAGGAGCAGCTATGTCGGTTCTTGACCTTACCCTGAGGATTTGGCTTGGTGATCCTACTGAAGTTTCCCACTCTACAGCATTTCTTTTTCTCAACAGGTGTCTTCAACAGACCACCTTCTATTTTTGGCATTCAACCAAAATAACGTCTTAAACATATACCAGCAAAACTTTTGCAATAAATTTCAGGTTTGGTAGTGAAGCATGGATAACTATTTCAGGTTTTAATTTTTTTTTTTTTGGTTATTTTTAAGTACACAGAAAATTCAGAACATCTGGAATCTCAAAAGCTTCTTTGTGCTGTGATCTCATTATGTGTTTTCTTAGTTCTGTATGCTTTATCCTTATTTTTAGTCCTGTCAGAGGTGATTAGCTTGGGAAACATGAGGTTTTCAGTTGATCCATCTGCCTCAAACTTATTTGTTCTCGGGGAGTGGAGAGAATCCTTTGCTTTTTGCAAAGAGATACAGGGTGCCAGCTGTCCATCATTATTTGTAACCATGTACACCTTGCCCGTTGTTCCAATAATTTGCCAGCTGATTCCAGTGTTTTAGATTCAGCAGAAAATGAGGGACTACTCAGGATGAGTATAAATTAAGTCCTTAGACCTTCTTTTCTTTCTTTCTTATTTCACATAACCTCTTTCCGTTTATACATTCACTGCAACAAATAGGAACTCCAAGTAGTCTTACCATGGTTCACCAAAACTCTGCATACAAGCCTTTTGTTGGTGAGTCTTCCAAGAACATACTGTGGCTCATGTGGAGCGTAATACTAATCTGTCACAGCCAGTTCCTAGACTTCTTTCTGTGCTGTACACAAGTGCTACAGCCCTGTCACAGAAGCTTATAACGAGAGCTGGGCTTCTCCATTAGTCAGGCCAGCAACTGCAGGAGTAAGAGTTGAGGAGATATGGCATTCAGTTCTGCTCTCACACATGAAGCTAAGCCAGCTTTCTATAGCTGTAGGCAAAGGATGCTTTCAGTCTTTTCCATGGGTACATCTGTACCTCAATGGTAGCTGTAGCTGCTGGAATTGATCACTCTTAAGTGATGGATACTGGTATGACCTTTTTCAAGCCATACCCGTGTTATGTGATGTAAGACTTGAACAAAGGTCAACCAGAGGTGGGTCACTCTCATAAGTATGAATTTTGCCTTGGTATCAAACCATAGATACGGTCCTAATTCCTAATTGCAATTTTTAACTGAAATATCAAAAATTGCGTTCTGGCAGTTAATGTTCGGATAGGTAAGAGATAAAGTCCACTCTGTTAAAAAGTGAGTTACACCTTTCTTGCTTGCAGTGGTTGTAGTATTGGTTAATTGGCCTATAGTGGCAAGTTGTGTTGAATTGTCTGTTCCCAAAAAACTTCAACGGCACCTCAAAAATCTTTCTGCCAGTCACAACACAGTGAATTGGAATTTATCAATAATACAATACCAGAATCCGCAGCAGTTATGCAGTTCCCAAAGACAGGCTTCAATTTAAACAGGCTCAAGGCACACTTGCTGCTAAGCAGGTGAACTATGTAGTATTTCTGTGCCATGAGGACCAGAAAAGGCTCTAAGAATGTGGAAGTTTTTTAGGAAACTACTGCAGCTGAAGGCATGCTAATAATACTCAGCAAATAAACTTCCAGTTTTTCTTACAAATTGTGGGAAAGTCTCTCAATTCACGTGGCTGGCTGAGTAATAGCTGTGGCCTTTGCAATGATGTCAGTCACATTAATACCATGATGTTTTTTATGACCTTTGGATCTATGAATAATATGTAATACAATTCATCAGTTTAATTTCTCTGTATGCTGATTTTTTTACAGTGATTGAAGATAGTCATAAAAGTTGACTTGAACAGAAAAGTTTGAGACCTCTTAAGCTTACAGTTGCTGTTAATTTTGTGTCACAGATGATACTGAAGCTACATATTGGAACATGTTTATTAGTTCCTTATAAGCCGGTTTTCATTTTGAATGAACCATGGTCTGAATGCTTTAATCTGTTACGTTTGTGTGATACTGAGTGCATAAATAAGAGAAGGCAGTGTTTATTCCTGCAGCTCCGGGGAGGATGCTCAGGCTGCCCCAAGCTATTCCATATTTGTGACTGTGATAGTGGAGTAACAACTGCCTCATCTGCAAAAGGCAGTAATATAAGAAGGTATTTCTACCCTTTTCCTCACTTGAAATTATAAAAGGAAATTGCCATAAATAAGCTAAAGTAGAAACTTCATACGGTGACTTAAGAAAATTACTTGTGCTGCGGTAAATGCCTGCCTACTTAGTATGTTCTGGTTTAAACTCATTAAACTTTCTAAATTATTTTAGTCCGTTTTCTACATAGTATTACAAATAAGGATGTAAAAAAAAAAAATAGTGGAGTAATAAAACTGAATTGTAATAGACAACCTATCATTAGTAATACATAAATTTGTTACCATGTGCTGGATCCTCCAACACCCTTCTTTAAACCAGCAATTTCCATCTCGGATGCATGGACAGAGAACTCCTGTATTGCAAACTCTACATCTCTACGTGGCATTTTGTAGATGTCATTGTGTGATGAGAAGTAAGCACACGATGCTAGGATACACTAGGATGCTGTGGGCTAGTGTGAATCGGTGTAGATTAGACTCACAGCTGGTGTCAGTTCAAAATGATACAACCCCACATACCTACCAGATAAATGCAGTGTTATAGCTGATGGTAGATAGATAGGGTAGGTGTAATTTAGAAATTAAATGTGCATTTTTTTGGTATTTTCCTCTGCAGCTTTAAAAATTACCCTTTCCTCTTTCCTAATAAAGCATGTATAGGTAGAGTAAGGAATTAAGCTGATTTGTCATTTACTTGACTGTATACATAAATTTCTGGTCTCTCTAGGCTGCTTCACTGAGTTCAGCTTGGCAGCTAAGCAGGTGGCATGCAGAAAGCTACAGTTATGATTTTCACATTTATGCTTTGGCAGACATAATTAATGTGTGAACTGGACCTAAGATCATCCGTACTTGTCTTTGGGCATGGCACTTGAAATTTCCCAGTCGTTTCCTCACAATGCATGATGTAACTCTCCAGCGTAAGAGAAATAGCTTTATTTATGAAACAAACTACCTTGGAGAAAAATGTCGCGTTCCAATGTTTTCCCAATATACACATAGATAGGAATTGTAATTCTAGGTCTCATTTCTCAATTTGTGTTTGACAATTGCACATGGATGTAGAGAGAGTAACCATGGATACTTAAAAATGCCTCCTACAATTTGCCTGAACTGTCACTTCCTCACAAGTTTTGAGATTTAAATAAAATGTTAAATCACAGTAGAAATCCTGTATTTAATTACTATTTATATCTGTCTCGAATGGGAAGGGAAACCCCAAACCGTCGTATAAGAATTCTCAAGTCATTGATTCCTTCATCTTGAAGGAGGGTTGCATGCATGATGTGTCATTTTCTTTCACTCTGGATTTTTCGTTTGGACTTATGATATAGGTGAAAGATACGTAAAACATCACTACCCGTACAGCTCCCAGCTGAATACTCCTATGTGGGAGTTTAAGTGCATTGTTAATCCTAGCTGAGGTTAAGGAGTGTAAAATTTCATCGAAGAAACTTGTTCCTCAATCGCTAGACAAGGTGGTTGGGTTCTGTGATTTCCAGAAAGTGCAGTGTGGAATTGCTTTCTCGAAGGCTCTTTGGATGTCTGCTTCCCCCTCCAGTCAGCATGCAGTTCCCATTTATGAGAGAGGTGATACAAGGAGGGGAACATCTGGAGCAGACAGGCACCTGAACTGATTCTTTTTATAAAACTGAATGAGGAACTTTTTTCCCTACTGGGAATAAAAAAGTTCTTTCATATGCCTGTAGTGGGCCCCACACTGCTTAGCATCATCCGGTAATTACACCAGAAATTATTTGGCTAGTATTTGTCCAGATAATAAGGCCCTCGGCTCTATGTTTGTGGGTTCCTTCTTTAATAACAAAAGCTAGCTGGTAGAACAAAGCCTTAAAGTACTTTTTCTCCATTCCTGGGGATCTTTGGGATTGGGCTCATTAAGTGTGTATCTTGCCTTTTGCATCACAAGGAAAATACTAGGGTGTTGTTTGAACTGCCTTTGTTTTCATTTTCTCAGTGACATGTGTGCATATCAAAATCAAGATTAGTTAAAGCAGTTTCTGAAAACAAACGTACTTGTCTGGTAGGAAAGATTTATACAAGCAGTGTGGAATGTCAATTAGAGTTTTTTTTCTTTGACTTTGTAGGGTACAGATCATAAATCACCCTCACAAAGTGGTTCTTTCCCCCTCCCTCCCTCCTCCCCCTTTTTGGCTTAAGGTAAAGCAATTAACATTTATTATTTTTTGTTAATATTGAGATCTGCATAGCACTGATAATTTAGCAGAGGACCATTGAGTTAAGAATTCTTTTTGGATTATCTTGTGCACATTCACAGTAGCTATTCCCAGTATAAACGAAGGGTATTTAAACCTTTGCCTCACAGAAGGAGCATGGTGAAAAACAACCATGCACATGAGCACTCATCGGTTGAAAAGAATATTAAGTCTTTAATATAGAAATCATTTTCTTGCTGCTACACGATATACTTACCAAAATAAACTGCTGTTTGCTCTTGCTTGGAAGGCTGTAATTCTTAGCAAGTGAAGCAAAACCATGAAAAACTTGGAAATTGTAAAAAGTCACACTATTCTTTCTGTAACGATTTCACATTGTACCAGATCAATTGCAACTAAGATTAGTAAAGGTAAGGGTAGATGCTTCTACTTTTATTCATGCTGAACAACACTTACTCAGAGAAGCAATCCCCAAAATAAGTACTACTTACTATGAGAGGGCAAAGTAGACCTGGGGGCCTATGCAGAGAAAAAAATAGGAGAAAAATTGTTGGTGCTAAGGAAGTTCTTTATTTCTCAGTACACGGATTTTTGAGAAACAGAGGTTGTCTCATGGTGTATACTGGAGTTTAAGGCTTACATTCAAATTCATATTTTAGTTCAGCAGTACTAGACATGTGTACTGTGTTTTTGACTTCCAACAGTTGGAATTATCTTAGTTTGCCACTTGCAGTTAGTTTCAGAGGGTGATGTTAACAACGGTACAGTTTTCCATAGGTGAGAGTGAAGGCTGAAAGTACTCCAAAAGCACCAAGAGTAGCTTGAGCAGTTTAGTAACTTCTGTCTCGCATAACGTAGTATTTGCATTCCTAGTCACTGTGGAAGTGCAAGTGCAGGTTGTTTTTTTTTAATGGGAACACTCCTTTGGAGTGAGGCTTATGGTTTTTATTCAGGTAGTCTGACTGATTAGCCAGTCTCTGAAGAGAAAATGACCTCAACATTTCCATTTCCAGCTGTGTGGATCAATTATCATGATTTTTTTTAATCCACTCTGTATACGATAGATCTCTCATTTTAGGTCTCTGCCCTTAGGGTATGTAAAGTGTAATCTGGTATTGCCATCACATACAAATTGTTTTTCCCTAGGTGGGAATGCAAAGAAACACATTTTTGTTCTTCATGCTGTCACCAGCTTCTGCAAAAATCCTTTTATAATCTTGAAAACCGGTTATGTCAGAAAAAAGTCATGAAAATGTTTTATTTGGATGTATTCATGTGTAGATCCACAAAACTTAAAATAATAGTCTAGAGATTTTGACATTAAATGGACTAATGAGATTGGTAAATGCTTTGGGATTTTAGAAGCCATTTCACTGAATTATATTCTGTCTTTGGATTCACCTTTTGAGCTCCGGTGAGATTCAATTTAACTTTAATTTAACTTTAATTTGTCTGAAATTAGAAAACAGATGTGAAGAGTATATGATTTGCTGGACTATGGTTCAGGAAGGCACAGGTATGAAATACTTGGATTTGCGGGTTTTCTTGGCTGAGGAGGTAGCCCATGCTCTACACAGTAGGTTGATCTGATTTTGGTAACTTTTGTTTCCTTGGTTAAATGTTTTTGTTGTTGTTGTTGTTGAGTTTGCTTGTTTCTGTTTGTGCAGGAGTTGTCAAGGAAGAAGGAAAGACTTCTTTCTGACTGTGCAATGAGACACTGGCTCTACTTGGAGTTAAAAGGGGATTTCAGAATCAAAGTATAAACCTCTGAATTTCTTTCTAGATAGGCAAGCTCCAAAAAGCAGATGTATGAGTATGGAGAAAGTAGCTTTTCCTAAATATCTTGAGGAGGGAAACAGGCACCAACTCCATAGGAAGATTTTGTAGATATAAGCTTTTATTATCCAGTGTAAAAACCAAAAAAAAAAAAAAAAAAGCTCCCAAGATCACCACACACAAAAATCTGCTTCTTTTTACTTAAATTTAAAAAATACATAAATGGAATTTGCCATAAAAGGAAACGAATTGTCAGGAGAAGTTGTTTGGAAGTTGGGCCTGTATATACTTTCACCTACAAAAAAAAAAACCAAACCAAAAAACTGCAGAAGTAATTTGAAGCAGCATTGCTGCTGAGGCTCTGAATTAAAATGACAAGATTCTTCCAGCATCCTCTCAGTAGCCTCTGTTGAGCCAGTTATGAGCAAACCAAAATTCCCTTTAGACACTCCATCTAGCTGGTGAACATATGGCTCCAGGCTTTCCCCTTCATGGCTGTTTTATTATATTGACTCATTCTTGACTGAGTTTCTTTTCTTCCTCCTCTGTCTTTTGCTCCATTTCCTTACCCAGCAGTATGGTTTCTAGGTCACTCAAATCTTTTGGCAGCCGATATGGTGTTGCATTTACACTCTCAAGCATCTGCTTACTTCTGATAATGCTTTTTTTTCTTTTTTTTTTTTTAAATAATGTAAGGCTCAGCATTTTCCAGCTCTTCGATGCCTTTGATGTTTGCTCTCGAGTGAGATACTGAAAAGCAGAAAGTTCTTAAGTTTCCCGAATAATATCTTATAAAAGTACTGGTACCAATAGAAAGGTTATCCTTGCTCAAACATTATTTCCTATTCAGACCCTATTCCTTGTCACCTTCCAGGCACGAGTCACACTGGAGCTTACAATTAAGAATATGCAACTTCTCCTCTCCCTCCTCTTCCTCGTCCTCCACACTCTTGTGGATGGGTCGAGGTGCTACTTTCAACCATGTCATGAACTTCCAAATGTTACACCTTGGGTTTAAATTGCAGTGTCCAGTGTTTTGCTTGAAAGGCCATTAGGACTGAGGCCTGAGTTCAGTGGGACAGGACATTAAGGCAGTAAAGGAGGTAGCGTTCAGATCCCCAGTAAAAATAATATAACTAGTAAAAGCACAGACTTGCAAATAAAGATGCCATATGCCTGTCTGAGCCGTTCATTTGATTTATAATCTTTATTGTTACATGCTTAATGATTTTGTTTTCATAGTCGCAATAATAGATGTTCCTTCTGGAAACCAAGTTTTGGTGCTCATCATGGCAAGACTTACGTGAAAATTTTTTTTCAAGGAGTAGAAATAATCCTTTTTAAAAATACAAATTCTTTTATTGCTGCAGCCCTCTTTTCATGTTTAAATGGGGAAATAGAACAGATGGTGCATCATTAAAAACTGTATGGGGAAATATTTTAGGAAGAAAGAATGAAAAAAGTTGTAGTGCATCCCTGAATTTTACTTTATTTCCTGGAATGAAATAATCTTTTAAAGCATGCTTCATAAAAGTTTTCCATAATGATTTTTTTTTTTTTAATAATTCACAGGTTTCAAGTCATTTTGGAGGGGACAGAGTTATATGTAGCACCATCCGCTTTTAACGAATGATTTAGGTTATAGTGTGTTTAAGACAGCAGTAGTGTCTTTAAACTAGCTGCATGTGTATTTGTGCCTTTTAAATCCAGTAGGTACATGACAGAAGTATCTAAATGGGCTTGCATGTGCAGAATTTTATATTCCAGTATTTCAGCACATATGGCAGCGCATAGCTGAAAGCACCTGCTTTGGTGTTTAAGCTTTAACGCGGTGCATCTGCATAAGTTTTTTTCACATGTTGTATCCCAGATGGAAATACTGCATTTATGGACTAGGAGTAGGTATGAACATTGGCATTTTGGTTATCCTGGAACAATTCAAACAAAGCTTTCTTTGACCACATGATAATTGAAAGAGAATTGGAGTTTTTATCTACGTGTTTATTTATAAACATTTCAGTAACTTAGCTTTTTGTTTTGTTCTCTTTTAAACTGTTTACAACAGTTCTCTTTCATGGAAATCTATCCACTCTGACTGATCTTCTTTGTTTAAGTCAAAAGGGAAGTGTCTCTATGGCAGCCATATCTTTTTCTTAATTCCCTGAGAGCCCCATTCAAAATATGTGCCTCTGCAGGAGGATGAAAGGAGCATAAAAGGAGCTTGGTGGTCAGATTCTTCTATCCTAACTGAGCAAAAATCGATTTATGTACTGGCTCTTGAGATTTTCTGGTCTTCTAAAGCTGATGATTCCACTGAGGGAAGGTCAGAAATTGGCCTCTGAAGGTTAGTTCTTTGTGATACTGTGTTATTTACCAAAAGACTGCATTTTTATTTTTCCTTGATGGACCTCATTCCCCCTGAAAAGAGAAGATTTATAGAAACCAAAAAAAGATTGACTGAAGGAAGTGAAATGGATTGTTTTTCATATTCTGTAAAGCCATCAAAACACAGATAATGAGAAAGATTGCTCTTTAGTAGGGCTTCAGTGAGGCAATGGAATGACTTCCATGGTAGTGTGAAGAGACATTCTTCAGAATTATTCCAGGAGAACAAAAATCTAATTCATCAAAGTCATCATGCCACAGCTGTTACAACAATCTATCTCACGCTGAATGCTAGCCAGCTAATTTTTGCGAAGTGACATTTTTCACAGTTTATTGTTTTCTCATCAAGATGGCACCAACCACATCAAATATATTCACACAGTGATGTTGGCGTTGATGAATTAGCCATGTGCTTTCTATTTACAGATACAGGAATTTCAATTTCTTCAGGAGAAACAAGAGCTTTTAGGGAGATCGTAGGAGATTTCTCTCTGGTCTGTGTGTATGTTCCCTGTGTTACTTGGACTTGTTAAGCTATGCTGGAATTCAGTAGCATAATGAAGTATTTTTATGGAAACACATAGTTCTGCAACCCTTCACAAGACTCTTTTTATGGATGGGGGAAGCATATGGGGGTAAGCACTTTAAGATCACAATTTTAATACAGTTCATTTTTTAGCAGCAGGCAGTTAGAATGTGCTGTTTCTCAGCTCGCTGTACTATATATGATTTGCCAAGATTAGGCAGGTTCATTTTACAGTTTTCATAGAATCATAGAATGGTTTGAGTTCCAAGGGACCTTTAAAGATCATCTAGTCCAATCCCCCTGCCATGGGCAGCCATATATTTCACTAGATCAGGTTCCTCAAAACCCTGTCCAACATGATTTTTCTTCAACCAGTATCCCCAAGTCCTTCTCTGCAGGGCTGTCTCCATCCTTTCATCCCCCAGTCATTTTCTTTCTTTCTTTTTTTCTCCTGAAGAAGTATCTGAGTATCAGTTAGGTATTTTATACTTGGAATTTTAGTCTGCAAGACTAGTCAGCGGTAAACAATCTGTTTTAAAGTGAACCAAATCACACCAGCGTCCACATGATTCCATTCTTTACTATAGCTTGAACTATGTTGCTCTTACTCTTTCTGGGGTCAACAGTAGTTTCCCTTTGCAGTAATTTGTCATACAGATATGACTGTACAAATGTTGCAGATGCTGACGAGATGTATAGAGTGCAAGGAGAAGAGCAGTGTCTGTCTGGAAGTAATATTTTTGCTAGCCTGATGTATGAAGACAACAAAGGTGCTTCACAGTTTGGGTTTCACAGTCTTACTTGAGCCTTTTTTCCTGTATATTTGCTTTATGTGCAATGTTGGCCATGATAAATAGAAGGATGTCTACCTATGGTCTTCTAGAATAGTTTGTTCCAACTTAGATCTGCACAGTTCTTTCTCATGGTTTTTTAGATATATATTTCAGCAGGAAAAGCAGTCATAGTGCTCAGATACTCAAAAATGCATCCACACCACAACAAGCTGCCTGTCAGATTTCCTGCGTAACTATAAAAAAAAAGTATCCTGGCAATTATTGTTCAGCTGTGAAATATACGTTTGAAAAGCTGTGACTATAATTTTTCTTGCATAGAACTCTTTGTAGTCCCTTATTGTTACCATATGCGGTGCTTTTTTGTAGTTCAGCCACCCTCTGAATAGCCAAACTCTGAACAATTTTTCTTACTGCAAATTGCTCACTTCTAGACATAACCAGTCCGTCTTACAATTGCAGAGGAGCTATTAGAATGTTCAGACTGCATGTAGGGCTCACAGCTAGGAGTCTTGTAATCTAGAGTGATGTTGCTCCAAGGAACAGTTTGGAGATGGTACCTGGCATTTCTGGTTTATTTTGAAATCTTTAAAACTATCCTGCATCTTCCATTTTGTTCCATTATTGATGATTTCCATCATCTAATTTAGGCTAATCTGGACAGTAGAGGCACTTCATGAAATTCATATCTTCAGGTCACATGTCCTTTACTTTCTTGAAATTCAAAGAAACTAAATAGTATGAAAAAATGCAAATATTTTCTTTCCTGTAACAAGAACAGCAAAATATGCGTAAGATTCCTGCCAGTTCTGCTTGGCAGCCTACTATTAGCATTGGCTTATTGCTTTACATCTGCGTGCTGCATATTTCTCTGGACTGAAGGCACTACACTTGACAGGTGGTTTAAAATATAAATTGGAATAACTTCTGATTACCTTTACGCTCATGAACTGAAGTCTCAGTGCGGAGAGCCTGGTCTAGGCATGGTGTAGCTTTTCTGGCTGATGGAGCTGTAGTCTGGAGCCTTAATCATGGTTTTGTTATTCTTTGTTCTCCAGGTTTTATCAGGACCTTGCTTTTGAGCCTCTTCTATGCTTCCAGCATATGCTTTGAGATCCTTGTTGGCTTGATAAAGGCAATTTTCTAGGAGTTTTTGATGGGACAATTAATGCATAGCTTGCAACTAAATGAGAGATTCCTGGAATTACAGGATGAGGCTATTAAGGACTTCAGAATGCAATTTTTTCTGTCTTTTTAAAAATCATTATTTTTTTACCTGAACGTAGTTTTTCCATTGAAATAAAAACAGTGGACTGTATTGGGGAGGGGGTTTAGTTCAAATCTTGAATGATTAATTTTGCATCAGTGTTTTGAATGAGTCTAGGAGAAGCAAGATGTTGCTTCTGAAGGCTGAATAAGATAAAAGCTTCAGCAGTTCAGGCGGAACCAGTAAGTTTCTGGTGAGGAAGATCAAGCAGCCTAACAGTGCTGTGAATTTTGTTGTTTCATAAAAATCCCTACATTTAAAACCCTGAGTCCCTACATCAGAATACATTTATACTTACTTTCCAGTCTCCAGACATATCTAGCTGAATTTTATGTCTTGGGTAGTAGCTAAATAGGAAGTGCCAGAGGGAAGATTTCAGGAAATTCTGAAATGGACTTCTTTGCAGTTTTAAAATTTTTTTTCATTTTCATCTTTTGTAGTTTTTCATTTGTCTTCGTTGGTAATTTTGCTTTTTGGAGTAAAAGGGTTTTAGACAGCAGACTCATCTTTCTTGTGTACTTGTAGTTCACTCTTTTCAGAGTAAAGTTTTCCCCAGCCCAAATGATCTGGATTATTTGGGTTTTTTTCAGAAATGTCCTGATTGCTGGCCAGAGAGACTTGTTGCATGTCGATTCAGTGTGCTTTTTTTCTCTCAGGCTTGGAGCAAGTCACTGCTGTGCCTGGGCTGTTCTCTCACACTGTTCTTAACAGCAATCATTTCCAGTCATTGAAAAAGAACCAATAATGTTTCATCAGCAGGAGAAAGTTCACTAGCTGACGAGCTTATCATCCTCATTGCCTACATAAGCTCTAAAACAAAACTTCACTAAAAAAAAAGTCTCATCAGACTTGCCAGGAATTGCATGTCCTTGCTAGGAATACTATATTACATCTAATGACTGTCAGCCTTGATAAACCTGTAATTAACCAAAGATGAGAGAAAGACAGACACGGAGATCCATCATTTTAATTGTATCATGACAAAGAAAACTGACAGTTTTGGGGTTTTTAACTTCTCGAACTAAAATAGGTGATTTGAAAAGGCACTGTGTCATCTTTCACCTTACCTGAACTCAATGGGAATGATCTGCAAACCTGAGACAGATTTTCTTTTTCTTTTCCACATAGGTATTTTTAAACTCAGTCTGACATAATAGCTGACATGCAGCTCATACAGCTGCAATAAAGCTAGATTCCTGCTTTCTTCTGAATTTTCTATTGTATATGTATCGATGTAAGAGATTTCAGGCAGCTGCAAGTCACGATTCAACAAAGAAGTTTACTGTAGATTGTTTAGAAATGAGGAATAATTTAGTTGCATGATTTGATCGGATAAGAGTTTCTGAAATGCCACTAAATTACTGTATCTTAAAAAAATGACTGGGGGATACCTTAAAATGTGGGGGGGTTGTGGGGGTTTGTTTGTTTTTTTTGATTTTGGGGTGGGTGGTTGTTTGTTTGTTTAGGTTTTTTTACAACTGAGTGCCAAATCCCACTCTTACTGAAGACAGTATGAAAACTCACTTTTAATTCAGTGCACTACAAACTGAGTCCAGAAAATTCTTGTATGCTGGCCAGCTTCAGCTATGGCATTGTTATGTCTCACTGGCTTTGTTTGCTGGGCCAACACTGGCCATCAGAACTGTTGAAATAACCACGGCCACTTATTTGTACCATGAAGTTCCAGTAAATTGAAACACAATCTACCATGGTGTTACTGGGGCTCTTTTCAGTTTTCTGTATTCATGTCTCTCTCTCAAAGCTGCAAATGTTTCTATATTAATTTTGTGTATAAAGAGTATTTTAGACATCTATGGTCTGCATTGGGAGAGAGAATTTTTTCCAAAACCCTTGATTTTACACCGAACAGTCAGGAAAAACAATGAGCCATGAAGGTTTGAGAAATCATTATGCATTTGGAGATAATAATTGGCCTGCTTGTAATTGAATACACAAAACTAGAATTGGAGTAACTTGCAACGTCAGAAGAATGTGCTTGCAACAAATACCTTTCTCTGCATACTTCCAATGCGTATAAACCTGCCAAAATTATGCAGTGTTAAAATATGCCAGTCCACTTTGTTTAAAATCAAAACCCAAAAAACTTCCTTTAGATAGAGGGTGGTCTGCATTTTATAAAGAAGTGATGTCTGGTTTCTGTTTATTACTTATCTCCTTGTTCACAACTCAATCTTCTGAAGAGTGTTCCTTAAATTAAAAAGATCACTGAAGGGTGACTGGAGGAGTTAAGAGTAAGAAGATAATCCAAATCTTCCTCTTTTCCTTCCCTCAGAGGATTCTTTTATCACATAGTAGATTTCAAAATGTGATATCTTTTCTTATCTTTACTTTTCCCTCAGAATTTTCTGAAGAAACAAATATTGCAGTAAAGCTGCCTGAAGTAAAAATACTGGCTATCTTTTTTGATAGGAACATTCTAAAGGTTTCTGATGCATTTGCTTACATATTCAGTTTCTAACAATAACCCCTAAAAGTCTTAAAATATTTACCTCCAGAGTAAAAAGATACTCTTTAAATGGAAAACAACTGATTTTACATAGCATTCAAAATTTGACTAAAAATATCTTTCTTTGAGAAGTATTACAGAAATTTACAGTATTCTTGAGGAGTGGAAGCTAGTTTTCACAAAACCAGACTGAAATGGCACTCATATTCCCCCTTCTCCCATGTGTTGTCTCTTTTCCTATTAGGGTTATTAGACAGGTAGGTAGTGCTAAGTAAATAGATGGGTATTATTTAGAAAAAAATCTACTAAACAAACATTTTTACTATTGAGGATCTTGGAAAAAAGTCTATGTAATACCATAATAAATATCCAATAATAGCATACATTTAAAAATATTAGTGGAAGCCTAGAAAGGAAATGCATAGTCCAGAAGAAAAATTTTCAATAAAATCTGTAGTATCTATAGTAAGCGAACAAAGAGTTAGTCTATATGTGTTTTCTATACACCTACTTGTACCCTTCTCTTTCATGATGCATTGTCTTGTCTAGTATTCTAAAATGTTTTATGGGGATTGTGTTATAGAAGACCATGTATTTGGTCCTTGTTGTCGAAAATTACTTGTTAATCTGTAGAAGCAGTTATTTAGAGAGCTACGCAGAAAGTAGTTTGAACTGTATAGCGCAGCTCTGGAGACAATTGAGTTTACTGTATGCTATAGTTTGAAGTCCGTCTTTCAAAATGAATGAAAATGTCTTTTGAGTATTCTGTGAGACTTCCTGTGCAATCATATAATGAATTTCAATAAATATTATCATATACGGGATTTTTCTCAGTGCATCCTGCAGTAGCCTTTGGTACTGTTTCAGCTCATCTTTTTCACCCAACCTGTATCAGTTGTGGAGATTCTGATTGTTTCCATTTTTGAGAAGTGTTTTCTTTATCTCTCTGAAACTATAAAGAGGTGATTGAAGAAAGAAGGAAATTAGCATGTTTTGCTGTTAAAGATTTAGTATTTTTATAGTGAAAGAATATTATCCATTTTCACAGTGATGACATCTTCAGATAGAGGGTTTTTTCTCCCCTAGGGCTGTATGTCTCAAGCAAATTTCTCTTTCTTCTCTTATTCTGTGAAGCAAATCCCAAAAGACTTTCCCAAACTTCAGACTAAATAGTCCTGATACAAAGGGAATCATGGGGGGAAAGTCCTATTATTTTCACTTGTGAGCAGGTGCTTCTCTTCAGCCTGCTGGGAATTTCTGATTGTTCTTTACTGAGACTCCTTAAGATGCTACATATAGTCCTTGAATTCAAGTGCAGGAGCTATGTAGCATGGATAAAGAGCCGGCAAAAAATTGACAATAATTAGAATACCTATTATTATAAGGGAGAATTTTTTTTTTTCCTAGAATAAAGAAGCATTCCATGAAAACAGTGCTTATACGTACAGTACAAGCACTGCTACAGCTGCAAGAGCTGTTGGCTGGACCCCTAAGCCAACAGTTTGACCCTGCAATGAATTTTCCTTCTACAAATACTTGTATACTTTCTTCTCTGTATTAATTCATCATAAGAATAATTAAATCTTTTTGCCCTAAGCTTGCAGCAGACCAAACAGTTAAATTTAGCTGCTGGCCCACACAGCCCTCCGGGAACCTTATATGCTTACCGTGACCTTACTGTTGAGTGTTTTAACTGGTAATATCTGCAGTTTGCTTTCTAGAAGTAAATGTATTCATAGCCAAGATTCAGCTCAGCCTTCGTTTTTGCACCTGCAACAGACTGTGTGTGTAAATATTACTAGATAAATATCCTGTAGCGCTGTGCTAGAAAAATCTGTGAATGCTAATAATTCGCAGACATGCCTTGATTTTTTGGGTATACAGTACCTTATTTAGAAATTTGCTAAATAACTATGAGAAAATTAGTATGAGGGCTGCACGTGTGGGACCAAGAGGCACTGAGGAAGCATTATAATAAAAGCTGTCCTATTAACGCACTGGAAAGCATTGCTTTCTTTATTGGATACCAGGGAAGAACTGTCTCGGGGGTAGCATTTGAAAGATATGGTAGGTCATCCCAACAGTCACAAACTTTCCCAGGACATCAGCATGTAAAAAAGGTAGCGGTCACGCAGATAACCAAGGTGCTGGTGACCTGCTTTAAACTGTCAGCGCGTCATCTGCTCACGATGTGACAGAAAACCACAGTAAGAGCTGGAGGGAAGGAGAGGTAAGGGGTGTTTTGTTCCTGTAGGGCTGCCCACACACAGTAAGTTGTTATTCGATCTGACAAGTAGATTAGTGCACAGAAATCGCTATTATTAGAAATTGTTAGAATTTATTAGAAAGCCAGTGATTTACCAAAAATCAGGAGTTTCACAATATGTACATCCAGCTGATGCCCTCTTTCATACTAAGTATGTCTGATGTTTTTAGCAGAGTCCATGATCCAGGCTGTGAGAGGACAGATAGCTAGGGAACTCACTAGATTGATACAGCATCACTTTTTTGTGGTCTTTATTACTTTCTTGATAGCTGGTTGAACTGACTCATTCGTATGACTATAGTACCTATTAGGAATAGTGCAGAAGGCAGGAATACATGCTCCTGGGTGAAGGGGTCAGCAGAACCACTGTAGACCTGATTTAAACTAAACTATTATGCTTCTAGTTTCGCTCACAAGTCGAACTAGTGCTCAGAAAGGGGGCAAAAGGCAGCAAGGATAAAATGGATCAACATAAAACCAGCAAATATGTTATGTGCTGTCTTCTCGGCAACAGTGATCCAAATCAAGCAGCGTGAGCAATCGGTCCTAAGGGGCCGTATGCTTAGGGACGGCATTCTTGAGAGAGTGCCTGTGAAGCTCCAGGGGGAAAGTCTGCATGGAGTGCCAAAATTTAAGAGAAAATTTCTCTCCAGCATATGAAACTAGTGTCCCTTTTGCATGGAACAGAGACCTGAAAACTTACAGTTGCAGCCTAACAGAGGGTACTAATGGCAGAAACAGTTTCTCTGCCTTCTCTTATTCCATTCTCGGTGAAAGGTAACTTGACTGTTCATTTGTTGGAAGACGTAGCAATTAAGCATCAAATTTAAAATTAATCCAACTTTCTCTACCCTCTTCTTTCTCCTCTCATCACCTAAACATGCAGTTTAGAACCAGCTTCTGAGTTACAACAGGGTACATCCATGTTAAATCCTTCCTAGAATTTGCATCCATATAACTGTAATCCGTCTCTGGACTCTGAAGGAAATAAGTAACTTTTAGTGAGGTTAATTCCATGTTTCCCCAGGGGGGAGTAAAGCAGGACTTTGGGCCAAAGTATAGGTGGAAATATTTGGTACCTCAGTAGACTGTGTGAGCTGAAGTTTCTTATTAACCATCATTATTATAATGTTAATTTAAATACAGATTAGTTATGAGATTTTAAGTGTTAGCTCTTGCAACCATGTGATAAGAGCATTCAGTAAATAGGCCACCTGTTCTGTTTCCTTAGTTATTTAAAGAAAAATACACAAGCCAGATGCATTATTTCATATGTTTGATTATGCTGTACCACTATGATCTGACAAACTAACAATTCCTTCATTGCGTATTGAACCTGTCTTTTGTTAAACACCAGCTATTGCCTGGCTACTTCCCACGATACTGTTTTTATCACTTCTGTCTTAGGTCTGCTTCTTTTCTTGTTTCTTTTCTGTACCTTCATTGTCAAAATATCATTAAGGTATTGCATTTAACTGCTGACATAGAGTTAGTTATTCATCTTCTAAAGCCTGCAATATTCCCCAAGACTGTGTATTTTTCCTCATCTTCAGTGTTCCTCTAATTTAACTGTTCCATTTTGTTTTGACTTTTGATTATCCCAGGGTCCGATTGGTATGGATGGAAAGCTGGTAGGTGATTTGTTCAAAACCAGTGTAATTTAGGTCTTGCACATATTCCCTCTTTGCTTTTTTAATTGCTCATGCTGAAATGTATATTAATCACATATTGGCTTCCTTCGGCATAACTTATTTCAACCTCAGTAGCATAGATTTTAACAGAGTGCTGAAAAGCCACCTCACTCTTCTGTGTCTATCCAAGGAAGTGGAAGGTCAGCCACGCTACTCCTGTTTCCTTACCATTTTCTATAGGGATTAGATTGGAAGACAGATGTTCCTGCTTGGGTGCTCTGTCCAGACAATGCTTCACAAGGGTAGTTTGGTGGTGCCTTTCAAACAGCAGGATATTTTTTCTGACCACATACCTGTGGCTCTCGCTAGTTTCTTTTTTCAACAGGTTCTTGGGTTTTGTGTTTTTATTTCTCTGACTGGATTTTGTCGGCTGATTAGATCTGAACAGCCCCATGTCTTGTTTTAAATGCATTTGTATGCTATCTCAGATAATCTTTAGGCAGATGATACTTGAATTGAGTTATAAATATTATTTTATACAATGCATTTTAAAATATATTTGTATTTATGCATATATTTGTATATCCATATATCTGGATGTATAAGCCTCCAAGTTTATTTTCCCTCTTTCGTTCTCCTTTTCCAGGACAGCCCTTTTCTTTGACACTCTGAATATATCTTCTCTTTTCTGTCCTTTCATTTCCTACAAACCCCATTTCCTCTGCGAGCTCAACTCGCTAACTTGCAGTGTCAGCTTCCATTTTCTTCTCTTAAGACTTTCCTGTACTCCTTGACATCTCTTTCTGCTGCTAAGTAACTTTTCTGCAATGTTTGCAGCCTCCAGTCAATAGGATTTTTCTGTAATCTTCTCTTTGAGAAGATTGATAGTTTTCCTTTTGCCTTTAGCTAGACCTGGCTATACCATATATCTTCTCTTTTTCTTTTAGTATTACTTACATATCAGCAGCTAGTATTAGGTTAAATTGCTAGGAAAGGATTAACTACCAACCATAGAAGATCTTCCATCATGGTAATTAGAACAGGCTCTCAAACTTACCCCCTTTTTTCCTGCAAAATAATGTATTAAGTCAGGAAATAGGAATATACAAGGGAAAATTGTTCCCAAGGTTTTGCTGAAACCGTGACATATTATGGAGCTATACCCACTGTAGTCATCCAGATTTAAAAAAAAAAAAAAAAAAGGCAATCAGTATTGGATAATCAAGTAAATGAGCAATGATGCAGAGGCACCTGATCAGTTATTGGTGTTGGGACTGATCTGTAAATATATGCAAAGAACAACAGTCAGTTGGTAGCTGCAATCAATGAATCAATTTTAGAGTATGTAATAGATTTGAATAAAGAACTGTTCTGTAGAAAAAAAATCAGACTAATGCTGACTTTTCAGTCTTGAATAGTATTTTTTAATGTAAAATTTAGAGAAATACTTCCAGCTAAAACATTTTAATCCACAAGTAACATGCATTGGGAAAAATTTACGCAGCAGTGAGACTGAGTGATTTCAGCAATGCTGGAGCCCTTTTTGGGAACACAAGCCTATTAGTTGTGCTTGTCTTGCTCAAATGAGTTATAACATCAGATTGTATCCATGTTAGAGGGTTTTTTAATGAACACAGAAGTAGCTCACAGACTTCTATTTCTGACCCTTTCACAACATACAAAAGTGGAGAGAAGGCAAAATGAACAACCCCTTTTTTTGTCCCCCACACTTTGAATTGTTCTTGTGGGACAATGACCCTTTACCACCAAAAAGGTCAATATTGCGAAGGCTCTTTCTACCTCTACCTTTGTAAGCAGAGCTGATGAGCTCCATAATATAGTACTTGCTGCATCCTCTGGTTAGTGTCACTTACTGGATTATTACTGAGAAGGGAAAATTATACTGTAACTGCAGTAAATAGTATCAAAGAGCATACAAAAATGTTGAAGGATTGGGAAGAACTGAAAAAAGAAAATAATTACCTTCACTAATGCAAAGTTCCTTCCATGTTCAAGGAGCTCATAGCCAACAAGATAAAAAACGCCACTGCTATGAGTACTTTTGTATTCAGCATCTGCATTTACAGTTAAATGCAGGATAATTGCAATATTAACAGCATACATAAATGAAGAGTAATGCAACTATTACATTCCCCGTTATCTCATAGAGTTCTGTGTCACCATGAAAAACAATTATCCTATAAAAATTCAGTTTCCAGCTTTCCCCTCTCTGTATTGCAGACATGATAAAAGAGTAATTATAAATGCACAATAACAAAAAGGCAAACTGGTAACGCTGTTGAGATTGACAGGGGAAAACACTTTCATGAGAGCATGATTCTACCCCGACATTCAATTCAGAGTCCGTTTGTGTTATGTGTGTACGTCCCTTATATCAATGCATATAACATGTACCATGTGGACATTTAGTAACCTATATGTCTAAGATTGAAGAAAAAAGTGTTGAGTTTTCAAATCTTTTTCTTTAAAAAAACCCAAAAACATTCTGTTTATTTGCTTCCTACTGCTTTAAATCAACCTTTTGTTGAAACATTTTGGTCATTTCAGACTTTCATTTAAGTTTTTTTTAAATATATCTTGGAGACAGTCTTTAATGATTTGGTCAAAATATATTGCAACTTTAGATATACTTGTGAGACAAATGTGTTGTGAGTTTGTATGTGAAAGTTTGCATGCATGGGTCTCAGCTTAGTTAATTTATACAAATTTATTGTACAGGCTGTGCAACACTGCATCAGTAAGCAATTCCTGATGATTTTAGGATCAGGTATTTAGTATATAATATCTTAAAAACCTGCTGCAATGGGAAGATTGAGGCAAAGGCTGAGTGCTGAGGAGTACCAATTGTATTCATTAACCCAGTGTGATGTGTAATTTCGTAGAACTGACCAATTCAGAAAATTTTACTGCATATTAGAACTGGCTAACCTCAGCCAGTACTTTTTTTGTCTGAAAACCTCTGTAGTGCAGTGTTGTTGTAAGGAACTAATACAAAACTGCAGCATCTACAACAAGGAGTGCTTTAGGCTGCCTTCAGTGTAAGGATTAGATAGCCACAATAATTCTGTATTTTACCATGATTCTCCTGTAATGTTATTTCTAATATTTCTTATCTTTTTAAAAAAAAGATCTTTAAAAACTTGTGTGTGAATTAAAATATATTTTTCTTGTTTTAATTCCACAGAAAAAAACCTTATTAGTTACTAATAAAAGCATTTTTCTTCAGCTGCTTTTTCTTCTAGATAATAGTTCCCAGTTGAGATGATTGCCCCCTTTCCCCCTTTTAAATCATGTGGAATCACAGAATGGTTGCAGTTGGAAGGGATCTCTGGAGGTCATCTGGTCTAACCTCTCTGCTCAAGCAAGGGCCGCCTAGGGTCATGTCCAGACGGCTTTTGAATATCTCCACGGATGGGGACTCCACCATCTCTCTGGGAAACCTGTGCCAGTCGTTACCCTCACACTAAAAAAGTATTTCCTGATGTTCAGATGGAAAAGTTTCACCTCTCTGTGGCAGTTCCTTCTAGCTAAAGTGAAGAGGTTTTTAAGGCTTATAAGAAGTCGTCATGCTCAGTTTCTTTCAACAAAAGAAAATAGTTTCAATTCAGCTGGCCCAGAGGAGGGCCGTGAAGATGATCAGAGGGTTAGAGCGCTATGAGGACAGGCTGAGACAGTTGGCATTGTTCAGCCTGGAGAAGAGAAGGCTCTGGGGAGACGCTATAGCAGCCCTTCAGTATCTGAAAGGGGCCTACAAGAAATCTGAAGGGGGACTTTTTACAAGGACATGTAGCGATAGGATGAGGGGTAATGCCTTCAAACTGGAAGAGGGGAGATTTATATTATCTCAGGAAGAAAGTTTTCACCATGAGGGTGGTGAGGCACTGGAACGGGTTGCCCAGGGAATTTGTGGATGTCCCATCCCTGGAAGTGTTCAAAGTAGGTTAGATGGGGCTTTGAGCTCCCAGGTCTAGCGGGAGGTGTCCTTGCCCTTGGCAGGGGGGTTGGAACTAGATGATCTTTAAGGTGCCTTCCAACCTAAACCATTTTATGATTTGTCTCTGTTTTGCAGTGTGAGCTGATTGTCTGAGTGGTTGTAGTTCATAGTCACAGCTGCTATACTGTTTTGTAATACCATTCTGCTTCATGTAAATAATTTGTAATGAGTGGGCTAAAATAACTGATGACTTTCACTGGCTTTTCTAGGCTAGGGACCTTAGTGATAGGAAGTCCGCTCTGTAAGGGCTTGCAGCAACAAGAGATACGTACACCTCCTCCGTGTGCAGAGGGTGCCTCTCCATTTGGCTTGGGGTGGTCCATGGTGGTGTTGATAAATAGGGGAGAGGAAATATATCAGCTCCCTCTTGGGCTGAATGACAAGCGTTAATCTACTGCTGACCTGCTGGTTTAAATATTGGTTTATACTTGTTTAAAACTGTGGTGCATGCAGCAATGGCAAAAAGACTGCTGTTTGCCCTGCAAGCTTTTCCTCCAGTTTTCAGACTTTGTTCACTCAATAGGCAGTAATTAGCACATCCTTGAAACATGGGAGTGAGCCATAATAAAAAGAGAAAATCACCCAATGCCTACTTCTAAATCAGGTCAGCTTCTGTGGGTTCTTTCTCACTTGAGAATGATTAAGTCTTTCTGTCATTTCTAAATTGTATTGTTCTAGCTACCCAAGGTATGAAGTTTCTCAAATGCAGATTCAATTGCGTGTTATTGTAATTTATTTCTGGAATCAGTTAATTGCAACCAAGTTCATTAGTTTGAATTAAAACATTCAAATTCAATATAGACTGAAGTCCAGAATCTGACTTCAATACTGTTAGTGGATTTTTATTATCTCCTTATTAGAGTACTGTAACTATTTGCTACTATTTAAGGAGTTAATCCTTGTCATAACTTTCCATAACCTTATCTTTTTCTTGTTTTTCAGGGTCAGCCTGGTCCTCAAGTAAGTGCCATCTTATTTTCCTACATAAGTTGAGGCTAAATACAGGGCCCACCAAACTCAAATTATCTGCAAAGTGTTTTTATGGTTTTTTTAATCCTACTGTAGTAAGCTAGAAACAGGTTGCATAATTCAGTAAGGCAAATATTTCCCAAGAGAGAAACGTGGGCCCCCCCATATGGTTGTCTGAGTTCCCTCAGCTGTTTGACCAGATGGTGGGGTTAACAACGTAATACTGAATAAAGCAAATCTTCTAACTATGGCTTGAAACTTTGCCACCTAACTTTAAAGCAAGATAAAATAACTTAGCGAATGTGTAGCAAATGTAATACTTCAACTGCTTATTAATCACATGCTAATAATGTTGCTGTAATCCAGGCAGCCCTCAGTTATTTTAAATATTGCACCGCTAGCTATTTTGATTAATTATATACAGTGCTTTGAATTAGTTCTGCTTTATTTAAGAATAGTAGAACTTTGTCTTGTGAGCTGTAATTGAAGACGTGGAAATCTAGGGGTCTAACTTCAGTTCTAAATTAGAAATCAACCAGCAGAAAGGAAACACTAGGTATAGGAAAAATTAAATGTAAATTATTTGAATTAAAGAGCAGTATAGAAATGTGGAATAGCAGGGAAATGGCAGGGTGGAAGCCAATACCAAAGCCAAACTTAGCAAAATCAGGTGAAAAACTCTACCTTTTTGCATACTAAAGATGCGTTATGGGAAGTAAACTCTGGTCTGTGAAACCATCTTAGTAGAAGCGAGTTGCATGAACTAGGATTTCTGTGAAGGCCTTTTCTATTTCAGAATCATAATTGAAAGCCAAAGCTTCACAGCCTTATTGACTGATGACTTTTTTAAGTGAAATTTTTCTTTACAGGAAGCAAGCATTTTCCTCAGATTTTTTTTGTTTCTAGTTATCATTTTCTGTTGAAAGACAGTTTGTGTCACAAGCCCTCATCCCACTCAGTTTGAATGAGTATCCTCATCAACATCTAGCTGATGCTGACTTGTCCTGCCACCCCTGTCTCTTCACTCTGGGTTTGGACCCCAGCCTCCCACATTTCAGTTGCTTGAAGAATGTCTCTTGCTTAATGCTTGTAAACAGCTTCTCAGTCTTTGGAGCTCATATCTCTACATGAAATGCCCTGAGGTAGCTGTTAGCAAAGAGCAACAATGGAGACGGCAGCATTTGGTGGTGTTTCAAGGGCAGAAAGGCAGAGAAAACTTGTCATGATTGTAAGAGACGTGGGGGGCAAACCATAGGAAAAACCCTCTTCCCCCTCTAAATCGTATCAACTTCTCTTTGCCCTGAATGATAATATAGAAAATAGGTACAAGGTGCTAGGACCCACAAGACTTAGGGTGAGAATTCTTACGTCCTGACTTCAGTAGCCCCTCCCAGTGGAAATGCTCAGCTCTCTGCCGTTGACATTGCTCTGAGCAACACTATTATTCTTAATGCTGCCTTTTCCTCCTTTTCTGCTCAAGGTGCTAGTATTGTGGCAGGAGGATATGCATGTACTCAGTCATTTTGACTGGCTGTTGAGTCCAGGGATAATTCTTGCAAGGGTGCTGGTGAGGAAGGCTTAATGGCATGAGACCGTCAGAGCAGGATTCGGCTCTGGATCAAGATGCCTAAACCCAAAGCTTGTGTGCAGGTGTCGACATGTGAAGTGCGTAAACACTCCTTGTAATCAGTGAAGGTTGAGCCAATACTCGGTGCACCTGGAGACCTCTTCAGCTCATCTAAACTCCTAGGGCTCAATTACATTCCTTGCACACAAATGTTTGTGGCTGCATGAGATGGTCCAGGGTCTCCAGCCTAGCCTCTGGCTGTCGTATGTACAAGGGCTGGAGTCTCTTCTGGACCATTGTATCTGTCAGTCATGGGCAGCTGTCTTGGATACCTAGGGAACCTCTCACATGACACTTTGTGCCTCTTAATTATAGATTCTGATTATAAGCAGCTACTGAATCTAATAACCACTCTGCTACATTGCTCTCTAGCCTATGTTGACACCTGTGTGTCTTACGCAACTACATGTAGGCTGTATATTTAGATGTCTTACCTCTTAAACTGAAACCCAGATCCATATAACTTCACGAGGAAGCATTTTAAAAATGTTGAAAGCTGTGGTTGAAAATCTCAAGATTTTTAAAATTGTTTTTCAAGTATCGGTAGAAAAAAGAGAACTTGTTCACATACAGATAAAATCAGTCAAAACCACTCAGTTTCTCATTAAAAAAAAAATTCAGCCACCCATGATTCTCATTAATTTCCCCAGTCTTAACTGTGTCCATGAGAAATCTGAAATGAAAAGTATTGGTTGGTTTGGTTAAGTTAAGGCTTCCTGGCTTCAAAGATCAGAATTGCTATGCTGACAAAAGAACCACTTAGAAAGTTTTTGATGTCATAGCCATGCAAGCCTACACTAAGATCAAAGATAAATTCTAATCCTTTTTACACTCGGTGTTTTATTAGCACCTATTCTTTTTTCCTATGATTTTAAAAAGTACACACTAAATTCACCCAACACATACGTAATTACTGGGTACAAATATAAATTCATAACAGATCAGTAACACCTCCTATCTTCTTATCTTTGAATTTTTACTGCTGTTTTTCTACAAAAATACACCACAAAAGATAAGTTTGGTTTGTGTTTTCTTGGTTAAAGTGAAAAGAAGATTTATTACAACCCAAAAGCATTTATTCAGAAAAAGTTCATGGTTCTATTGTATTACTGAAAGGCAGAGACCATGATTAACACCTAAACAATCTCTAGCATAATGTCTGAAAAAACGAAGTACCTGCTTATGATTTTGGTTTTCTGTTTAAAAAACCAACCAAACAAACAAAAAAGCCATTTCAAATACCATGTAAACTGAGTTTCTTTGTAGAAGAACAAATCATAACATTTTTAATATTTTTGTTGAAACTTAAATTCTGGCTTTTAAGTGACCTGAAAGAATACCTGCTTTTTCTTATACCAGAATGGTTTATTTTCCCAATAAATCTATACAACCAAATTCTGCACATACATCTCCTATTTAATATAATGGAAGTATTCACGTTTGTCAAAGAACAGAGTTCAGCTTCGAGTCTAAAGTTAATTTCATACGGAATGTACTAACCGGGTAAAGAGAGGAGGCTTGTTATTTTTAACTTTTTTTGTTGTTTAGAAGTAAAGTTCGTATCAATATTAGAAAACGGTGGATTTAGTGTTATAGAAGATAAAATGGTCCCTTATGAAACTCTGCTGAAGTAGAACTATTAACGACTATAAATGTGGGGCAGGGTGGTGTTTCGGCCTGACTTTGTCTCAGTCAGACAACGGTTTTCTTCCTCGTGGCAATATCCTCTCCCTATCCTATCTCCAGTGCAACATACTTTCTCTCCCATGTCGGCATACATGATCTGTGTGGGACTTTGAGATACAGCAGCCTCACAGATGCTTCTCCCTTCTCTCTGGCGGCCATTCAAATCTGCATTACAAATGGACAAAATACTCATGATTGATACTTGTTTTCATGAGATTCTTGTTTTCCTGTATGTGAAATGTCTGTGGAAGTGATGTTATTTCAGTCTGAAATTTTCCAGTGTTGTGTGCGTGATAAAGGGTTACCATAGCAATTCTGGTGACAAATGTATGCATGTGTCTCTCTCACCGTCAAGCTTCGGGGTATGTGACTGGAGTATTTTTAATTTCTGATGGCAGAGATTCTAGTTCATGGTTAAAGATGCTATTACTGGCTTATGCCTTCAACAGAGCTGGTTGGAACCATCTTGACTTTTTGTTTTCTGGTTTTTGTCAAGGACTGAGAAAAATAACCAGCAGGACATAGGCCATAGTTTTGAGCTGTTTTGGATGGCAGCAGTGTATGTAAGAGATTTTATTACTTCCTAGAGAACACTGTGATGGTAGAAAGAATCCTAGACCTTGGGAAAGAGTTAAATATCTGACAGCAGGAAGGATGGGAAGGGGGCTATGTAGAAAAAAAAAGTGTTTTAAGTTCTGTTGAGTTTCAGTTGTGGTAGTTTGGAGAGACATCTGCACTCCCAAGATTTTATTAAATATTCCTCTCAGCACATGCCCTTCAGTACTGGAGTGGCTGATAAGATCAAGCAATCATGCATGTGTTTTGATGGCTTTTTAAGTTATGGGCAAGGTACATAGTATGTCCTGTTGACTAATGCTGCAAAATAGTCTCTAGCAGTCAGACCCTTAGAGTTGGACATTCTTCTTTTGTTCTGATCAGCATAAATTGAGGTTTAAGCCCCATGTTCCTTCTTACCAGCAGTTTGCCTAACATCTCTTTACTTGTATAGAGAGCGGGGGAAGGACAGAATCAGCATAAGGCTTGAAAAACAGTTTGCCACCTTGAGGTACACAGTGCGGTAAAGTTGCCGCTCCTGAGAGAAGCCCAGTGGTTGTATCCAAGCCATCAGCTGTTCATGCTCTAGAGAATGATCTTCTGAGGTGTTTCTTCTTTTGGCAGTTGATACCCTAAGCTCCTTTGTAAACTTCTTATCCTGCTGAAGGGCTGTATGACTCAGTTTGAATATGCAAATGCTAGTCTACTTTTGAGTTACGAGTTGCAGGCCAGATATTGCTATTAAAATTTTAACAATTAGTTTGCTAACTTGTTAACACAAAACAGGTACAGTCACTCAAATTTTTGTTTTCTAGGCAAATATGGAGTCATGTTATGTTTTATATATTTACGTGTGTACACACTTTGTCAGATGCCATCTGACCCGTATTTCAGTGTGGGTTATGAAATTCTTTCAATAAACTTTGTGTGTCTTAGTTTCTTCTTAATTCCTGATGTAAAACTGTGATTACTTACATAGAAATCAGAATATGAGTTAGAAGTTGGGGTAAATTTATGGGGGGATCCACCCTATTACTGTCATCATTCATTTAAAGGGAGCCAAATACCATCTGGCATCTAAAGACTTGGGTTTGGGTTTTTGTTTCTTCTGAAGTGTCTTCACCAGCATGTAAACAGTGCAAAGAGCTACTGCATTGCCTATGTCATGCCCTATGTGTTCCTGATGTCAGTGGGTGTTGAATACAGCAAAACAGAACCTTGACGTCATGTCAAGGCAGGTACTGTAAGTTAAGGCGGAAATGTTTTTTCAATGAGGAACAATGAAGAATTTGCTAGGTTTTGGTAGAGAACAAGTACTGGAAGAGAATAAATAACAGATTTGTCTCTTGAAGAAATTCTTCCTAAGTGAGTTTAAAACATTTGTAATTTTTAAGTTTTCATACGCACGCCACACATTTCATCACAACGACTGTCACCAAGTCCCAACTAATTAGTTATACAGGTATAAATTACATTTATACCTGTATAAATGAAAATAAGCTTAGGCTTATAAACAGCAGTACAAATAGATTATTGATGTGTCTTTTAAAAAATAATTAGTCTCATTTAATGGCCAAGTAGACATGGGAAGACAACAAGACACAGTACGTAAAAGTCTGTCTCTTACTTGCATCTCTACCAATAACAAGGCCAAATACTTGATCCCATTGCTGCTAATAACATCTTGCTATCAATTTTGAGATCAGAAATTAATCTTAACTGAGGACATCACATAAAGCTTGTACTAAGTCTCCCGTATTTAGCAGGCAGAGCTTTACCACTTGTTTACCATTTTCCTTCCCTTATAAAGCTGTAATAGAATTCCTGAACACTATTGAAACTGTGCAATCTTTTTAGGAAACACTCAGCCCATATTGACTTGTGAACCTGAATAAACAAAAGCCATCATAATTGCTTTTCATTTTATATTTGTTGCCAAATGAGATGCAAGGATCAAGCTCTTGTCTCCCATCAGTTTCATAACCATATAGCTCAGTCACTTTGAACCACATCAGAGAACGTAGGAGGAGAAATCATGTGCAAAACTTTGTTTACTGTCTGGTGTTTATGATAGGAAAAAATGAAAGAAATACATCTTCCCAGAAGGAATTAATATATTTAATTGTTTATAATATGTTGCCTTCTCAGCTTTGTATGTAATAAAGTGGAAGTTAATTTTGTTAAAAGAAATTGACAACAGCAATAAGCACTTTCAAAATATGAACCACTTCAGTTTCCCCTGGTAGGCTTATGTACATGTGTAAACCAGGATAGCTGTGAATGTTGAATGTCTCTTCAGCTAAGCAGATGGCATTAGTGCAAATAAGAGGATTCTTTGCTTTGTGAAGAAGAGAGCACGGAATTGCAGATTTAGAGGCAAATTACACTGGACTACCAGTTGTACCAAGAGTAAAGAAGCACCACACATAATTTAAAAAGGCTGAGGGGAGTAAGTTCCAGGCATCAACAGGGAAAATTCTTGTAGCATTGGATGTTGTACTCTGTTTCCAATATGATTTTTTTTTTAACTTGTCTTTTTCCACCCTTTTGCCAGGGTTTGCAAAGGAGTCGCTAATGGCAGATTAATGACTTCCCTACAGTACCCTGCTAAGTGAGCCTAGCTGGGGATAATCAGACTCGCTAGAGCTCCATTCATCCAATGTCAGATGGCCCAGCTGTGCCTGTGTGTCCTTTTACCTACTCTGATAGGCACACTTTTGAGTTAAAATTTCAGTAACTGTCTCTGGAAATCTTGTGCTAACATAGCAAGGTGTTCAAATATTCCACAGCATTTCCTGACACTTGTAATTTATTTCTGATTTGTTTACCCAATTCAGAAAAATATCAAATTTGAAATCTGTTAATTTAATAATAACCCATTCAAACTAGGATTTGATTTTCTACAAACACAAAAATAAGAGTATTCATTGCGCAGAATTTAGCGGAAAGGGCTCTTCATGCAAGGAAGTGTCAGGTCTGGATTCCCTCATAAATTAAGTTCTGTTGTTGTGAAGGCAGCTTCTATTACTAAACCTGACGAACTCCCTCCAGAGTAGCTGTATGAAATAGATGAAGAAAGCTTGGAAGATGGATTCTTGAAACAGTTTGAGTTGTTTGGCCCAAAACTTGGAAACTGATCCCCTCATTTCATAGTTCACATAGTGGCTGTTTGTGGTACCGTTGCTCTGAAAAACCAAGTCCTAGAATAAAAAAAAAAAATTACGAAACTAATACATAAAAGTCTAAAAGAAAACTTGAAGGAGAGCTTTCTATTTGTAGGGTGTTAACCAACTTTTCTTTATGGTAGTATCATTAATTTCTGAAAAGAATTTCTTCCGTTTTAATAAAAAAACCCATGAAAGTTCTAATTCATGCATTACATATGCTATAATAAACGTTATGCGGAATCACACATTAGCATTCCACCTATTCATCTAGAAGTTGCAGCTGTCACTGGGGCATACTAGATCTTCTAACAGCAAGTGAAGAACTGTGAAGCAAAAATGACTTGTAATCCTTAATTTGGTATAGCATTGCTTGTCTTAACAGAGTACGTATGAGTACAAAAAAACAATTGCAAGCCTAGTACTGTCGTTCCATTATGAGATGTACACAGAGTTGTCAAAATGTAATTAAGAGCTCTGAAATATTTCTTGTAGTCGTCAATCATTTCTTTATCAAATGACCTTTGTATTTTCTTCATCCTATTCTACAGATGGCAAAAATGTAC
This sequence comes from Chionis minor, assembly GCA_013398295.1. Lineage (NCBI taxonomy): Eukaryota > Metazoa > Chordata > Aves > Charadriiformes > Chionidae > Chionis > Chionis minor. Next base: position 366,096 of record VZSF01009393.1, on the reverse strand, counting down.
TAGTGTGTTCTGTGTTTTATTAGGAAGTATGTCAAAGCAAAGTATTGCACTGTGTTCAAGAATATTATATAGTATTTTACTATCCTGCTGCACATGTTTTCAATTTGATATTAAACTCCTACTGGCTTATTGTTTTTACTGATCCTAATGCTGTATTTCAGCTTTGAATTCCAGTACAATTTGTTGCAGATCCCAGTAGTTTCATTAGCAAGAGTTATAAAAAATGTGTATTTCATCAAGCTTATGGTGACTTAAAGATAATGCTGTGATGTCTAGGACCTTAGTCTTTCACAAAGCTTTCAAAATATCAGAGTTTCCTTGATCACCCATTATCAGTCCAGAGCCCTGGTGACTTTCTGTGCTAGAAGCTTGGAAATCCTGCAAACTAGAACAGACGTGGGAGCTTTGGATCTCAGACTGCCAGATGGAAGCTTCAAAATTTGTAATTTCCATTATAAAGTGACTCTCTTGTCAATTGAAATTTGACTTTGAGCAACCTTAGATGTTAGTAGAATGCTTCAGGTTCTTTATATTGAATTGGTGCTGGCATGAAGAGCTCTGAAGATGTGCTATTCTTTCCTGTAAGTATGAGTCAAGTTTGGAGGAGAGAAAGAAGAAAAAATAGAAAATGCAACAATTCCTTTCACTGAAGCATTTTGTGTACTGACAGTAATGTTATTAATGAACATGGCATAGAAGTGTCCATTCTGTTTGTGAGCTTTAATCCAGAATTCTACATTTGAAAAACTCTTCGGCTGTCCCTGCACTAGCATAGGAGTTCCTAATAATCTTTTTTGCTGAGATTTGTCAGTAACATTCAAGAGTTGTGAACTGCTGAGAAACATGTAAGAGAATCACGTTTTTTTCAGAAATACAATCCAGTTACATTGCACAGTATATCTGTTAGTGATCATTTGCCAAAAAGAATGAATATCCATTTAAGTATATATATACATATGTGTGTAATTTCCCCTGAAGATGTTCTGAATTTTGTAGACCAAACTATTAGTCTTGAGGAGAAAACTGTTTTGTTTTTAATAAACTTTATGTTGTCTTAAATTGCTTCCTGTATAAAGAAAGATGTTGCCAGCCTTAAAGGTTACAAAAATATCTTCAGACATCTCACTTTTATATACGCCTATGTGTAAAAGTATGTGTGTTTGTAGTTGATATAAAAAAATTCCTTTGCATTTATTCAGTGTTTCAACTCAAACTTTACAAATCTGAATAGTTCTCAAAATAGCTCTATGAAGTATTTCATTGTAGTTTGCCCTGTTGTAGATGAGGAAATTGAGGAAAATAAGTGAAAGGCTTAGTTCTTCTACCACCATTTGTTTGTCTTATTGTAACTACATATGATTTTATATGCTATTTTATGTGCTTTTATTTCTATATACTCATTGACTTTGAATAAATTAATCTGTGATTAATTTAAGAGCTGACACATCCCCATCAAGACTGTGGTTATGACTTAGTGTCAAGTCTTTGCCTCTTTTAGCAATGACTTGTAGCTAGGATAGTTTGGAGGCGTTTGCAGTAACCTAGTACTTACAGGTTGCCTCAGATGGATTTGTGCAGTGCAGCTTTGATCGTTCCATTTGTCAGGCAGTTGTTGTAAAAAGGCTTGTTTGGGTACTGGTGGAGCCTGGTGTGCACAGAAACTATTTAAGGGACTACAGAATGTGCGAGGCGGGGCACAGGAAAGAAAGAAAGATAAGATCCTCAGAGAAATGTATGTTGGTGTTTCATTAAAATATGTTTTTCCCAAGCATTAATGTATCCTCAAGTTAAGAAAGCTTCCTAGGTTGTGAAATAATTTAATTGCTCTTAAGCTGTGGAGGTTATACTGCAGTCTCAGAAGCCTTTCTATCCCTTGGGCTATATTTTACACGGCTATGGTTTTATACTAATATTTTACTGGCGTTTTCTTTAACCATTCATGATTTAAGTAATCTAACACACCACTTCTTTTACAATAGCATTTTATTGTAGCATTTGTAGACAACACTAAAAGAATATCTAAATCTTTCTTTGGCGTTCTTCTACTTTGAACAAGCAAATGCATCCTGTAGTGTAGCTGAGTAGTAAAGTTTGGAAATTAAAAACAGTGTATGTACAGGATGGCATGCCTTTGAAATACTGAATGAAAATCAGGGCATCGCTACCAAAACAAATGTAGATTCATCACAGTAAATGGAAAATGGAATTGACGTCCCTTGTTTAAAAGTCTGTATTAAAATCCGTTTGCTGAAATTAATTTGTTGAATTGCAGCAAATATATGTTGGCTGCAAAACCTTGTTTGTATGTGAGGTATCCAGTTTTGCTCATTTACACAAATTCAGCCTTTATTACCTTAATGTAAATATGCCTTGATATCATAGCAGGTATGGGCCAAAATTCTTCAAAGAAGGAACCAGGCTTTCAGTAGCAGATTCTTTGAAATTAATCTTAGTGCTTTCAATAATAAATTTTGAGTGGTTTTTCATTTCTTACAAAGAGAGAGATGGGGAAGTGGGAAAATCTATGAAAAAAATGGGTATGGGTCACAACAATGAAGCTGGGGTTTTTTCCCCTTGAGACAGCTTACCTTCATTTCACTGTTTTTAAACTAGTCTTTATTTCAAGTAGATGAACAGAGAGTTTTTCAGGTATTTCAATCATTTGTTTCTGTGTGGTTATGGGGGTTTTTTTGTAGAGCTGTACCCTATGCAGCATCTGTTAATGAAGTACGTAAATCTTCTCCTTGATCCAATTACTGGTCAAAGGAGGATCTCCCTAGTAGGTGTTATTTGTATGCTATTTCTTTACACAGTAGTAATGGGGACAGTAAAGTTGAAAGATCCAAAAGGCTAGGAAGCTTAGAAGACGTATTTTAATGACCACAGGTACTTCTCTCGTAGGTAGTGACTGGCAATGGCAAATCTCCATTGCTCTGAAACTCTCCCTGTCCCTTGTTTGCTTCCTTTGTCCGTTTTCTTCAAAATGCTTCAAGTTCAGCCTGCCTTCCTCATCAAAAAGGTTCTTTTAAGTCAAACAAAAAAAGACCAAAGGACACTGTCATTTCAGCTGCATTATCTATCAGGCCACTAAGCAATCAGGGAAGCTCCAGGGATCTTTGAATTATAGAAGCCACTGTTCAAGTTTTCGGTAAAAAATGACTGAAACATTAGAACGTGAACTACTGTTTCTGAAAATAGCAGGAAGTTGTTAACTCCCAGTGAGGAGCTGCTTTCTTACTAAGCTTCTAGGAATACATAAGAGAGCTGGCCTATGGATAAAAATCTACCAAAGGAAGTATAAAAAAATATTTAATGGTGTATTTTTTATCTCAAAAATCTGGAAAAAAGATTTCATGAGTTTGATTGGCAGGAGCTGTAGTTTTTTCCTTTTCAATTTCTATTGTGTTGGGAAAGAAAACCAGAATGTACTTCCATGATCCCTGCAGTTTTATAAGCCCTAAATTCCACCATATTATATTGGTCTTCCTTTTAAGTCTTTTTTTTTTCCCCCCAAGCTTTCTTTTGGTTTTAGAGCATATTAATGGCTTCCATAAAGTAGATTGTTTTGATCGGGTTCAAGGCATGAATACCGAATGCATCTGCTTAGACCAGGGATTCAGAAGGGTATCGGGCTTTTAGACCAGAATAGCTCTGTATTTGTACAGTCTGCTTATTTGCTGTTTACTGGTACAGACTGCGCTGGCAAGTGCAGAAAACTCCTCTGGAGTGATACTATACCATTATTATTCTAATAAAATGGGGATAATTGAGGAGTTAAGCAGTGCTAATTATTTTTTCTCCTTTGTTTCATATCCCTTTTAATGTTCAATGCAAAATAAAAGGTGTGAAGTCTGTGGCAATAAAAACTGTTTAGACCTATAACTTCTTTCTCGCTTCAGTAGTTTGACAGGACAGTAAATGCAGTTCTTCTGAGGAAAAGGTGAAGCAGTCTACCTTGAAAACTCCTTGCACCCTACTCCTTTTTATTGCAAAATTTGAAAGCAGCCTTTCATTCTTTGTCTTCCTGTCCCCCCAACATGTTTTTTTTTATCGCTGTTTAATTCATTGCTCCTTGAATTTCTGTGGCATCATTTCTGTGGACTGCAGTGCATATTTGTTAATGAAAGTACAAGGCTCCAGTCAACTGTGCTTTCTCTTGTTATTGAATCTTATAAACTATCAAATCTTATCAAGAAGCCCATAGTTTACAATAAATATTTTCATCTATTTATAGCAGACTCCTTTTTGCCTATTCCATGTCTACCATGCTATATATTATTTTTTCTGTCTCTTGTGACAAAAGCACTCAACTACTGAGTGAACGCTGATACAGAAATGCGGTCTTGTTTTTAAATTCCACCACCAGCATGGTCACACATGCAGACACTCATATGAAGACACACACATGCACATATATATATATTCCTATTGGAGAGGCTATAACAGAGATAGAAAAATAATCTGCTGCATAGTAGTCCAGTATAGAATGGAGTGGGACTCCAAGTGTCTATTCTCAATGCAGTGAAAGGAAGAGGAGGAAGAATTTGGGAGGTAAAGGAGTAAAGGTAAGTAAAGGTAAACGCAGAGCAGACTACTGGAGAAACTGGAGGATGAGGAGTTAATCTCAGTCATACCATAAGAAGAGAGCATGTGATGCTTTTTTGAGTCCCAGGCAGACATGTAACAAGGCAGGAATGTTCTGGAGCACTGGGGGAAGAGTAGGAACCCTGAACCAGCCTTTTTCAAAAACATGTCTTTTTTTTGGAATGTTTTAGAAACCAAGTATTGAACACTGAAACTGGCATTTTTGTTGTACTGTCATTTAAAAATATTTTTAAAATCATGGCTTGAACTCCAAAAAATCCTGAGACCGGTTTGGAAATAGCAAGCATAACAGCCATAGTAGAAGCATCTCACTGTTCAGTTTGGTTTAGGAATTTTGATTCTGCAGAGCACGCATCAGTTGTGTTTTCAAATGTCTTCCTGCAGTTCTGAGCGCCAGCCAAAAATTTGTGTTTCTGTCTTTTTGATGTAACCAAGATTATGTGTTTGTATCTTCCTTGCACCTATGGCATTATTGAAAACAGAGACTCTGGATGTTTTCTGATAAAATGAGAGACTTGGCAAATTAGATTTTCTCATCCGTGTTTTTATGTGCTGTTTTACAAGTTTAGTAGAGTGAGATTACCTTTGTGGTGTTTTTTCACAGTATTGCATCAAAACTCTAATATCATCAGTAAACTTCTGTTTGTCTAGCAAGTAGGAGGATGGGAAGGTGCACTGTGGACAAGGCAATGAGGGCTTAGATTCAGGACAGATACGTATCACAGTGCGCTGAGCAGTAAGTGGCAGTCAGGAGGCTTTTGACTTTACCAGAAGCCATTTTCTTATCTTTAATAATGTGACACGTTTTTCTGTCGCTGTATCTTTGGTCTTACTAGCACGTACGGCTGCTACTCAATTCACAGGAAACTTAACAGTTCATTCAGATTGTAATGTTTACTTAAATTCGTTTATGGCAATAGCAAAGCTAGTTTTTGCTTTTTCATGCTCAGGCATTGGGTACATAGCCATATACTCTCCGTACCACGGATTCTTTACAGGACTATTTGTGTTGAGCTTTGTAGATTTTCAAAGAAAAACATCATGTTTGTCTGTAGAAGAGGAGAAAAAGTGCGGGGAGAGGACAGCTTATTGATTCATGGAAGAATGCACGTATGTCAGAGAAAGGAAGGGGAGACCTCCTCTAGCAGGTTCATGCTTGGGACACCAAGCCTTATGCTTCTTCTGAATTAGTCAGCAGTGACCCTTTTGCAGTTTGTGATGCGATCTGATGATTTTTGCGAGCAACATTATAAAGTTCAAAAAAGCACCCCATCCTGATCTCAGCGAGAGCATTGCATGAGAAATGAAAATACATGTCTAAATTACATTCTAAATTCTTTCTTGATGCATTTGGGTAGTTCTGCCTGCCTGCAGTTTATGAACTTGCCTGATTTATGTATTGGCATAAATCACTGACTTCTGAATACGATTGTATGAATTTACGGCAGGATTCACTTAAAATTTACTTGTTGATGTGAATGTTAACTGAGCTGTTTATCTAGATTGTTATATATATCAGTTTTATGTTTCTCAGCTTACATCCATTTACATAACGTTTATTAAGTGAGACACGGTTATTGTGTCAAATATTCAGGTTTCTTCTTCTCTGCTCTGAGATGTTGTAACAAAAACTTGAGAATATAAGGGGAGCAAAGGAAAGGCTGGTAGGAGTCTTTTGGTGGTGGGCTGGTTTTTTTCTGAAAGTTTTCACCATCAGTCAATCAGCTCCCAGAGGAAGGGTAAAATACCTAAAAGAGAAGGGAGTATAATTTTAGGGGTAGAAGCTGTTCAGATTCACTGGAAATTCTTGCGAGCGCTTGTAAAATTGATGCAAGGTGAGATGTTGGCATTGTAAACTAATGTATGTAAACGCTGGCTGCAAACATGGCCAAGTTTAGCAAATGCCAAAATCACATTGCTCAATAGTTCAGGACTTGCATAGTGGACACAAGACTAAAATGAGTGTAGGAACTTTGAAATAGTATTGTATTTCATAATATTCTGTGTAACCCCTTATCTTATGATTCAGCATATCTGATCCTAATATTTTGCAGCAACTATAGGTTAGACTGGGGAATATTGTTCTAGTCAGGAACTTGTAATTTGCGAAAGTCATAAACCAAATTTCAAAGAAAGAAAAAGTTTGACTTTTGTAACTGAATACTTTGTTGTTACGTGCTGAAACCACCTTTTGCCCTCAAAATGAACTGCAGGAACTGAATTAACTTAGGCAATGTATAGCACATCATTTAGTTGGGAAAAACATGATTAAACTGAATTGGCAAATTGGTTTCCTTTTTGAATGTGTCTAGATGACATTGGGCTGTCTGGTTTGCTTTTCTGTTTGTCTCCAGAAGGATGCTGTAGCTGCTGGTTGGGATGAGTGTATTGTATGCTGGTTTGTCCCAGATGAAAATGAAGGCTGAATCTTGCAAGCTACATCCAAGTCCTCTCGCTGCCAGGTTGCCTTATGCTATGGCTGTTGTGGTTGAAAGCTAGGAAAGCAGCACCTGTATCTGAAAGGTTCTTACTACCTGTGTGTTTGGCGGTAGCTCTGTCCGATGGGAGCTGCTGAGTTTGACATCTCTGGTTCCTTAGGAGCCTAGAAGGTGAATGATCCCACTGTGAGCTGGGACTGTCACAGTCCAACCAATTCTGCTTGGTTGGTTGTTTCCAGCTTGTGCTGGGCACTGGCAGGTCCTTTTTGCAGTGGCATCATATGGGTTGCCTAACAGTCACTAAAAATGTGGATTCCTCTGCCCTGACTTTGAAGCTTTCTGCAGGACCTAGATACACTGCTGTTTCTTTGGACCCCTCCCTGAGAATCCATTACTATTTTCAGTTCTACTTTCCCTTCAATACTTGGAGCCTTTTTCATGAAGTCATGGTAGAACTACCTGTATTACTGATTAAAGGCAGATCTATAGCAGTAGGAATATGGAGACAATATATCTATAAGGGAATTCAGATAATTTTGAATACTTGTAAAACAAATCTAAATCAAATACTGGTTTTTTTAAGAGGTCTTCTGAATCTAACTATTGCAAAACTATAAAGGTGGCAATGGCTGCAAGGGTGGAATACAAAATTAGCATCTTTTAGAGAATGAATTATAAAATGCCAGCTATGTGAAAAATCATGCTGGTCACACTCATCCTGAAAAAAAAAAGAAAAAGGTCACCTGCCAGTAATCCTGAACATGGCTGTTGAATGGATTTGACCCTGATTTCAGCTTTGTTCTTGGCTGGCAGGTGCCTGGAGGCCTTTCAGTCTGCTTTAGAAGACCTTGTTTTAAAAACAGTAGTATTTGTCGCCTAATTATGAATGCAGATTTTGCATGTGTTTGTGATTTACAAGGCCTTGCTTATGTGAAACAGGCTATAAACTCTCCTTGGAAATGTATAGTAGTCTGGAGCAGATAATTACACTTTGAGAAAAGAGCCTCTGTTTCCAGTGAAAACACTGTAAAGTTATTTCAGAAATGCTCTGACCTCAGACGTTTCATATAACTTACACAAAATGCTTTCACATTTGTGCAGCAGCTAGCGGCTTGATCTCTGCCATCTCATAAACGAAAGCACAGAAGTCTCCCTGGGAAAAAAGCAGGATGTCTATGTTGCGGCCTACAAAGCTAGTGTTATTTTACTCACTCTGTTCTTTGTGTCTATACCCTTAAACAGAAGAAACCTTGCCCTCCTTTAAACAAATCTGTCTCCTAATCGCACCCCACCCCCGCAAAAGCAACTTTCCCTCAGATTTTTCGTCCTCCCTGCCTCCACACAGTGTACACGCGCTAATAAATTCTGCAGTAAAAACCTTGGGAGAATTTCTCAGCACAAATGGAAAGAAGATGTCAAAGGCTGAGGATAGGAATTTTCTTTTTAAAGTTGCAAAAACAATAGAGAACAATTGAAACAATGGGGGAAGAGCCAGAGATGGGTGAACAAGCCGTGAAAGAATTGCATTAATTTTGTTTTGATGAAACCCCACTGCTTCTCTTCACTAGCATCCAAAAGAGCTATTTTTGTTTGCAATTGTTTGTTTGTTTTTCGAGACTCTTGGTGGAAAGCAAAAGCATTGCAAATACAAGTGCAGAGGCTTGTGAGAATGTTCACACCAGAAATGCTCTTGTGGCCTTTTGAAAAGCTGTTTTTATTTCTGGTTCAATGAAGTTGTCAGGTATCGTCGAAGACTTTCTATGAAAAATTTGTGTGCTGGAAGGATGACTTAATAGAAACAATGGTGCATGGCACTTGGGGAGAGCAAACACCATGCCAGTCATAATTGCTGGCTTTGCCCAATAGAGAGCAAGGAAAAAAAAAGACAACTGGATTTCTGAATATGATACGGACAGGTAATTTTCAGAAAACCCTACACAGGAAAAGGAGAACAAAGTTTAATGGAGATACATGACTCAGTCTTATTAAAAAATGTTTGGGTATAGACAGTGCTTTCAGAGAGCTCTTAACAGAGGAAAATACGCAGGGGGGAGGCAGGGGCCACTTCTGCAGGTGGAGGCAGCTGAGCATCTTGCCAGCAGTTGTACCAGGAAGATGGTCTAGTAGCCCCGCGGATCTGCTGTGCCTGAACCTCTGGTGTGAGCACGCTCTCCCTTGTTTCTGTTCCAGTGAGCCAGCTTGGCTCAGGGAGCTGACGGTCTCTGCTGTCTTGGTTCCTACCAACTGGCAGAGCTGTGGCAGGCCCACCTCGAAAAAGTTGTGAGCCAAAACCTGTCAGAAGCAGGGCCACCCTTGGGCATAGGAATGGCGCTGAGCATCTGGATGAAGGCAGGAACAGCTCCCACAATCACGGCGTGATCCAAAAGCCAACATCTGCCTGCAGTCTCGGTCGTGTCATGTTGTCTATAATTTCACGCCTAAGACCCAAGAAATAGGATTCTGACTGTAGCAGATAGGGGTCATATTCTTTGCAGTTTCCAGCCAGTAAGATATTCAGAGGCAGTAACGCTTTGATAATTCAAGGAGGTAGAACACATGAGCACAGCCCTTCACTTGTGCTCAGTGCTCGCTATGAAAAAGGCAGTAACAGCCAGCATTGAGTGGTTTTAGTTCTTCCTGTTCCACAGTTACTGTGTTACTGGTGGTATGAGTTTGGGAATTCACAAGCTCGGGGCATGTATGCGTGTTTTAAAATGGTCCCATTGAAAATGCGCTCTACTGTAATGTCACATCCAAGTAAGTATATGTGAAGTCTGTAACTAACGGTAGACGATGCTGCATGTTGTTTCCAGCATATATATGTGAACGAATGCATTTGAAAGGGGCAGTAAGGGATAAAGTATTAAAAATTCAAAAAAAAAAAAAAAAGAGAAAAGTGCAGCAAGGTTGTATCCATTCATTAAGTCATTTTGTTTAATTTGTTTTTAAAGAGCACAAGTTCTTACAGGGCAACACAAAGTGGAGAGGGGTCATAGTTAATTGAGCAGGCGGCTTCCCGTCAGCTTTCAGGGAGCACTGTCCTTTCTAAAGGAGACGCGGGGACGTCAGGTAGCAGACTTGTTTCTATGTCCTCTGCAGCAGACAGAAGAGATGGCAGCTATGGAAGGAGAGGCATATGCTTTAACTCCTTGAAAGATTTAGCAGCAGATGCTCTTCTCTGGCATGCATCAGAAGCCTTTAAAAATAAGCAGAAAATTGGCTACAACAGGGATTCTCAAAGACTCGCATGTGGTTGATCCCATCTTTAATACACAGCAGACTGACCTTCCTTCCACTTGTATTTATGTGAACCACATGCATTTTGGCTAGTGTAAATTCTGAAATGGTTCAAATGTGCTCAGCTCAACTGTGTTGTGCTGGGTTATTTCTAGTTATGTTGCTGGTGGCAACCTTGTCTTGTGCCACGTGCGTGCACACACACACACTCACACACACTCTCTGCTGTAACAGTGGACTGTAACTAGCTTGGATGGCTCCTTCTCTGTTTCCAGCTGCTTTCATATGTACCTCAGGTCCTTCTTTGTAATGAAACACCTGCATACCTTTCAGAAGGCTGGAGGTAACGTCTGCACTGTGTAAGCAGCCAGTTCTCCGCAGACTGCTAGCATTTCTATTCACAAGATGCTAACCTGAAAACTAGCGTTTTAGAAACCTGCTGGTAGCTTTCTGGAAGGTGCTCAATAAAAATGGAATAGGAAAGGACCTTGCTGGTTTGTGAGTCTGTCACCTTACTGTTTGTCTGGTGGTAAGTAACAATAAATATTACTTCTGCAAGATCATGTTATACAAAGAGCTTATTTTGCCTAAAACAGTGTGCTTGAGACTAAACACCAGCTTCAGCATTGCCAAAGACAGGAATGAAAACACTTCTTTTAGATTCCCTAATCCATTTTTCTTTGGCAATCTAAGCCAAGGAGGATGCCAAAATACATGGCAGATTTATATGCCTCTGAATTTATTAGCTGCACTTGCAAAGAAGTTTTGCAGTCTCAGAAAACATTTATTATCTGATAGGAGATAAACTATTGTTCTTAACTGAAATCAATAGAAACTTTGCCATTTCAGGCATAGTTTTGCTCGTGTAAGTGGCCTAATTGAACACATGGGGTGAGCAAACTATTCGAGAAATAACGCCGCAGTGCCTATTATTGCTACAGAGAAGAAGCGTCTCTGGAACAGCCCTGGCATTTGGAGTGAGAAGCGATAAGGAAATACCTTGTTAGGAAGAAATCGCAGCTTGGCACGGAGCTGTTTTCTTGCCGTGTCCCAGGACGTCACCAGTGTCAGTAATTCGTCTTTGCTTCTGTTTCTTTCAGGGCCCTCCCGGTCCAAAAGGCGAGAAGGTGAGTTGATGCACGGGTGACACTTACAAGGTGAATGGAAAAGCCCTCCCAGCATGACCTAAAGAGACCGTTCGTATTGACACAGTGTAATGCTAGAATATGTAAGAGAGCTGGGTAGCACACAGATGCTGTGTTAAACCTATCATCTCATCTTTCCACTTTGCAGGGAGATCAAGGTGATCAGGGCCCTCGGGTAAGCATCTTAAAAAAAATGTTACACTTCCCCTTCGCTGAGTAGGCAATTAGTCTCTAGCGCAAAACTAAATTGAATACACTGTCTGAGCTAATTATGCTTATTAGCTGCATTTACCCTGCATGTTGAAGTCAGTGTCTGCAGGACAGTAGTACTGAACATGACCAGGTAGTGTCTGGGAAGATCCGAGTAATGATAGTGAGCGATGCATTAAAATACACAATTTCCATTATGAGTGGAAGCAGGTGTCACAGTGATTTTGCTCTGCTGTATAAAAGCTGGCTTTTCTAACCAAACCTTTCAGTTTCCCCAGCAATGTTTTCACGCCTTGCATGGGCTCCCACAATGCAGAGGGCCAGTGAGTTTCTAATAAATGTACTTCTAGATTTCACGTAAAACGTATCTATTATTTAGTGAATTGTAAACAAATATAATGTATGCATGTATTAGCGCTTTTTCCTGACACGTATGTATTTAATATTTTTAATAATAACAATATAATCACCTCGTAAATACATCCAATTAGACAGAACATGGTTGAGTTGTGGAAAGATAAAGGTTCTTTTAATTTTTAAATACCGTGTTTATTTTAACAGAGAAATAGAGGAATAGGGGGGTGACAGTTCAGATAGATTGGCTGTGCCAGTTCATTCTTCTTTACATCTGTGCTTCATTAGAAAACGTTTGGTTACATTGTTCTGATGATATAGTGACTCTCTTCAGTTACACATTTATACATTTTTCCATAACAGCGTGTTCCATGGATTTTTTTCCCTGTCAACTATGTTAAATATTTTTAATTTGCCGTTTTATTTTGCTTTGTTTTATTTGATTTGATTTGATTTTACTTTTTGTAGTCAATAAGATTATCTAAAGTTGCAACATGCTTTTGTAGTTGAATTTGGTGTTGGTGCTACCAGTGTTGTATTACCTACAGGGTTCGATTAGGTGTCCTGTTATGCTTGGTGATACGAGTGTGCACTATAAAGACAGAGGCCTATTAGTGAACAGCTTTAAATATTATTTCAGTTGAAACTCAAGAAGAAGAATTGGAAAATTATTTACAGAAATACAAAGGAAGCAGAAAGTAACAATGTGAGGAACATGTTTTATCTAGGTTAGCTAATACACAGACTGAAGGTTCTGAAGAATGTAAAAATTTCCTTTTAACTTCTAAGCACATTTAGTATCTCTCAGAAGCCGTGCCAGGCTGTATATTTTGGCTGGTTCTGTGCTACAGAACCTCATGGGGAAGGAGCGCCAGGAGGGAGGGCAGAAGCAGAGAGTCAAGCAGTGCCTGTGGCTTAGGATAGGGATGCTCCGTTGGGAAAGGGGAAGTCGGAGGTCTGCACGTGAGTACTTGCACTGAGTCACCTTACGTGCAGAAGGACCAGTGTTTGGTTCAGAATAGGGGAGCCAATTTGGCAGAGGTATCAGAGAGGGATACAGTAACAAATAAATATGGAAGAGCAATGTTGTGAAGAGTATTACACAGTGGAGGATAAAAAAAATTGGAATTACACAAGTGTTGGAGAAGTTTCCAGGGAAATACCCAGAGGTCTGAAGACAGAAAAACAAATGGAGTGATATCAGCACAAGGGAATGATGGTGCTGGTTTTTCCCATGGTGGCATGAAATGGGAGAGTAGAGAATGGTTTTGGAGGGAAGGCAAAGGTGACAGAGCTTCCACTGGTCCAGAAATCTTGGCTAAATGTTGGAGGGCCTAGTTGGAGAACTAGAACGTGGTTAAGCATGTGTAGCTTTCAGTCCCTGGGCTGGAAATGTTGGCAATACCCAACGAGAAGATGGAAGTTTGTTCAGTGTTCCCTTGTAGGTGGAACACCTGCAAGGGCTGCAGTGGAATATCTGCTACACAGAGACTGCCGTGTCCCACTTTGGAGAAACAGAACCCCTGCACTGGACGGCAGCAGAGTCCTCACTGGGCCATACAAATTATGGCTATCTTCTGATTTTGGTAAATCATGCGCAGCTAAAAAGCAAGAAATGTCCAACCTAAGGAATTCATATTTAAAGACATCACAAAGTTCTATCTGCAGCTGGCAGTTGAGACTGAATTCTGTATCTGAATATAGAAAAGGAATTGAATAAGGTCAGCAGTAGAGAGGAAGAGGTGGTGAATAGCACCTTGTGGGCTAGATGAACCTTCACTGATTGTTTAGTCAATGTGTATTGTAGTAATGGACCCCCTCTTTTAAAATATATGAGCATGACTTAGGTAATTTGCCCAGTCTTGTTGGTTTTGCCTTTATCTTTTTGAGGTGCATCTGAATGTGTTCTACAGCAGCTTCTCCTTTTTTGCCTTGTGTATTTCACAATTTATAAGTACTGCGATGCCTCTGACCATTTTATGTTTCAGCAGTTCTCTCTTCTGCTGACTGTCCTCAGGGTGAATCTGCTCAACTTGCTGTGCCAGAGGATTTACAATATAATTAATGGAAATTATATGTGTAAGCCAGTCATGCACCAAATGAAACTAAACCCATTTAAACCTGGTTGATTACCTTTGCACATAATTTTCCAACACTGCCTATGTAAAATAAATGCTTTTGGAAATGCCACCATACCACATTATTTTAGAGAAATACTGCACCTGAAAGTGACTGTGGAATGATATCAACATTTGGATTTGACAAGTTTGCAGGCTGACCAGATATAATATCTAAAAGTGATGGAAATTTTAAAGCTGATTCATCTCTCTCGGTTAAGGAGCCTGAAGTTTCTTTGTTTTTCTATTTTTACGTATTGGTTTGAAACTATCATTTAGCTTAGCAAATATTTTTATTGTGCCAAGTAATTTTTAATACTGAAATTTCAGAATGTCCCTTGTCCTTTTAAATCTGCTTTCTTTCCTTCAGGCATTTTCATTAGTAGAAGAAACCAAAATAAAATGTAAATACTGTTCAGGTCAAGATGAGACCTTAAACTTTTAAAATCCTGCTAAAATGAAAAGAAGAATATTTGTGAAACAAGAAATTGTTGCGCTCTCTCCTAAGCCAGGTTTTCACCTTGGGCTATGAGACTTTTGAGAGCTCCTTCTTTCTGAAATCATTTTGAAACTGTAAAATCAGTAATCACTTATCTGGAAACTTCTTATTCACTGGATATGCTGAGTATATCCTGAACTGCTTTGAAGTTTGTGTTTTCTTGAAAATAGCTTCAATAAATTAATAGCCTAGTAGGAACCCGACCCTGCAAATAGCACCCAGAGGTCAGGCACTTGTATTTTTAGAATAATTGGTTTGATTTTTTTGTCTCTTTTTTTAAAGAATCTGAGGACGTTTCTTAAGTATTCAGAAATAATCTGTTGATCAGTCTCCTTCATCATACAGAGATGGCATAAGGGCTGTAGTTCATAATGCCATGTGGCTTAATCTACTTATGCCCGTACTGCCTGTACAAAACATGAGCCAAAACAATGTTCCAGTAGTGTCAGTAATGGTGAAATTCATGCTGTGAGTTTGAACAGGGGGTTAATATAGTTTTTTGGTTACCAGGAAAATATAGCTTTTCGGTCACATGAGGCTGCAGATAAGGTAGTGGTGGATGCATTCAAAAGTCCTGATCTTATTTGAAGAAATGCTTTTTTGACCTCTTTATATATTTTTATATCAGGTCTTTGCTTCTTACTATAAAGTTCTGGTAGACTAAACATTTAGGTCAAATGCAGAACTAGCTTTTCTCAATACCAGTGTAAGAAATAGTAATGTTAGTAAGTCTTTTGGATGCTTTTATTTTTGCAGAGGACATGGCTTCATGACATGTCCATAGACATTTGCATTAATGTACTGAGCCATGACAAAATTAAAAATGATGGGTTTTAGCCTGTGGACTATTAGAATAAATGCTGATGTCAGTCTGCTGCTCGGTTCTAGTTGCTCAGCTCTACCCCAATTTAAAAAAAGCCTTTGAAGATTTCATAATAGTAGAATTGCAAAGGATATATTGTCCAAGTAGAGATTGTACCCTGATTAATAGAAATAGATCTTGAGAGGTGAACGTTTGGGAATGGAACAGCTAATACTGAGTGTCTTAGTCTGTTCTTGTCCTTCTGTAAATGACATAATAAATATCTTCTGTCCTTTAGTTCAGATACATGAGAGATTCCTTGCTTATCAGGTCTAGAAATCATCAGCTAGCAGCTGCCTTTAAATTGGTTTCGGTCTAGGTACAATGAGAAAACACCCAGAAGCCATACTTAAGTATTTCCATAAAATTATTTTCTCCTTTTGGTATGCTCAAGTAAATTTTCCTAGCAGCTGGGTCTCCACAGAACTGATAACATCTCTAAAATATCTTCAGCCGAAGAGATTAAGTTCTAGAAAAGAAAGATACTCAGAAGTTTATTTTATTGTGTTAGCTTTTATTGACTTGAAGATTAAAAAGGTTCCTTGTGTATTGTTAAAACAGTTAAGTTTGGGTAGTGGTATAATGTTCTTTTCTATTTAACCCTTTCCTTCTCCCTGTTTACTTTTAATACATTTGCTACTTATTTGTTTCCCACTAGAGAGAAATAATTGTTTTACGATGGAAATTTTGCAGGTTCTATGCTTCCATGCTGGAAAACTATTTAAAAATTATCTAATATTGATAGAAATGTCCTGGAAGCAGTCTATTTACCAAAATAACTGAATACAAACATGCGTGTATATATAGATATAACCTATCTTTTTAAACTGAAGTACTGCTTCGCTTGTTACATTATAGACACAACTTTTATAAACTGTCCCATATTAAAGAGAAATTAAAGATATCCAAGCAATACACTTTGACCTGATTTTTTTAAAGAAAAAATTTAGAAGTCTGGTTTTAATATGTGTACAGTATTAGTTAATATGTTTCTAAGGAATGTGTAATAAATATTTTGGGCTTTTTCCTACTCCTACTACTGATAATAAATCCAAAGCCTATATTGATGTCATTAGAATGGGTACCCCATTCATAAATCAGTTACTGAGTGATGATTAAAGAATGATCATTAACCTTTCACCCTTTTTTAAAGCTATCTTATTTTGTATTACATTTCATTCAAAGGTTGGCCCTTTTTTTTTTTTTTTTGAAGAAAGGAGCAGATTTGCTTCACATGATAGATAGTAGTATATAAATTAATCTGAGTTCTTGCCTTCACCAAAAGCAAGACTCCATTTTTTGGAGGCAATGCAGACTGTAGCAAATGTAGGTAAATCAGTGATGTAGTAGGAAGCTTTGTTCCCAAACAGTGCATGCTGCTAATTTTTATCCTCATTCAACCTCTTGTTAAAGCAAAAATGTATGGTATTATAGTCAGAGTATTACGTTAATTAAATATAATTTTACATAATTTAAACATGTTCTGTGAATTTCTTCCAGGACTGCCCTTGATGATGTTTGATTATATCCTACTAAAGTTTCTATTAATTCCTTCTATAAATACTGCTCATGAATTTTATCTGCCTTAATAGAAGTACTGTGTAGCTTTCATTAGCATAAATTAGTGTTGTCCACAGCTTTTTCTTTTCTGATTAACTACTCTTTGGTTTCATTTATATGAATATGCTGTCAAAAGCTGCAGCAGACAGGGTGATACAGTGATGGTATTCCCTTAAGTGATATTCTTATGTGTGTATAAAAGCTTATTTTCTGGTTTACTATGTATTGCTTCAGACATATAGTACAAACACGGTACTGCTTTAAATTCATGCTTTACCAGTATGACTACCCTACCTTCTTCTGTTATTAATTGTCAGGTATAAAGCAAATTATGGTTCCAGTTGTAAACTGTATCTAACCACTATTTCAAACTACACTTAGTGTGCCACAATAGGAAGGCTAAAAAAATGTTCATGATTCCTTGTGCGAACACAACTTTCACCAAAGCAGTATCATGGAGGAAACTGCGGGATGTCTGGTTTAATGCCAATTTGTCTGTGAGCAGTTAATTTAACTTCTGAGACTTTGTTTCCTTGTCGCCAAAAGGCAAGGGGGAGTATTTACCTGCTCCATTCCTGGGACTAATTATCTGTTCTGCTTCACTGGTATCAGGCTGTTGTGGCTCCCCGGTTTTCCATTAAGCTGAAAGTAGGCTAACGAATTGGAGCAAGGTAACTGGGAGCTCTGTAACTAGGAAAGGTTAGGAAAGAACTCGGCTTGTACTGGCTGCCAACTTTGTCTGAAGGGACTGGGACGCTCAGACTTGAGATGTGCCTCCTTTCAGAGTTCACAGGAGCGTCCTTTTGGCTTTGGGTGACTCTCCAGGGCCAAGCTATGCCTTTGATGTTCGGCTCCTGAGTTTCCCCTGGGAAATGCAGAACAGCTGTGACACTCTAGAGAGAGTGCCACATACCTGCTCCCAAGATGAGGATGTTGTCATTCCTGTCTTAAGAGCTAGGCAGTGTGTGTCTTCACTCACCACCAGTTGGTTTTCATCTTGCCCCTTTTTGGTAATGCCAGAGGAATGGTGAGGAAGGAAGTCTCTGTACATCCTATTCCTTTTTCTACAGTCCTGTCCTGTGACTGAGAAAGCATCATGTAGCTGTTTTATCTCAAACCACAGCTGTCCCACAAAAGTACTGCAATACTGATCACTTGAGTTAGACCAATTTGATCAAAACCAGCTCTTTAAAAATACTCATCCATCCCTAATAGGTATCATAGAAGTGTCTCGAAGCACTTAATTGTGTCACATAACTGCAGTGAGTATAAAATTTAAAGGGAAACATACGTCAGGACAGAAGATTTTTGCTGTGAGAGGCAACTTGGGTTTTGGGAGGACCAGCCCATCTGGAAGTTAACTGGATGCCAACCATCAGTTTCAGCGAGAGTAATAGGTTTGCCTTCAGGAAGGATATTTTGTGTAGGTCAGATGCTCGTCACTCATCAGAATTCGTAACTGAGTTGAGTGGAAAAGGTATTTGCCTCACTGAAAATTCATCTAATCCTAGGGCCAAAGCCGAGAAGTGCTGGCTTTTTCCAGTTTTGTTCACTTTGAGTGTGGTGTCAGGTAGCGTTTACTTTGAAAATAGAGAGGTAATTATAGAAAATAACACTTTTATAATGATCTGTTTGTGCTAGTTCTTAAACAGTATTTTTTTTATTATTTTAATACAAAGTCTGAATCATTACATAGTGTATTAAAATTAAAACTCTTTGCCGAATGATTGCCTAAGTGAAAAGAAATTCCTGGATCCTTGTCTTGTTGTGGTGCACTGTTTTAGTTAGCAGATCTGCTGATGGAGAAAGCAGCAGTTGTGATAAAAGGGATTATATAAAAGAGCTCCTGCTGTGAGAGTCCATGGCACCGTACAGGGTGATACCGAACACTGTATTCCCCAGGGCAGGTACAATAATTAGCTGCAGGACTGGCACTCGGTCTGAGGGATTAATTAGAACTGGAGGTGGTGTTGGGGGAAGGTAAAGCAGCTATAAAGAGTGTCAGGATCACTCTGGCCCGAAGCCTGTGTGATTTGATGTGAAATAGCAGCAGCTGGCTGTAACCTTAGGAAGTGCAAGTGAACAGCAGGTGGTAATTCCTGTCTCATTTACCATGTCTTCGCAGGAACATGTAAGCTTGTGCAGCTTGGGTTTATTGGCAGGTCAGAAGGAAAATCGTAAGGAGGACTGTGACATTTACTATACTGAGCAGATGAAATAGTCAAAATGGAGTGTACGCAGCCTAGTGTAAAACCAGTAATGCTGCTACTTAATGTTATTATACTTGCTTTACGACAAGGTTACGATGACCTTATAATATCGACCTCATGTAGACCGATGCACGAAGCAGAATGTACTGTGAAAAATCTAGGACGGCTAGTGGGAATTACACCTTTGAAGGCTGTGATGGATGAAACAGGAGAACTATTTAATCTAAGTAAAATATCAGATAGAGGGAATGATAGGATGTTCTGGCGTCCTTTGGTTTTCTCAGTAGCCATTGTGTGGGGACGAGTAGGCTCTATTTACATTTACAGGTCGGTAAGCAGGACGCTGGATTCTGTGGTTGCATCCTTGTTAGCCTCCACCAAGCATCATGTTTTGCTTGGCGTTTGGGCAAAAATTGCAGCGAGACACGCAACAAATGTGCTAATTTAGAAATTGTAACCAGCTAGCAGTTCAGGGTGAGCTTGAGTTGCTGTCAGCAGAGGAATTGAGTGGGCCAGTGGTCGTTGTTGATCGCTGCGGCGTTTGGTATTCTGTGAGGGCCTCCCAGGGTGCAGAAGGAGAGCCCTTCCTATGTGCAGTTCAAGAATCAAACCAAATAAAGAGAAAATTGAGTAACTTTGAATCCATCATTGAGAACTGCTTTAGATAGAGAAAAAATAAAACAGATCTAGGGGATATTTGCGGCTATATTTATAGCAGAGTGACAGGAAAGGAAGAGAACTCATTTTGTGGGAAGGATAGCTCTTTTTATGCCTTTTTAGAAGCTCATTGTGTGCCAACATTATCTTTCATGGATGCCAGAAGATGTGATGCCTTCTAAAGCCTCCCACGCATACGAAAACTATGCACCCATTATAGTTTCTTTGCTGGGTTCCATTTAATATTCCCGTTTCTGGCTCTCTCCAAATATGCATGTTACTTACGGGGAGATGATCCGGGACCAAGCCAGCATTGCATGTCTCTGACCGTTAGGTCTGACATTATGCCTGCTTTGGGCAAAGGAAAGAAAGCTTTGTCCTACTTGGGAATAAGCTGAAAGAAGTTACTGAGCTGCTGATGGCAGAATGGAGTTGTCCCCTTTTCTCCTGCGTTGTATATATAGGCAGAAAAATGCTGTACTGACAGCTGCTCTTGAACTCGTCTGTGTGGTGTTGGGGAGCACTGAGAATGCTGGGACTGGACTGTGAAGTGCTCTATGTAAATGTTTTTTGTGTGGAGCTACACAAAACTTTCAAAATTCTTTCATTTCTTCTCAAGAAAAAGAAAAATGTCTTTCATGGCAAATCAATATATTTTCTGATTAAACTCCTTTCTTAGTTAATTCTCAGCTCTCCATGTTCAAGATGAAGTAAATCAAACCTAGTAAAATGTCAGATTGCAAATATGCTGCATTTGGAGGTAACTGAAAATTACTGTGCTGTAATCCTAAAGGCTGATGAGTGAAAAACAAAGTTGTTTAAAGATTTTCTGTTTATCCCTTTTTTTAATACATGAGATTTAAAGTTTGTTGCTTGCTGCTCAGATTTTAGTTCTTTTGTAGGCTTCTTGTTTGTACTCATTTCCATTACATGGGTATTGTAGTTTTATCTAGAAGAGGAATGGACCATGTGCACAGCAGGGCTAATGAGTCACAGATGTAAAGATTCTGGCACGTTACCATCTAATAACTTCTTTAACTTATATTCCATAATAAGATAAATGCAAATTTGATACATCTGTTTTCTAGATGATGTATCGTTCCAGTCTTAGCAGTGTCTTAGGAGTGAGTTTCTTTAAATGTTTGGAGTTTTCGCCTTTTTTGGTTTTGTTTTCTTTTTATTTGTTCCTAAAGAGGAGATTTCAGGTCACCGAGCAATGCAGTTAGCCACACCACGGTTCGGAGGAACACGGTGGGAAGGCTGGCAAAACTGCCGCTGGCTTGACGGGATCCACTTACAGGGTCTCGGCTTCCTCGTCTCATGGGTGTATAGCAGGAATGAAGCTGCTGAATGCAACTCAAAGGTGCTAGTGAAGGAGGTGTATGCAGCCACTCTGCCTTTTTTTTGGTGAAGACCAGTGCGGTCTTTGTGATCCAGAGGATCTCTGATGTGACTGCATGTGGAAATGAATAGAGGAAATATTTGCCATGTTAAAAGGATCTGCTGCAGTTGAGCGAACCATAAGGCTGCTGTTGCCCATTGGTGCTTGCCCCCAGCCCGGCTGGGCTGCAAAGGGCTCGTGCGCTGCCCTGGCAGAGCCTTCATGCAGGACCTCTTGGAAGCCACCTTGGCTGGCAGCCAGAGTCCGGCGCAGCCTTCCCTTTCGCAGGTGCCAAGCTGCAACCCTGCAGGCTTCACAGAGGGGCTGTGCCACCGGGTCCACCTCTCAGAGGTGGCATATGTGTGTGCATGCATGTAGGGAGAGCTTAGAGGTACCGGACTGTGTTTTATTCTGTGTTCCTCAGCCTGATGTCTCTCAGCCGTTGAACAAGCCTCTGCTTCACACAGTGTGCTGTGCTGAAGGCAAGGAGAGGACTTGCGGATTTCCTTCTCTAGGAGTTCACTGCTCAACTGTATAAGGTTTCAGCTTTATCAGAAGGTCTAATTCCCACCCTACAAGGCGGCACAAGAAAGGTGTTGAACTGAGAGCAAAATTCTCCCCTTGTACTGTCACAGCAGGCCACGATTGCCACACTCTTTTTTTTGTACCAGTAGAGTACAAGTTCTGCACATGTTGGTAGAGTAGGAGATAAGAACCCATATGCAGCGTACAGCACTTGAGGGGAAAAATTTTGCCCTGGGTATGAAAATGCTGCTACGTATGTCTTGAAAATGTTGACCTCGGCCATTCCGGACTACCCAAGATCTAGTGGTAGATTGTTGTTCAGTGTTTATACTTGTGTATGTACTACCAGTTTATGTGCTGAATGTCATATGTTAAACAGAACGTGAGGAGCAGGCTTGTACAAATTACGTACACAATTATGCAAAGCACTTCAAAGTCCACCATCGCTGTCAAGTTGTGCAGCAACCCAGAGTCAAAGCTTTCTACATAGGTCTCTTGAAGTGCTGTAGCATATTTTAATTGAAAATGGCTCAGTCAGCCACTGGCTGATAGTCTAACAACTGCCAAATGACCATGACAATTCATTGTAATTTTAAGGCAAGTCACCTCTGTGGTGTTCTAAAATCTTTTGATATACTTGTTGTTGATATTCTCTGTTTCCCATATGACAGAGAGGCTGTTTCCTGTCAGTCGGCACCGTGGGGTATACTAAACATAGTGTTTGTTCTGTTTGTCCGTTAGTAAATTGTCTCTGTGATGTTTGTGTTGTGCTGTTTTGGTACCATGTTGTGCTGTGTCCCTAGGGTCTGCCAGGCTTCCCCACAGTCGCTGCTCTGCACAGTAATCAGATCCTCACCGTCAAGGTTTGTGGCTGACATGTGCCTGTTCAGTCAGGTCTCTCTGTATCAGCATAAAAGTGCACATGAAAAATCGTTTTTACCATGGGATACCAATGAATCCTTATGGTGGACCTAAGCCAACCCTCACTGTCTTTACATTGCTATAAGTCCTCCCGATACAGAGCATGGGATCAAATCTACAACTGTGTACGGTGTTACCCCCGGCAGCACCCACATTCCGTGTGATCTTGGTCAGTATTTTATTTTCAGATGAGATTTGTCTGTAGCTGTGCTTCCCTGAGGCATACAGGAGTGTGGAAAACGTCAGTGAACTCTATACTGGTTACATATAGAGTCAGCTATTTGTGTTAGATATCAGAGGTTTAATCTGCACATACAGATTTTTCAAAGCGCATTTGCAAATTAAGCAGGAAGGATTGAAGCAATCTAGTCAAGCTGGAACTCCAGTCCTTATTGAAATGACACCATTCTTCATGGCACAATATGCTGGTGAGAAAATCTGACTGAAAGTTGAACTGGTGCTTTGTCTCTAGAAGCTTTGCTGAAAGAATAAAAAATACTGATTTTTTTGGAGCCTGGGTAATGAAAAAATTAATACAAATGAAGAATTCCCACAGGAAATCTGAGGAGAAAAAAGTTACACAGTTAATTCATTGTATATGATTAATTCATGAAGCGGTATGTCCTGCACATTAGAGGTCAATTCCTTCAGAAGAAAATGCACAGTTTCTGTCAGGCAGAAGCACCGGTTTATATTATTTTAGCTATTACAAAGCTAATGACTATGTCTTTATTTCTTTCTCGGGCCTTCTGATGTCTATTCTTCAATTCTCTCATCTCTGATCTTCAACCTTTGACCTCACCTGCCTGATCAGATGGTGTTTCCTAAAATCAATCATGGGTTTCTCTCTGCTGATCAGCAGCTCATTAAACGCCGCCTCATTAAGGTAGTGCTTCATCTCACTGGAGTCCAGTTCTTCTTTACATTCAGTTTACTCTTTGCTGTACCTATTTGTCAGACGCGTTCTTTTATAGCAGGTTGTTCATTTGAAAATGTTAATGATATTATCAATTAAAAGGCTATGGGTAGCTTTGCTAAATGATCCACGTCAGTGGATGCAGCCAGCTTTTTCCAGTGGTTTGCAGTGGTGTGTTGGAAATTAAATAACCTGAGCACCATTTTTTTTTTTGGTGTCTTTTTTTTAAAGGGGAAGGTAATGTGTTTTGGCAGCTCTCTTGAAAATTGGCTTTTACAAATTAATAGGTTTAAATGTTTAAGGGAGTTAGCAACTCCCCAAAACAGATGAAAACTTATGTACAACTTTGTGGAAAAGCAGTTATTTTCCATGCTCATTCTTGAAACCTATTCATGCATCATTGATGGGCCTGGAAAGTTGCTGTGCAAACTTTGTATATTCTCACATGTGACTTTTCTTTTTTACCTCAGCTTCGTTATGATTACGCCAATCGTGAAGCAAACAGCTGCTTATTGAAAACAGCTACTTGCTCTGGAAAAATGGATGAGTAAAATATTGCAAGGCTACCCCAAAGTTTGGCTTATGTCCTGTGGTAGGACAAGCAGTTTAGAATTTGAGCCTTCTGCTCTGCGTCTGATTGCTCTGGGCAGAAACAACCCCGTGGGCTTCAAGGCAAGGTGCAGCCTCTGCCATAAGCAGTAAAGAAGCCAATGTTCAGCTCATGGCCGCTTCTTCTAGCCTGTCTTGTGCTCTTTCTGGGTAAATCAATGTATTTTTGTGTGGTTGATGACTGTAAAGCAAACTTCTGATTATTTTTTTTGGGTTAATATAGGGGGACCAAGGACAAGCTGGACCCCCTGGCCCTCCAGGGCCACCAGGACCCAGAGGTCCCCCAGGAGATACTGGCAAAGATGGTCCTCGTGGGATGCCTGGCATACCGGTAAGTTAGTCTGTTGCTGCCATGGCATCCAAATTCCTCTCAAGTGTGTGCCAGCTCAGTTTCGAAGATGTTTGAGGTAAGATTGGCAAGTAAAGACGTGGAAGCTGAACCACAGGCAGATTTCATGGTGTACCTGAAGTCCCACACACAGAGCAAGTTCGTAGCAGGGCCAAGAGTAACAGCCAGGTTCCTTGCCTCCCACCCCTCGTGGTTTCCCCACACATTCTAAGGTTTCTCAGCTGCTCATTGATGTTTAATAGCTACATGAGGAGGGTCTGCCCTATTCCACAACTGGCAAATGTGTCCACTCTGACTTTGAGATAAAGCTGAATTTAAGATGTTACGGCATGGCTGGGCATGACTTCTCACTCCTTACTGATTTAGCCTCAAAAATCATGGAATTAAAGCACGGAACTGCTAAATGCTGCCCACAGTATAATGAACTTTGGAGTCAGGTTCTGCCATCTTTGCACAAGCAGAACAGTACCATTTTCTTTGGCTTGTTCCCAGTATTTCATTAGAACAACCAGCAGAGTCCAGTATATTGCCTCTTGTTTGTTTTAGGCACAGGGTCAGACCCACCACTTTTGGCGCTTCGTGACCTGATGATTAAACACTTTTTAAACAGATGCATAAACACAGGGGTTTTCTTGGTTTGTTTTTGTTTCTTTGCAAAATAGGAGTATGGATTTGGTTTTGTATTTTGTAGTCTCCTTAATTTTCATTCTTTTGAAAAAAGTACCTCTCTTTTCATCATGAATGCCACTGTGTTATCAGCATGGAAATGGAATCACAGGCAGGAAGGAAACGTGACAACTGACATGCCACATGCAGTTGCACACACACTCCCCTGTGATAAATAAAGATCGCGGCCAAGAGGACACATAGGGAACCAGCAAGTTGAGGACCAGCACTCAAAACAGAAACACTTTTTTTGAAGAAAAACATCATGATGTGGGGCCAGGAGAGGAAGGCATAAAATTTCCCTGCAGGGCCTTTTTAGATAAAACCAAGAAAGAAAATGTCTATGCTCCTGTTCTGGCTCTCTTCAGGTTGCCTCATCTGAAACTGTATTAACTGTACAAATATAATATACCATAATGACAATAGTAAGGCGCTGCTAAAATTTCCTGTGAAAATCCAGCACATCTTGGTAATTAAGGCTTGTAGTACTCTAGTCGTGCTTTTGTTGTTGTTGTTCGTGGTTTTGGTGGTTTTTTACCAACATTGCCCTTTTAAGTTCTAGCTCAAGGTTATGAAATGATATTAAAAGTCTGTTGCTTCCATTGCGATGCCTTACTTTGAGTACCTCCTCCTTTCTTGTCAGTCCTGGAGCACACTAGGCTTTGGGCCTCATCTGGGCTTCCCTTGTGTTATTGTAATGTGGTAAAATTGACTGCGGTCAGCAGAGTTGCTTCTGGTTTGATGTAGTGAGGGTGAGACTGAAACCAGAACCCATTTCTGGTGATACCAATTCCGATACCAATTTTATAATTCACATACAAGAGGCTAGGGGAAGCAGCTAGTGTTGCTAATTACAACACAACTCTGTGTTGTTGCTTGGGGTTTTGTGCTTCTTAGCAAAGGGAACATTAGTGTTTCTCATAACAGGACAGTAATGCATTTTATGCAATGAGATCATTCCATTTCATAATAGTTCTGTAGTGATTTTGACTTTAGATGGCAAGAGAGGGTTTCTTTTTATAGTTTTTTAAGCTGTGGCTATCTTAAGCCCTATAGCATTATGGAAAATCAGTTCATAATACCGCTTTAGAATCAGATACAAACAAACACTGGGATAGAAACCATCCAGATTGGTGCTTGTTGTTACCATCCTGCTCCTTCCGACTGTCCTGTACCCTCAGGTTAATGTTGCTGATCCTCAAAAGGCTTGTTCCTCCATGCCGATGTGACATATAGTCAAGCAGGAGAGCTGTAAAGGGAAAACTTACCCAAGACGTAGTGACAGCTTTGAATTCCTACAAGGCTTGTGTGGATCTTTGGGCTACAGAGCTGAAACAACAAAGCAATAGCTGCACTGTGTTATGAGTAAGGATGTTGCAGTGTCACACAGCTATAGGAGGGTCCTTACAGTGGCCAACCACCATTAGAAAGATGCCATTTCCTCTTTTGCAGGGCTAGGCAAAGCAGGGGCTTCTCTTCCGGCCTGTCCTTCTCAAGCATGGAGCTCTATAGTCACCAGAGCTGTGAGATGATGATCGGGCCCTTGCTTTCCCCCGTGCTCAGACACTTGCTCTGTATCCTGAGAAAGTCAGGCAGCCAAGGTAGCAAGGCACAGGGAGCAACTCCAGCAGCCACCATTGCTTCTCTTCCACAGTGCAGCAGGGTTGGGGAGCAGCTTGTGCGCCCACACGTCTCCATCTGTGCCAACACATCTTCATCTGTGCCCACACATCTCCATCTGTGTCACCACCACCTTGCATCCTAGAAGTGTGCATCCTGTTACAGATACTTAAAGCCTCTAGAGATGAGCATGTGTTGGTTTCTCCGGCAGAAAATCTTTAGAGCTAAGGAAGTAGAAATGTCAGGGAAGTGCTGTTGGGCCTATTGCTAAGCACCAAGGAAGGAGCAGGGGTGTAAGAAAGGGTTGTGCAGCCTTCTGCTAAGCCTTTCTTTGGATGTCAACAAAAGTACCTGTTGGAACCAGAATGTAATTTGCCTTCCTACAGAGTGATACCTAGAATAGGTGCCTTCCCTTTGCATCACACAGACACCAGCACAAAGACTTTGAAATATTAACACCTCCAAAAGAAGTAAAAGAAGAACGAGATTTTTTTGCTGGTAATAGGACAATAGAATATGATGCAAACCCTTGAAATTATTTCACCATTATTTCCCAACATTTATGGGGATATCTTGATGCTCACTTCAGGCTGTGTGATTGCTGTATATGTAGTTTAGCGAGGCTTCAGAGTGAGCTGAAAAGTCCCACAAGCTTGGGTAATTAGCTGTCAGAAACCTGTGTCTGTGTGGTTACTGTCTCCTGGGTATCTAGGTGTGTTTGCAGATGCTACGTGTTTGCTTCTGAATGCAACGTGTACCTACCCAAAGAAGCAGTTCTGATTCTTTTTGGTTGCCAAGATCAACATCAGAACAGTTCTCATCAGGTTTTTGACAGACTTTCTTTTATGACAAAGCTGCTAAAGAATATCCTGCAGCTGTGCTGATACAACAGCACATGGACTGCCCTATGCTCTCTTGGGTTTACAAGGGAGTGAGCTATAAACCAGATCACCAAAATGACAGGAACTCTGTTTTCTGGATGGGTATTTTTAGGCCGTATTGTACAACTGATATGTTTTACTGTCTCTACAGACAGTTGTGTGTGTTCATGTGGGAAGAAAGGGAAGAAGATAGATTCTGACTTTACGTAGAGCTGTGCCCACAAAAAGAGAATACATTGGAAAAATGATGAGTTAGCATTTTGAAAGCTAATCCAGGTATTTCACAGCTGAGTAATTATTGCATGGCTTCAAAATACCGATATTCATGTGTTTATGGAACATGATAATTTGTAACGGTAAGTTATGCCTGCCAACTGAGGTGATGACACAGAGCGGCAGTTTTGGAATATGTAAACAGTGGGATTCAGTACCTATGTGAAAATAACCTTTCTCTGTGTCCTTTAGCACCAGTGACTGGAGTGGAATATTATGTTTGGAATCAGGGGACAGGGTCAGAACACCAATACTTAACTGTTGCCTTGAGAACTATACCATTACATGATTGAGAAATACTACTTTGCCTCTTAAAATGTCTGAGATTTGACCTACTAGTTGAAAAATAAAGTAATATATTTAATGTGCAGTCAGCTGTCATATTTATTTTAGAATGGATTTTTTTAAGATACTTTGTTGTTAGGTAGAAAATTGAATTCAAGATATGTTGCTGAAATTATTCACTCCTATTTTTTTGTTTGGTTGGTTTTTTTAAGGGTGAGCCAGGGAAACCAGGAGAACAAGGACTGACAGTAAGTACTCCTCTCTTCCAGTTTGCTAAGAAACTGTAACAGATACATGACATATGCACATTTTAAAATGTGAAATTCCAGGAAGCTTTATAGCTGCGTATTTCCTAACCTCCCTTTGTCACAGACTATTTGAAGTCTCATTTGTGAAGAAAACATGAGAAAGACAATATCCTCTTTTTACATATAGTTGCCTGTCATATAAGGCCAACTTCTTTAAACTTGCAGAGTAGAGGGAAATAAAACAGCTAAGGGCACAGCAAAGCAAAAAAGAGCCAAGCCAGCTGTTCCTCATTCCTGGCTCCCACTTATCACTGTGTCTGAAGTTGAGCTGTTTCTACCTTGAGACCATTGAGTAGCACAAGAACCATCTACTTGTTTCAAGGGCCAAAATCCCAGCTGTCTCTGTGGCAATAGCTCTGGCCCTTTGCCTGATGGGACAGTGAAGACACAGCGCAGCATACTGAAACTCTCAGAATATTTTCCTCTCCTGAGGGTTTCTTTTTTTGCTATGTGTGAGAGAGAATGTAATGGCCAAATGAATGCATTTTTTACAAATAATAAGATATGGGAGTAGATGTTTTCTATTGCATCAGGAACTAATTAACCCTGTTCATTTGGAAGCAAATTGAAGCTCCACTGGTTGTAAATCAGCTTCAGACACAGGGTAAGGCATCAGAAGTTTCTGCCTGTCACATGCTCCCAGAACTGTGAAACATGCGGTGATTATTTTCCCTTAAGATCTCCCTAAACACTCATGGTCATTCTTATTTTTATGAGAGATGACAGAATTGTAGCCCATGGCATGTGGTTTTGATTCCTGAATGCTTCTGAGGAGGAAGATTATATGCTCAGCAATCAGTGCAGATATGATTGCTATCTGTTTGAATTTATGAAGTTTTAAACAGGTGTGATGATATTTTACCCTGAAAAATTGCAAAACTTTTTGAATTGACAAAATCCAATATGTTTTGGGAAAAAACCCTGACATTCTGAGACTTGGAAATACCACTGTGTTCTGTCCTGTACTTTTTCATTTCAAGAAAATGATTTAACAAAACCAAAATCAAACCCTCCCAAAGGTACCACCTAGTGTTTTAGCATGCTTCCAGGCTCTTTTTTGTTCTGTCCTTTTGGTTTCTGAGGGCCTGGTAATAATAGGTGCAGTAGCTGGGAAGGGAGGTTTTTTGTTTTGTTTTGTTTGGAATATTCTTCTATTTGACCTCTGGACTAAACTCACTCAGGTTCTACAACAGCGTTTTCCTTCTTCTCAAGACCAGATCTTCAGGGTCACAGAATCCCTGAGGGCTTTTAGAGCAAAACATAGTCTGTCACCTTTCAGTGTCCATGTTCAGAAGATTCCCACTGCTGTAAAGTAACTATCTGTGCGAAAGAATTAAAGAACTGCTACTGGTCTGTCTTTCTAGATGTAGGTGTGTTTAAATAGAGAGAAAAGGTGTTTTAAAAATCAAATCATCAAGCTTGAGATAGAGAAAGATCCCAGATTACATGAATTTCCAGCTCTGAATGCCTGCCTTAAAAGCCAGTCTCGCGGCTTAAATGCTAGGTTGTGTATAGATCAAGTAAAGAGCATCAGAGTGTCACTGAGACGTAATTAATTTCTTTTTTTTCTTCTTGGTGCTTCTGACATACTCTTCATACCAGTATAGATTTTCAGACTGTCTTCCCCATGGAAAGTGCTACAATTACTCAGGTGCTGTCTAGCTGCTTCTGACATCTTCCATCAGTGCATTTCTGCACTCAGATATCTATTTCCATATTGGAAATTGAGACACTACTGCAGAAATGGCTGATTTCTCAACACATGTGCTGTAAAATTGTTTTGCTAGACAAAACAGGTATAGTTTGCTGTGGAGAACACGGGCCTTTGCCTACCTGAGATTCTTTTTCTGCATTATCCACAGACTGTCTTTTCAAAGTAAGTGAAAATGGAGATGTCTGCCCAGAGGAGCTTCTAGGTTAATTCTGCAGGAATTGTTTTGTAAGGACTTCCCTTTGTTTCACATGAAGAGTCTGAAGTTTGAATTATCTTCCTGGGGTTTTTTCCTGATAAAATTGAAACTGTGAAGTCAATGGATCCCGTAAAGCACTACCAGTCTTGGTCGTTTCCTACTTGCCCACAAATCCAAGGCCCTTTCCAGTAAGAAGCAAGTAGTGTGGCATGTACTCTGGCTCTTTGTCCAGGATGGAGGCGGGATAGAGCCAAGGAGAGCACCAGATGCTGTGAAACAATCCTGACAGTTTGCATGTACTTGCTGAGTTGTGGTTGTGGAAGCTGAAGGCTATTTGTAGCCTACAGGATCACACTCTCAGTAGCTTTAAATCCCATCATGCTTTTCAAGTGAAGAAGAGCTGCAAGCCTGACTTATAGATTGTAATAATAAGGATATAAGCTTTTCTCATTCAGAAGTGGTTTTTAACACCTGTATTCGGTAACATGCCTTGTTATTTCTAGATGAAAGTACCGGTTATTGATAGAGCTGGTAAACTCAGTTTTAACTTGTGAACCAACAATGGCACGGCTTGAAATAACTAA
The DNA here is from genome assembly GCA_013398295.1 of Chionis minor. Classification (NCBI taxonomy): domain Eukaryota; kingdom Metazoa; phylum Chordata; class Aves; order Charadriiformes; family Chionidae; genus Chionis; species Chionis minor. The sequence goes on along the minus strand of VZSF01009393.1, from coordinate 334,974 downwards.
GTTTTCTGTTTTCTCTTCTTACAAGAAGTGGAATAAATTTCTTGAAGAGCACAAGATAGTAGATGGGATAACAGTGTTTTCCAGCTTGTGTCTCAGAATGTACCACAAGCCTATTACACACATTGAGTAACCTGTGATGTACTCAAACAATGTGTGCCTTGATTCACAAAAAGCTGAGGTAATTTTAATGTATTTGGAATTCTAGGAATGTTTCTGTTCTCTTTTCAGTGAAAAAGGAAATTCAGTGACTCTAGTGAAGATGTGGCAATTCACTCCAACTGAGAATCTGCTGCCATATTCTCCTACATTTTTAATGAAGTTTTGTGTTGATAAAGAAAAAGAAAATCATGTTTCAGATGATAGAGAGGGCAACAATAGCCTTTCTCCCGCTCAGGCAGGGGAGGTTTAGTTGGACCACATACAGAGAACGACCATGTTTGAGTTCTCTGGCATGAGTTCTTTGGCATGAGAGTGCTCAACCTATCTTAGGTGCACAAAGGAAATTTGCCTTGAAGACAGGGAATGCCTTCTCTTTTTCCCCATTTCCAACGTGTGGATTGGGGCAGGGTGGTGAGAGGCAAGGTTTAGGAAAGCTAGTTGTTACTTACAGGGGTTTCTTATTCCCTGTTGAATATCTTCCCAGATTATCGGAGTGCCAGTGTGCATCAATTGCTCTTCTATCCTTGCAGCTGAGATGTTGGGGAGAGCTGTTTGCAAGGGCTTTTTTGGCTCCATATGTTGCTGTGTCAGGAAGAATCTGTTTGCTCTTTGAACTAAGAGACTTCAGTTTCTTTTTAGGTGAAATGGAGGCTTAGGTTTAAGTTAGAAAGGTGTAACGGTATGCATCTTTAATGTTAGAAGGGAATGTAAGAATGACTAGTTAGTTGCAAATTGTGTCTGGTTTCCATGGCACTTGAAAGCCCTGCAGATCTACTTTCTACAAGAGTTGAAGGTGTCATTCCTTTGTGCAGAAAGGTTTAAGAGAATTCAGAGGGAGGCCAAGCAGTGGGGCGACCAAAGGGATTAAGTTTTGAAATGTTATGTGGAACTAGCAAAATGTATGCTATGCAAGAGCAATGCAATGCAATGCTATGCAAGACAGAAGGCCAGTGGTTTCCTTAGCTTTGCAACCTTTTCAGTTATGTCCTTCCTCTCATAATTCATCCTTCTTCCCATGGCATCTGTCTGCTCTTCCTGGTGATAAGGACTCTTAAATATCATACAGGAGTTTTTCTGTTTGATCTTCTAATTTTCAGAATGAATCATAAATGAATTTGTGATTCTTTTCTACCCAAGAGCTGGTTGGAGACTATTTCTGGTTGCAGACTATTCATGAGAACTTAAAGTGAGTCAGTCAGGGAAATCTCAAAGGCTAACACTGACAGATCGACATTTTCAAATTCATAAACTGCAATAGGATAGAAGGTGCGCAAGGAGTGTTTTTGCTCCTAATTCCCACATAGGAGAGTTTTTGGTGCTTTTATGTTTAAAGTGTTTTAAACTACTGCATAGTAATAAAAATTTGGAAGATCAAAATTTGCAATGTTTTCAGCTCCTTGGAAAAGAATTACATTTAAACATGTTCAGTGTATGAATCAACCACTTCTTGTCACTGAAAAAACCCCGTATATTATTTTATCCCCCAAAATTGGCTTCAAAGACACATAAGTGATTTTACAGATGTTTTGCATGAACATAACAGTCCAGAATAACCAGAGAATTCAGGTAAAGGTGTCTCTTTGCAAAAGAAATCTATACTATAATGATTAACCCAAATGCAAAATCCCTCTGCTTTAAGATATATTGTTTTCCAAACTGGTAGCTTTGTGCTTATAGTCTTGCTGGGCATGTGTTCAAGAAAATAAGACCCAATGTTACTGCTTCTACTAGTTATTCAGAATAACGAGGATGTTATTCCAAAGGATATTACCATTTCTGTGAAAGACAGTGGAAAAGTGTAATTTTGCAGTTAAGTCTGCAAAATGTGACGTTTAAAATGAATTAGTATTAAGTTTTCATCTTAGGTTAAAATGAACAAAATGAACTCACAGGGACCAGGCAGAAGTGCTGACTGGGAAGTGCTGCTGGCTTCAATTCAGCCTTTCAGGCCAATGGCCAAGGCCAGATCCTCAGTTGGTGTGAATCTTCATAGCTCCTCCGGGAAACTACTAATTGTGATTTTGTTTTCAATGGCCAGAGTTCTGCAGCAGCCTTCTTTTTTTCATTATGGTAGCATGTTCATAGTAAATTTTATAAGCTGTTGTTCTTAAGCTGTTTAGCTGCAGAAGTTTACTGAGAACTAGCAGATGAAATGGAAAATCTCAGCCTGTACCTCTCACAGCAACTATTCGTTTTTCCCCCCAATACGATTGCCTTGGCCTTAACTTGCAGAAAATCTCAGGAAAAGTATACTTTAGCGTTTTGTAACCTCTGTACTTCGGTAGGGGCTGCCACAACTGTGACTAAGAGAATGATGATAAGAAGCTCTGCCTGAGCACTAATTGGTAGATATTGCCACTCTTTTAATTATTTAAGGTAGATAGCATGGGAGGGGGCACTGCTTAATCAGAAGTTATATGAGGTTTCACATCATACATAATCTGTTTTCTTAGCTGGTCGTTCTTTTGTCTAGGTAAATCATCAATACTAAAGCATTGCACATTTCAATAATAGTACTCTGGAAATTGCAGTCTTTATGAAACACTCCTCAACTAAGCAGGAACATGTTTTCAGAATTACATCATGTGCCCGTTGCACACAGAAAATGCTATCAGTGGGTAGGACAGGCTCCACGCAAATGCAGGAATATGAATACTTTGTATAAAACCTGTGCTTTCCTCTTCATGTACGTCTGCTAGTTCATGTTTCATTCTTAAGTTCTTTATGCCATTAGATTGGCAAGAAATTGGTTTGTGGGAGTAAGGAAGCGATTGTCCCCCTGTACTGCTGAGGCCCCACCTTGAATACTGTGTTCAGCTTTGGGCCCCTCACTACAAGGAAGACATTGAGGTGCTGGAGCGTGTCCAGAGAAGGGCAACAAAGCTGGTGAGGGGTCTGGAAAACATGTCTTATGAGGAGCAGCTGAGGGAACTGGGGTTGTTTAGTCTGGAGAAGGCTGAGGGGAGACCTTATTGATCTCTGCACCTATGTGAAAGGAGGTTGTAGCGAGATGGTGGTCAGTCTTATCTCCCAAGTAACAAGTGATAGGACAAGAGGAAATGGCCTCAAGTTGTGCCAGATTGGATATCAGGAAAAATATGGGAAAAAAGTTTATATTGGATATTAGGAAAAATTTCTTCACAGAAAGGGTTGTCCAGCATTGGGACAGGCTGTCCAGGGAAGTCCCCATCCTGGGAGGTATTTAAAAGACATGTAGATGTGGCACTTAGGGACATAGTTTAGTAGTGGACTTGGCAGTGGTAGGTTAACGGTTGGAGTCAATGGTATTAAAGGTATTTTCCAATGTAAATGATTCTATGATTCTATTCTAAGTGTTTAATGATTCTTGTAGGGACCAAAGGGGAAGTATCTGTTCTCAGGGATGGCACCGAAACTTCTTTTCTCCCATATAGACACAGTACCTTCTAAGGACCTTCTAGATACAAAGAACTTTCACTTCACATAGGAAGTATGGAAACTTAAAAAAACAGGATTTTTTTTTTTTTCCCCAAAGCTTTGGAATAACAGAGTTTTTGTATGACAGTGTATTGCACCATTGTGATGTATTTTGCTGTAGACTTTTTCAGTATACAAAACCATTCACTATTTCATTATATTTTTGTTAGACATTTTCATTTGGTGTTTATGCTTACTCTCCATGAACTGTGATACCTTGTAAACCAAATCATTACCTCAGACTGGCAAATTGAAAATGCCCAAACTTTCTAGTTCATACAGTTTTTTAAACGCTAAGAAACTGAATCACTAGAAGTTGAATACAAAAACACCTTGAGAGGCTGTTGCTAATGTATCACACCCTGAATTACTGTGCTTTGAAACTGCAACTTTAACCTTTACAGGGCAGAATTATTTCTTATTTTGCAGCTTGCTAAAGCACAAGGAACAGAGGAAGCTTAAAAGGAAAATATAATTGTAACATTAGAAGGGAGGTCTAGGAAGAATTCTGGACTCAGAAAGTTTGTTCTAACTAGATTTAAGTCAGTCCTTTCAGCATTTTTTTTAATTTATTCAAGATAGTCATTTGTCAAGGCCCAGCTTCATTTGATCATTTCTACGAGGCCAAGGTTTGATAAGATATAAGCTCTGGAGGTCTGTTGATCTCACAAGACAGTGGTTGAAGAGTGGCATTCATAGTGGAAATATTTTGCCTTTTAAAAACATAGTTGCATAAAAGACTTTTATAAACTTCCATTTATCCTTAGTTGTTCAGTTTTCCAACTGCTTAAGTAACTGTCAAATAATTCTCCATCTCCAAAGAAACACAAATAGCAGTTGAATTTCTGAATATCTGAAACAACAAGAACTGTTTTTAATTTTTATTATATTTAGTTACCTTCCTATTCTGGGCAACTCTCACAACCAAATCTTCATCCATCTCAGCTGAAGTTTCTCAGCAATGTGTCAATTTAAAGAAAAGTAGTGTAATTTTCAAAAATGCTTAGCAGTCACTTCATCCAAACAGTTTTAATGAACTTCCACTGGAATTCTTGAAGCCCTATGTGCTTTTATAGAATGAGCTTTTTAACATTACTCACTAACGGTATAGGAGCTGATTCTGAGCATCCCTACATGGAAGCTCTGGCAGGCAAAAACAAATAGTTACTATCAGCATCATCTGCATAGACTGTTAGAAAGTGATTTGCTGATCAGTTATGGATATCATATATATATATATGTATAGGCATGAAGTGAAAGAACTCTATAGCTCTTGTCTTAAAGGCTTTTTTTTTACCTCCTTCATATTCTCAGGAATGATAGTGACAGAGGACGAGTGACGATATACTACATGTGGTAGTAGATCGAGCCTCCAACTAGTGAAGACAACCGTGTGTTTCATATGTGCCTGGCCACTGCAGAGCAGAGGCTTTGGGCTTGAGGGGAGTGAGGTGGGGAGCAGTGGGTAGCAGCTGTCTGCGCTGGGCTACGTGGACCTGGTGGCCGAAGAGCTATGCAAAGTGAAGTTTAGCTGAGTCTGTATTTGCAAAGCATCCTTTTGGTTGTTCCGGAGCAACGGGGCTTGTATGGCACTGCAGCTGCTATGGAACACAAGACAGTTGAAGGAAAGGAAGAAAAATCAAAACCAAAAAACTAAGAAGTTGGTTGGAAACTATGTATTTCTTGCCTTCTGATCCTGTCACAAGACCTAAATAGAGACTTTGATTTCTGGTCTTACCATCTGTTCATCAAGTGGGCAACACAGCACTCTCCCCAGTTCAGTAGAATAATCAAGGAGAAAAAATCTACATGGTCATATTGAATTTCCTATCTAAATTCTTCTAGCAGCTGTCAATTATACATCTGGAAATATACTTAAGTCTTGGGGGGTTTTTATTTTACCCCTTCATGTTCCTCCTCTCTCCCCGATTGTATTTACTTGCTTATTTCTATCTCTCCAGTGTGATTCCGTGCCTTGCACATAGAATGTAGGTAACTCATAGAAAACAGGCACTTGACAGCAATTCTGGAGTTTTTTACAGTTTTTTGAGGTCATTCTCTGTAAGTGATTTAATTTCAGGTCTTCTGTTTAAGTGGCTGCTGGCAGGCTTATGTGGGGGAAGGATGGGAGCTGTCAATGGATGAGCTGCAAAGATTCCAGTGCCTCTGAGCCTCTTTCCCAATGCTAGGGAGCAGGGCTTTAAAGAAAAATTGTTCTTGTTCAGCTATGTTCTACATTCTTATTAAAAGAATAAGAAGCACTTGTTATCATGTGTAAATTATGAAATTATCACTTTAGGTAAGCTTTTAATTGCAATTGGTTTTCTAAGTATAGTGCTGAAGGTAGCCGCATTTTTGAGGACAGTTCTTGTCATCAAGTAGCATGGTAGCTCCATGGGTGTGAGACACCAGAGTCAATTCTAGGCTGAGTAAAGGCTTAAGTATCAGAAATGGAAAACTGCTAATTCTATAAAATATTTACTGATAAGTATCTGCTGCTTCTTTACTCTGAATGATTCATTTTAAAGGCAAAATAAGAGCAAAACTGTGCTACTATGTAAATATTTTCTTTTTCAATAACTCCTCTGGAGGAGCTGGAATGATGGCAACAGTGAGGGGGAAATTCTGGGGAAAGATCTTTTCCTGGAGCCATCTGCAATGTCTTGAATTATAACCATCCCACAGGCTGGCAGCTGCAGGCACCAGGCACAAGGCACTCAACAGAGCAGCACATTTAACAGTTTACTTTGGGGGACAGTATTAGTAAGTGAACAATCATTTTATCTTCAAATAGTAGCTTTGTATTGAGGGCTCTCAAATGTACTTTGATATAGCTGAATGTCTTTAGGAGGTTTTATTAGCTTCTTAAGTAGTTAGAAACTGAAGAGGCAATGTGCATTCCTTGAACATGTAAGAGGTATGAGATAGGAAGGTAGTCTTCAGTTGTTTGCTATTCAGTCTGGCCTACTGATGGAGGGGTTTTGAGTTCTTTTGAGACCTGAAATACCCTGAGAATGCAACTGGCTAATATGTGAAAGGTCAACAGATAACTGATGCCCAAGACATAGACCTTTGGAGCCTATTTTGGTAATGTTGTTTTACGAAAGCTCCAGTTTCAACATTAATTTCTTGGAGCTTTTAAGATGATAGCCGAACTTGCATCTTTCTCACAGGAGGGGATGCTGTGGAAGAAACTTACTTCTTTCTCTGGAAGGAAGCGAATAAGACCTGTTTATGGAGTATGTTCCTTACCCAGCAGGCCACACTCACCTACCACAACCTCTTGATTTATTTTATCTAGTTTTTTGCCCATCTTTAGTTTTCTTGGAGACTGTTTGCAGGCAATACTTAAGAAGTAGGCTATTCTTTAGTTACCACATTCATTGTTACTGGCCCTCAGCCTCTAGCAAATATTAGGGTTGGAATTCAGGCACTTAGTGAAAAGAAGACCTCATTTAAATGGCAATTGTTTTGAAATGCAGTGGGGTGGGAAAATTTTTCTCCAATCTCCACTTGCTGCTCTAATCATCACCAGTGCTGAGTGCTTTGGTACTTTTGCGTCCTTTTGAAGACAAGGGAGTGAACTTGTCAGCCTGCACCTCACAGGTGGCTTTCCATTAATGAAATCTGTCCCTCCAGTCAAAAGGAAATGCTTACAAGACCCTAGTCCTGCTGAGACAATCAGGCAAAAGTTTCAAAAAACAACCGTGGTCTTTGCAAACCTTTTGCAAGGTTTGATGCCCAGCCTTGGATGTATGAATACATATTTAAAACTGCAAGGTTTTCACCCACGTTAGCAGTTTAAAGTTGCATCGGAACAATCTTCCAACAAGCCCTGCATCTACCAACAGGGGAGGATTCTGCCTGATTTCACACTGCCTTAAAAATAAAATCGGTCCCGCATTTCGAAGCAGCAATCCTTTTGTTCAAGGTGAATTTCTGAATAATTGATATCAGAACTGCAATTATTCAGAAATTCATCTTGAACAAAAGGATTGCTGCTTTTATTCTTTCACACATCGGAAGCATTTGGATTCTCCAGTTTTGGCTCTTTGTTTTGTGCCCTCATGGATTCGAAATTCACCTTGCTTGATATAGTACCAGCACTGGCAGTAGGAACATGGGGAAAGAGTGTGTCAGAACTGCGGTGGACATGGTTTCCCTGTTTCCCTGCTGCCTCCCCTCTCCACTGTGGCCATAAACCACCTGGGTATTTCAGAGACACCAGAAGAGAAAAGGGTCCTATTAGTATCAACGAGACTGTGACTCCTGTTAAATATAAGCAGTTAAGCTTTCCTGAATTGAGATATCTCTTCCTGCCTTCTCAGGTCATGGGGACAAAAATAGTGATTCTTTAATTCCCAAGAGCATTCTTAATGATTTCTGAAGTTCACTCTTAATGATTTGTCTCTTGCAAATGATGGCACAGATCACGTGTTGGGTAAAACGTAGTCATGTATGCTGACACCTAGAAGGTGAGAAGATTTTGAGGCTGATGCTTCTCTCTATCTTAAAAATACTTGTTTGCATAAACTTTGTTTTTATGCTGCCGAGCAGATATATTCCTGTGAACACAACTGGCATCAGAAAAAGGAAAAACCACAGTCGTCTTCATGTTGACAGATTTGTCAGTATTAGGAGAAACAGATGAGTTGGAAGAGAAAAGATTAGAAGGGGGGAAAATTTGAGTCTTCCAGTTAGTAGTTAGATCAGTTCCAAAAGAGAACAGAAAAGATCCATTGTGCATTTTGAGCGTAAAGTTTTACTTTTCCTTGATGTATAAAACATCAGCTGGTTTCAGTCCAGTGTCAGAATGCTTACACAATAAGGCAGTTTAATTGGTCATTTCAGTTTAAATTGGCTAGAGTTATGATGTTAATTGAATTGTTTTCCCTTTGCAGGGACCTCAGGGGCCTCCAGGACAAAAGGTACAGTATAAACAATAATACTGTGAAAGTGATTATTCCTTCTGGTGCCAAATTGCGAGCAGAAAAGGTGAATGGAATTAGCTACTGTATACCGCATTGAAACAGTTAGTTTAGGCTCTGAATTTTGTTTTTGCAAAATGCAGCCACATAATGTGAGACATCAGATTTCTCATTTCCCCCATCATAGGAAGTTCAAGCAATGCAGAGCAGACTGTTTTCAATCTGTCTGCTTAACTTTCAGGTGAAAAGGTCACTGTAATTTTCTTATTCATGCACTGGTACAACGAGGAAGTCAAAGTTAAAATGTGAAAGGTGGGGAGATAGAGTTTCTGATTAAATGCATGTCCTTACTCAAGTAGATCAGTGCCATATGACTCAAAAATTGAGCAGCAGAAACAAAGGACATAGGTGTTGCTGATAAATGGTGCTTGATTGGTGGTGTTCAGGTGGTCCGCCGGTGTCTTCCTGTTCCTTCGGTAACCTGAGACCTGACTTTCTGGGAACGCTTTCAGCATTATTTACGCTCATTAAAGCTGACTGCCTCAGTTTGATGGAGTGAGCTTAAGATTTATGGAATTACACCATTAAAAGAGTCCTGGATATATCAGCAATAACAGCTAGTAAGTGGCACTTTCCCAGCATCTCACCCACACACCACCAAGGCAAGTCATTTTCTAGTTGTTTTCAAAAGATTAAAAAGTTATATAGAAGATATTTAATGAAACGGGCTTAATTTGTATAAAGAAAAAAAGAAAGAGGAAAGGAATAAATAGTATTAGCATATGTGAGAAGGATGCCACCTCTGTGTTTTCAATTCTGAGATAATATTCTTTAAGGTGAAGGTTTGCTTGTATCTGTTCAAGTGGAACTTTTTGAACAGAACAAAAACCTGCTGATATGTAAAGATTTAATCCCAAAACATATAAATTGGTGGAATTTTGTCAGCGATGAGCTGTACAGAGTTTGCAGACTGAAGGAGAGGACTACCTACCCTTCATGTTTGACAATGCCAGAATGTGACATTCTAAAGCTATACTGATGTCTAAATTGCCATTCTAAATCTATACACTAAGACTCAAGCTGGAGGGTGTTTTACATGCACAGCATCAGCAAAAGCCGCGTGCTGATGAGCTTTTGCATATCTGATATGCTTTATTTATGCTTTCTAACATCCCATACCTCATAAGAAAAATCAGCAACTATAGAAGACTGTCACTGAGAGGAAGAACTGTTATGAATAGGATAATTTATTGAGGCTGATGGTTTAACACCCTCCTGAGCTTTGTCTTCTGGTTTTCCGGAAAAATTACAGAAAGATGTGACAGTGTTCACTAGAGCCCCTTTGCAGTGGCTAGTGGTCGTGACCGTGCCTCTAGCAAAAAGTAGCAACAGGAATACCAAAGTGGAAGCTTTTAGGAGTAAGGGAAGAGCATTCTGAGTCATGGAGATACACTGGGATGCCAGTGTATTATTTCTTACTGATTTGCAGCTCTGCTAGGAGCTGAAGCCTCCTGGGCATTTAAATGTTGGAGGTTTTTTGGGGCCCGCATGGGTTGCTTCATTTTCTTGTTTCGCAGGGTTTCCGAACTCTATTCATTGACAAACATGTGCATCCATTTTGGATGCATTCCCTTTGGGTGTTGGTGTCCTTTGACTAAACAATTTCTAATGAAACTTCTAACCAGTTTGAATAGAGGGGAAAATGTCATGAACTGAGTCTCGGGACGCAGAGACAGCAGGGCATGAAGGGATTCACAGGGTGCTTATTCGTTTCAAGGGTCTTGGGAAACTGCACATTTCACTGTTGACAAAGCCTCTGATTTTTCCAGTCCCCTGCCCTCTTTTTAGGATGCCAGCCTTTCAAATAACTATCACATTTTTGTATCCTGTTAAGGTGTTTATAAATGAAAAATAAAAATAGTGCTTTCACTTTCCTTGCTGAGCAACACGATTATTGTATAAAAAGAGGAGAATGCTGTGTAAGCCCATGCAGTTTTCCCGCTTTCCTCGTACCTCAGGTTCTCACTAATCATCTGTACCAAAAGTTGCACAAGTTCCTTCAAAAAAATTATCCATAATACAGAAACTTATAGTGTGAGAGCTTCGTAGAAAGACCCCTCCAATATCACAAGTCAATGCTAATATTTTTCTTTCCTTTTTGTCTGCTCCTTGTGTTTGGCCTGCGTTGGCTTTTAGATTTTGATTGCAGTAATACTGATGCAATTTTAAAGAGTATCTGTAATTTGCACTTTCAGGCTGAATTGTTGCAGATTATCTCTTAAAAGCCTTAAAATAGATCGGTGCGACCAGTTATTGAGCTTGAAACATCCCTCTTAAACCATTAATGGTTCTGTTCAGGTGGTATGTTTAATTGTGTATGATCAGTCTCAAAATGTACAGTGAGCATTAAATGGAACTATATTTTGATTCTTACTTTTCTTGTGAAGCACCCACAACCTTACAAAGTAACCACCAGCTTGAAGCTTGTTTCTGGAAAAGACCATACAGTGAGACAGTCATTAAAATGTAGAACAGGAGAACATGTCTAATAAGTATAAAATGTCAACTGAAAAGAGAGCTCAGCTCGGGTAAAAATTAGTTTTTGAAAAATTTATAGCAGTTACAAAAAGCAAGCATTCACCATCATTTCTAAGTACTGTATTAAGAGATGAAAGGTTTCATGACCTGTTTAATTTGCTAAACACCGGCGTCTGTTTCCCACCAGGGTTCTGTCGGAGTGCCTGGTGTTCCAGGGAGAGACGGGCAAGTGGTGAGTTCACTGACTTTGTCAGCACTGCCATTATTTATGTAGTTGATTAAAGCTGCACAGGGCTTGTTCACATGAGCAATATGCAAGCTTACATCCAGAGCTGTGGTTTCAAATTGGCTTCATGGAAAAGACTGTACAATCTGGTTTGTGCTCTGAAGTAACTTTTTCTAGTTTTGCTCGAACAGGCAGCAAATGTAATTAATGAAGCTGAAAGTCTGATGTTCAAATTTGATGATGACTGAGAGGTTCCAGAGAAATGCGTATTAGTGGTGTGCAACTTCAGAACAGTATATTTACAAACTAAATTTTTCTGCAGATTTCTTTTTACTTTTTGTTAGCTCAGTCCCATGATACGCTTATGTTGATATTGGGTATTTATACAGTGCCAATACTTTGTTAATACAACCTATAAATAGAGAACAAAAAGCGATTGGAAACACAGGTGGAGAATAATGTGAAATTGAAGTTGGCGACAAAAATGCAGAGAAGTAAATCAAACAGAAATATTCTTGGACACAACCAGGAGGAAACGCAAACTGGGGCGACTCAGTGCTCCCTTTCAGTACCATCACCGAGCTAACTCATCCCTCAGAACAGGCCTCCATAAGGAGGGGTCACAGTAAAGCAGCAGGGCCATTTCACAGCATTCCTAAGGTTTGTTGGCAAATCCGGGTGGTGAAGGTTAAATAATATCCCTCCCTAACTGTAAACAGTATTATCCATCTGGTATTCTCACAAGCACAGTGGGTTCCCAGTGAACTTCAAAAGCACTTGCGGGGAGTACCAAAAGGAAAACGTGTGATAGAGGTTGTTCACCACATTTAAGCAGCAATAGATGGTAGCATATAAGGATCATATTATACAACCCCTTCTTCTGCCTCCCTCCCCAAAAGCCCTAGGAGTAAAAGCGCTAAGATGTTTCAAGCAATTTAACTTTAATTCCTCTTTCCTAACAAAATGATGTATTGTTTCCAACAGCACAACATACAGTATTAGACCTGTGTTTTGACGGTGGTTTTAAGAAAGGATGTAATGATCAGTTATTTCACTTCAGTGATACTGATAATGCTAGGACACTATTTTTAAAATATTCAGAGTATTATGACTACTATGGAATAACAAAAGAAAAAATATTTAGAATTAGCTATATATAGCACACAGGGAATTATAAGAAAATATTCTGAAACAAATTTGCATTAAGACCTGAGATTTTTTCCTTTTATATTTTATGGCTGCATTCAATTGCAACATGAATGGTAGACAGTACTTGCCAACATAGGTGCTGTTGCTGAACATAATTCAAGTAATTTTTGTGGCCAAAGTGTGAGTGAAAAGCCAGTGAAGAGACACTTTGTAGCATGATTTTCTTTGGAGGTGCAGGAAGATGTAAGGAGACTGGGCAGGCTGAAGTTGCAAACCACACTGAATAGAATAGAACTGATGATTCATGTGTTATCCAAGAGATTTACTTTTAATAGCACTATCACAAGATTTCTAGCCAGAAATCTTGACTCAGATGAGCACAAAAAAATGGATGTTGATGAAATAAGTCAAACATGCAAAATTTACCTGGTTGCTAAAGTGTCATGCTGGGAGATGTGAAATTTTTTTTAAGGTAATTTGGCAAGGTTGTTGGATGTCTATTTTTAGGACACCACATAGACTTGCCTGCAGTCATGTTTCGTGGGGAAGAAAAGAAATATGCAGTTGCCTCTCATTAAGGAAAAATGCAAACATATCTTTAAATGCTGTTTATTAACTTTAAATTGTGCTTTAAAAGCAGCTCCTAGGATTTTCAATATTTATGGGTTTATGCTTATTTGATTTATTTCAATATTTATGGCATCTAAAACTTTGAACACATTCTTAAATTATTACCACTTTAATAAAGATGTCAACATATTTTTAGTGTAGCTGGACTATTTTACTTTTGCCCTTCGAGGAAAAATAAATTAATTACTAAACTAAAATCTAGATGCCAGGATAAAATCCATACAGATGAAAATGAAATGTGGTCACGTTATTTTGTTTTCTTTCACAGTCGTTGCTTGATATTGGCTAGCAAGCACTTCCTTACATGCAGAAAATGTATGATTTTCATATAATACTAAGCAGATGAAAGTTGAATAGTGATACCACTACTAATAAATAGATAAGTTCTGCTAACTTGGAAATAGCGGTAGAAATAAAGTTAAACTGAAGCAGTATTTATCTAAAGTTAGAAAGTATAGTGCAGCCTAGGACTCCCATGCTAATATTTTGCTACCAAAAGATCCATTCTTCCAATCTCTATGAAAAAACAGATTCTCAGTGCAGTGTGACACAGAAGATATTGTTGAATGAAGACCACAGTAGTAATTTTAAGAGCTGGGCTGTACTATGAGCTGGCTGCTGGCACTCCTGGCTTTACTCATACAGATTCATGTTGATTTGCAGAATAGCTGAACTTGAATGTGTGATGCAAGTCATCCCCTTTTTAGAAGTTATGTAGTTAAAAGGCTTTACAAAAGCCTTACTGTCTTGGTAGCCTTTCAATCTGTGAGCTTGCTCTGTCTAAGTTCCAAGTTAATATTTTTCCTTAGTTTAAAAGGCAGTGAGTGTTAAGCATATGCTTAAAATTAAGTGTGTGTGTGTGAACGCTTTCCTCATCTGGACAATGAAATATTTTTCAGCCAATGAATGTCAGCAGTGAATTAGCTTTGCTCTTTCCTTAAACTGTTGAATAATACAGAGTTAGGTCATCTCCATTTTGTATGTGTCTCTGTAATTTTCCTTTTTCTTTCCCTTCACCTCTTCTTTAATTGAAATAGTGGATTATGGGAGACGATTGACAAGTCTGACCAATAGGTCTGGGAATGAGATCATAAATTCTGAGTGCACTTTAGAACAATTTTCTAATCCCTTACCATATGAACCACTTCTCTTAGACAATCTAGATATTAGAGTAAGTGTAATTTTACACAAACCACATGTTTTTGCAGGACTGTTAACTAGTAGATTTTTCTTTTATTAAGAGTAGTAGCAAAATCATTGCCATAAAAACTAAACATATTGTTTTTCTTTTAGGCTAAATCCAATGAAACATTACAGGTAGACTTGCAAGGGCATTTACATTCTTTGTTTGTTCCTACATTTGGGAAACTATAACCACACTCTGCTTATCTTGTTAAGAACAGTAACTGGAAAGGAACTGCCTAATAATACCGGCAGCTAGAGAGAGTGTTGTCCCTGGGAAGGACAAAAACCTTCTGTCAGAAGGACAGAAACCAAGGCGAGTCTTTCTGAGTACATTCCTTTGCAGGCTGTTGTGCAATCCACCTGTAGCAGGTTGCTTCCTAACAAGACACTACGGGAGATAACCTTCCCTTTGTCGATCCCTGGCAAGAGGTCCTCAGACACTCGAATAGTATGAAAAAGGATTATACCTGCATGGAGATATGAGGTTGTTGTGATCTAGGGATATCAGATCCCTACATTAATCATGTTGAAATAGCCACAAAGGGCTTCTTGGAATGTTCAACTGTGCAAGTATAGAATACATATTTTGGTATTTGTTAAGTGGTACTGATTCAATAACGACACCCAGTGACTGCAGCAAAAACACAAGGAGAAAAGAATGTTCCCTAAGTAGGGATTGCATTTGGTCTGTGAAGAAAACCAGTGTTTGGAGTCTGTGCGGATACCTCTCCTTCTTTTAAATAGGAGTTTGTCTGCAGTGCACAAACCCCTCACTCTATACTTCAATGGAACATTTTTTCTGATGTAGTACTTGGTATTTTGGGGTTTTTGTAAGGGCATATTGCGAACAGAATGTGTGGTCAGGATAGATCCCTTCATTTCAAATTGTTTCAGTAGTTTGACAATAACAATTTGATAAACCTCAGAAGAATTTCCTTTCTTATCAGTAGACTTCGAGCCTGGGCGTGCATATTTCTTACTGCTTTCTTCATGCTTCTTATTACTCTAATTTACATGTATTACCACAGCAGTGTGTCCTTCACTATGTAGGGGACACATTTTGAAAGTAGTATTGTCACATTTGTTTAGAGAAATGAGAAAGGGTATGCATGTACTAGCATTTTTTCAAATAAAGGAACTTAAAGGAAGGAAACATCATTAAATGTGGCTCACAAATTCTCAGACAGGTTTGCAGGCCAGCTGAGTCTTGTTGGAAGAGTCTTTCCACTTAATTTCAGATGGTGAGTTGGCCAGGAGAGATTTCCAGTCCTTAAACAAACAATTTTAAGTTACTTTTGAGGAGGGTGAAAAGCAAGTTGAAAGGAGGTAATTCAACCCTGGTTTGAAATGGAAATCACAGTAACATGTGTGAGAAACCACTTTTTTCCCTTCTGTCCTCATTTATGTATTTTAGAGTAAAATTAGACTGTGTTATGTTTGGGGGCCTCTTGTATTTCCTTATCCTTAAAATTGATTACATTCTAGTGACTGAAAAGTATAGCAATACTGACAGCCTTTCTTTTCAGAGCGAGGTGGATATCAAACAGCTGGTGTAGACACAGTTACGCATCTCACCCAAACCAAACCTATTTCTAAACAGCAGCCTCCAGGCTGTTTTTCTGTTACAAACAAGAAAAGCTGGGGCCTCCAGCCACATTATTTTTAACTGATTAATTCTGGAAATGAAGGTATATGCCCCCAGGGCACAGAGCACTCCAGTGAGGATAAACACGCTTTCAACTGCCTTGACTCCTTTGATACGACCTCTAGTGGGTGATACATTTTCAGACCCATTCTGAAGTAGGTTTTATGAGGTCGTAATAACAGATTTTTCTCATAGCAGCAGAGCCCAAGCAGTGCTCTACACATTTTGAGTGCTCATCATATTCTGATTGACTTGATAGAATCATAGAATACCAGGTTGGAAGGGACCTCAAGGATCATTTGGTCCAACCTTTCTTGGCAAAAGGACGATCTAGACAAGATGGCCCAGCACCCTGTCCAGCTGAATCTTAAAAGCGTCCAATGATGTGGAATCCACATGATGAATTCTCAGGAGTGCATGACTGCAGAAAGGCAAGCTATGACCTAAGAACGGATGTACTGTAGGCAAAGTTACTTTTAAATGGGGAAAAAGCACTAGTGAGGCCACTCTTGGAGTACTGTGTTTGGTTTTGGGCTCTTCAGTACAAGAGAGACATGGACATACTGGAGAGAGTCCAACAAAGGATCTCAATGATGAGTAAGGACTGGAGCATCTCTCATGAGGAGAGGCTGAGAGAGCTGAGGTTGTTTAGTCCGGAGAAGGCTCGGGGGAAATCTCATCAATGTAGTCAAACACCTGAAGGGAAAGTGCAGAGATGATGGGCCAGGGGCTTTTCAGTGGTGCCCAGTGACAGGACCAGAGGCAGTGGACACAAACTGAAACACAGGAGATTGCCTCTGAAGAGCAGGAAACTCATTTCTTTCTGTGAGGGTGACTGAGCACTGGCACAGGTTGCCCAGGGAGGCTGTAGATCTCCTTGGAGATGTCCTTGGAGATGTCCTTAGAGATATTAAAAAGCCTGAGCATGCAGCTCTAGGTGACCCTGCTTGAGCAGGGAGAGTTGGACCAGATGATCTCCAGAGGTGCCTTCCAACCTCAACCATTCTGTGATTATGTGAAAGAAAAAAAAAAAGCCTTGATTTGAAAGCTAGATGATGTGCAGAAGTCAATTGTTTCTGCGGCCTAATACCTTTGCAGTCAGTGCTGTTAAAGAGAGACTGCGATATGAGCCAGGAACGACATTAGCCATGGCCTGATGAATGTAAAAAAATGTGAGATTAAGGTTCTAGCTTTATAGCTTCTTTCATTTTACCAATTTGAAAAGTGGTCTGATTGAAATTATTGCATCAGATGACATTGCTGAACATCTAGTTTTCCCTTGCACGCATCACTCCTGGAACAGCAGTGTAACTGTATTCAGCCTTTTAAAGGGCAGCTATACTTTTTGCTAATCTACCAAAACACTAACCTGTGGGGGTGAAGCATACTCGTACAGCACTTTGCACTCTAGTTTTAATAAATGCTTTGATAAATGGATAAATAAATTAAAAAAGTAAATAAATGGAAGGAAAGTAATTACCTATACTTCCTAACAGAAGTATTTTGAATTATTTTCATACCAAGAATCAAAATGCTCTTTTGGGACCAATATTCCTAAAATAACACATTATATTACTGTACAGCAAGGGAAGAGCTATCAATCTACTTGCCTTCAAAATGTTAGCTGTTGTTTTGCTTCATAACTACTTTTGAAATTTCCTAACTGATGGGAGGCCTGTCAAGGCTTTGCCCTTTTTTGGGTTTGGTTTGAGGTGGGGTATTGTTTTTTGTGATTTGTTTTGTTTTGGTTGGTTGGGTTTTTTATGTTAGGCTTTAATGGAACTGTTAAAGTATCTACACTTAAAGCCTGACTGCTGTGCCTACAAGACCTGCAGTGTGAAAAAGGGAGGTTTTCTGGCACGAAGCTTGTTTTGCTATGCACTGGGAATGTTCACCACGTGTAGGATACAGAGTAGCTTATGTGCTGTATGTTTTTATTTCATCTTATTACTCCCTGATTCCTTGTATGGACAAGAAAATAGGCTTCTCAAATAGGGAAAGGAACATTGTAGGTATGACAGAAGATTATTTTAGCCCCTGTTCTTCTGGTCATTAGAAAGAGAAGGATAATCACTTCAAAAGCATAAAGCCACAATGTCATATCTGCTGTCCTTCTAGGTTTGCCTTCAATCTTTCCCACTCCCAGAGCTAATTTCTGTTGTGCCAATGCCTCTGACTAGTACTTGCAGGACCAGGAGTGTAGTGTTGGCCACAGGAAAGTCGCATGTATGTCAGAAATGAGACTGTTGGTATGAATAGGTATTTACTGTGACTAGGTGATGGCCTGAGGTTTTCACTTTTTTCCAAAGAAAATAAGATAATTCTTTTGTCCCACTTTTGCGGTCACCTTTTTGTCACAGTGGTAGCTCTCTGCATTCATAGCACTGATACGTAAACCTGGGAGGAAAGTGCAAGCTTGGGACTTCAACCCTTTGATTAGAGATTTAAGCCCCTGAAAGCATCAGCCGACAGCAGCTGTTTTAAAATGAAGGGGACAGAAAAAACTTGTTTGGGGTGTGGGGATGAGGAGAAACAAATGCATATTCATTGGTCCCTTCTGCTTCATTTTGTCAACTGGCAGTTTTCTTCAAGTGCCTGTCAGGTCAATCCTTTAGGACACTTACACCTAATCTCCAACAGCTTCAAATCCTGGCCACTCATATATCAAATGCCTGTGCTACTCTATCAGCCTTAGAGCTACAAAGTACAAAGGAGCCTTGAAAAGGGACTGACTCAAAGGGCTATTTAATTCCCTGCGAGTTTAATGGTACCTAAGACTTTTTCTCAAGCTTGGAAAATACCTCAATACAGTTTTGCTAGAACCTTGTTGGTTTTATTTTATATTTTGAAATAGTTCAACTCTTGGTGAAATTAAAATGTAATTGATGATCCTGTTAGCTACTTTAGAAATAGAATGGAGCCTTCTTTCATGGGGAATCGGAGATTATATATCTATGATTAAAATATGACAGTGGAAGAAAGAAAAAGTCCTTTCTTAGTGGACTTAGTGGATGTAGTGGAAGGCTTCTATGGAGGATTGGAAGATACATGTTGTTGCACTTGGAGCAATCCTTTATCTTAACTCCTCTGTAACTTTTGAGAACAGGGTTGGTTCATCATGTCCACTAAGTTTCAATGCTGTATGAAAATTGTCCACTGAGTTTCTGATGTAAATTACTGTTTCTAATTTGATTACTATGTTAGCTATTGTATTTAAGTTTTACACATTTTTATACATTTATATAGCAAAGAGCTTATGGAAGAACCTAGTTTTAGGCTTTTTCAAATATTTTTTTGGATGTTATTTTAATATGCTTTGCAACGCTAGACATGCAGTGCAGGTAACATGAGGGCTACCAAAGAAGACGGGTATTGGGAAACTGAGGCATACCTTCTGCAGAAGGTTTTACATAATTAGGCATCACCCCCAGTTGTTTTACAATAAAGTCTAACCACTGCTTTATCATTTTACCTAAAATAAATGATACCTGTGTCTTTTCCATAAATCTGGGAAATAAACGCTAGGAAATGTCTTTAAGGATTTGTTTGGGGCTTGGATTTTTTGTGTTTGGGTTTTTTTGTTTTCAGATTCGGAGGGAAGAAAAGAAGTTTGTAAATAATTGTTATTTATTAATTGAGTTATAAAAATTATTTATGACTTCTTGAACTGTGGAAGAATATATGTGCTATCCATTACACATACACGAAATTTGGATCATTGATGTAATGCGAAAATTTTAAAACCTTTCAAATCTACTTTACAGCCAGTGGTATAAAGTATGAACCATGGACAAGTAAGGTATATTTCAAAAACGAAAAATATGCCTATTCCTCCAAACTCTTCATCTCTGGAATGGGCCCTTCTCATTTTTCATCATTATCTGCCTTCCGTATGAGACCAGAAGCACAAACGTCAAAATTGTTTAAGATAAGCCTTTCTTGCGGTATTTCTAAGTTGTAGAGAAGAGTATGGGCAGTCTTGCTGGAAGGACTATGCTCTTAAGGTTAATTGTCAGGCTTTTCAGAATCAGAAGTCGCAATTCTGTTTTCTGTTTATGTTGTGGT
Source organism: Chionis minor (assembly GCA_013398295.1). Classification (NCBI taxonomy): domain Eukaryota; kingdom Metazoa; phylum Chordata; class Aves; order Charadriiformes; family Chionidae; genus Chionis; species Chionis minor. The sequence goes on along the minus strand of VZSF01009393.1, from coordinate 314,993 downwards.
TAGTTTGACACGTGTATTTCCACTGCCTTCAGTAGAATTATTTCTTCTCTATACAGGAGTTAATTAGAGTTCATCCACGCTAACTGATGAAATAAGGCATTTTAGTGCCCAACTGCGGAGTATATATTCACAGAGTCTTTTTAAATTTTGTTTATCATCACTTACCCAATATGAGCTAGTCCACAAAATGCTGTTAGTATATTTCGTCTTTTCTTTTTTAACCCCATCTTTTGTTTTCTTCGCCTTTAGGGTGAACCTGGTTTGCCTGGCATAGCGGGAGAGAAGGGAGCAGCAGGGCTTAAGGTTGGTATTGAAAATGGATTAAAAAGAGAAGTGCGCAGTACGTGAGTGCATGTATAGATGACGGTCATGCTTTCCAACTTGGGTTTATATTCTGACTGGCTTTTAATGATCTGCTTCCTCCAGCGTACAGGGCCGTAAGAGGCTTTACGCATTTCACCATAAAGAAGCGTATTCTTCTGCTGTGCATGTGTAATTCCAGTCCGTGGCACTGACGCATATGCATCCACTGCCAAGTGAATGCAATATGCCTGCCAGTGTTTGGGAATTTGGGGACCTTTTTTAAAAAGGCTTTGTTTATGCTCCTTACAATGTGTTTCAGGCTTCTTTTCAAGAAGCACTGTGGTCAATTCTTTGACGAATGTCAGGGTTAAGTCTCGAGGGCTGATCCTGCTATTATGGAAGTTAGCAACGAGACTCGTTAGGAGCATGTCTGAGCCTCTGTTTGTTACATCAGAATGTCTCTTTGCACTTATTTTATTGTTAAATAATTTGTTCTGCTGCTTTAATATTGAACCAGCAAAATAGAACGCAAAACTTATGATAACTTCATTTAAAAGAAAGCTCCGATCTGACAGATCTGTGGGCCTCTTGGAATGGGTAATGCTAAATTCTAATCCCATCAGCTGTGAGCGTGCGTCTTTGGTGCACATGTGCTCCTCAGCTGATTCTGGGCATCACACTGCCGCTGACAGACACGCAGGGCAGGCTCTTTACATTTACTGACTGGCAGCTTGTCCATCAGGAATGAAAACAAACCATTTGGGAGCATGACCTTTGCTTACTATGTATACAGAAGAAGCCAAATTATGGCAGTTGATGCTTAATTCATATTCACAGCTGTAGTCTTTGGGTTGCCTAGCGACCGCCAGCCATCAGAAGGGGCACAGATGAGCCAGAGTGCAGTTCCGAGCCAGAAATGCAGGGATGAGTTGTCAGGGTCAGGCTGGTGTGCAAAAGTGCAGTAGCCATTGAGCCAGTTTCTCAAGCAAGTAATAATTTTAAAAAATAATGGCTATAAGCCATCTTTTTGTTACAGAGAATGTAAGCAGCACTGCAGGCTCTTTGCTCTGAATCAATTATGAATTAGTTCAAGACACTTAAGGCTTTTTGTCTCTTCTGAGGAGCCTTCTAAGCTGTTAACAGAATCATAAGACTCCCCTCACTTTCAGCCTTTGGATTTTTCTTTGTTAATTCCCAAAATAAGGAGAACCAAACACAGAAGTCACCTAGGTCTTGGCAGGCCACTTCACAAAGGCACTGAGTATGCCTGTTTGTCAGGGTTTAATCTAGGACAAAATGGGAGGAAAAAGTCTTTACATGCAAATCATTAAGCTTTTAGAATTATGTTGAAGATGTGCTATCTGTTGAGTTCTATTACATTTACATATTTTGTTGCTTATTGAAGATCTTCTTGTTGGATTTCATCATCTGAGACAATGTCATAAGTACTCACATAATTGTTAGTAATTGACATACTAATGATAGTAATATTAACACTTTGATTTTTGCTTGTGTTAGTAACTTAAAACTTCTTTGCTCCAATTATTTTCATCAGGGTGACCCTGGAGAAAGAGGAGAAAAGGTGAGACATGTTTCACTTCCTTTGTGGTGGTTCTGTTTTGGAGAATTGCTTGGAGAATTGCCAGTGCACTGATTCAGAGTTTAAAAAGAAACAAATGGAGTTACTACCTGGAACTTGAGCAGCATTGTGCAGCCTTTACTAGTGTCAAGTAAGACCTACTAATGGAAGTTACTGATCTGCAATTACTGCAGTAGAATTAGTCACAGAGAGCCATGCGTTAAAGACGGCGTGGTTGAGCAACTGTGCAACTAATCCTGACTATGATTAGTCTCAGAAATAAATGAGCCCACCTGAATAGGGGAAAGATCCACACATTTCTCATAACTTGGTTTCGATGCTCTGTCACTTGTGTGGAGTAAAACAATTGGGTTAACCGAGTGATAACCACATCAGCTCTGAATGGTACACGGATAACCGTTCTCTGCATACTGAAAGTGTCGTCTTGTGTTCTCACTTGGGTCAGTTTAAGTAAGAGAGAGAATCTGCCTCAATTATCTTAGGCTATAGACTGTCTGGAGAGGTACTGGCAGCACAGACAGTACACTAATGGTGCTCAGATTTGCAGTGAGTTAGTGAGGAGTCACTTCTCTGATGTCTGCAGCCACACCAAGATAAGATGAGGGGGCAGAACGAGCACCACGTAGGAAAAGGTGGCTGCAATTCTGCTCTTCCAGGGAGAGTGGCCGGTGGGAGCATCCGTATGAGAGCACACACTGAGAGCCAAGCTTCTGCCTCTGTACAAGGGCAGTATGAGAATGGTGTCAGCCTTATTTTGAGTGGGAATCTGTACGTAGACTCATCTTCTGTGAGTACACTGAGATATTTTTTTAAAAGAACGTTGTTTATATTCCAGTGCAGTTTGCTCTTGAGAAATGTTTGCCCATGTCTTTGCAGTTGCAATTGAATTTCATCTCCAGATCTGTGTAAATCTGTGCGATAGCAGCTGCAAGCATGCTTTGTAAAGGCAATTCATTTCATGTTTTCGAAAGCACATCATAAAAATAATTCAGGGGAATCTTGGAAGCGTATACCCCACATGTAGAAGTACATAATTGGGGATCTCCTTTCATTAAATCATTACTGTCTTTAAAATCATATTTGTTGAAGAACTTCAGTAATCCTTTTTTTGTTTTCAGACATAAAAGGAATAACTAAAAATGTTAACACATACTGAATTTACATTACTTAAAATCATTATCTTTTTCCATAAACAAGCTTTGTCTTTTCCTAAAAAATGTACTTAGGAATGCCCTCAATATGCTTTATCATATAAAATGAACTTGGAATGACATTCCTAACAGTTACTGTTTCATATTTCCATGTTTCATCAAGCCTTTAATGAAAGTGCTGCTAGATTGTTAGCTAGTTCCCATTGTGTCACTGACTCTGGTATATAAAATTATCTCTGCTATGAATGGAATTTTATGCTAAGGTTTTCAGAGCAATATGAGAGATACTGAATATTTTTATTTGACTACTACTATGGCTATCTGACCAAGACCTACCAGAAAGTTTTTTAGCCTACTTGGACTCAACATTTAGCAATATTTTTGGTACTTTAAGTATTTCTCACATTTTACTTGAACCTCAAGTCCCACAGAAATTTTTGGCCTAGTCTTATCTATAGCTAAGACTTGTTCGTGCAGTTTGGACTTATTATATGGCTGTATTAATATACATGGAATTTGGGTCTTTTTATAGATGGATCTTTTGAGATGTTTGTTTCCAAAGCTGTTTTTAAAATAGAAAATGTCTACCCAGCCATGAAAAAGTTATCTGAACAGCACTTTTTTAACAAGAAACAATGCATAAAATTTATGTGGAGATAACAGTCATTTTGGTGGCTCCTTGGAGGAGTGGCATTCAGTGAAGTTTTTCTACTTTGTGAATCATTCATGAAGGACTTCAGACTCAGAGAGTATATACCATAAATTGCTTGAGAATCCTAATAGAAAGTATTGGAATTGTATAACTGTAATGTGAATTTGATTAGAAGCATTTAGGTTAATGTCTGTTGGAAAAACCTATACATAGTGGTAATTTAAAATGCTGAATCATCATGAAATCATTCTTTCATTGCTAAACCACAGTGAACTGGAGAAGTCTGTAGACTATATCTACAGGAAGACAGTTATTTGATAGTTTGGGGGGGTTTTTGAGGACCTGTGAAAGGGATTACAGTTATGGTAAAGGCTGTAATCTTCACAGACGTAATCAATCAAGAGACATAGCAGCTATATAAACCATGCTTCCTGACCATGCCATAGAGAGATTGACCACCTGATTAACAAAATTAGCTTGCTAATCATGTTGGAATGCTGACTAGTCTCTGCATACTGTGTGCTTACATAAAATCATTAAAATATAATAATGTATTTTAATTATAGGGTGATGCTGGAGAAAATGGGCCGAAGGGTGACACAGGAGAAAAGGTACACTAATTATCAGTAGAGAAGAAAATGTGTGCTTTAAGCATGCTTACATTATGACCAGCTAGTGAAAACAATAATTTGATCAAAAGAAAAATGCATTTTAAACTTTTTTTTTTAAAGATGCCAAGTGATTTTAACTGAATTCATTTTTATGAACAGCAGAAAAATTGCCACTGTTCTGTCCAATTAAGCATAAAATTCCTGACTTTATACAGCAGCAGCTTTAGTACAGGATACATTATCATGTCTCTAATTAGCACTCCTCTTTGCTGAAATTTGCATCATACAGAAACTTTGGTCACAAACTGCCAAGCTGTTGGAACTAGGTCTGCCAAGTTATAGGTATTTCCGATAAATCCTTTTACATTTCCCCTTCTCTGTTCCCCTCAAACACAGGGACCAAACTAATACGGGGCAAAAAATATGGCATCATAGTATGTAGCTTCCCTCCAAATGCCAGCTGAACAATTGGGAGTTGAAGACAAAAACTACGTTTTAAATCTTCTTGCCAGATGACATCAGCAATAGCCTCACTTAATACTTTGTTAGTTCGTTGTTGCAGAGTACCAACGTGTGGTAGAAGTCACTAAAAAGTAGACATTGTCAAAATTTTATTTTACTTAGTTTTGATTTATGTGGGAGTCATGCTGTATCACTGACACAAAAAAATTAACATGATTTTTAAAATATGCTTTACTTAGACAAATCACAGTGTTTAGCGTCAGAGCAAAGCCTGTGCTGCACAGGAAGAAGGGTCAATCATAATGATCTCTTTCTGGCCATCATTTTGGAACTTCATATGCTTCTAAAAACATTCATTTTAGTGACTACACTTGGTCAGAAGCATAAAAATTTCTTCTTGTACCCTTATATGTGTAATTACTTAACCAACTCACATCACTTTAGTGCAAGGATAAATTTATGACTGATTTACCAAGCTAGGTAAGGAATGCATGCAAATCTCTCAGGTCCTATCATTCGGATACAGTAAAGCTATGCTTTCAAGAGCACAAGGATTTTTATGGGGCATATTCTAAAATTGGCAATTAAAAATAGAAGTTAGATTTAAGAATCGTCAAGTTATCTGATTCCCAGAGTTCATTGAAATAATACTTCATCTGCAGTCATGCTTATTAACCCAGATTAAAGTCTCAAGAACCTTAGTTAGTTACTTACACAATGTATGCCAGTGACATCATCTTGATCCACTTTTATGTGATTCAAGAATATGATCTCTTAGCAAGTATGAGATTGTTGTTCAGAACGGTAGTTGTGCAACAAGTAAATGGGAAGTTAATAATCTCTCTGGCAAGCCTAGTGCAGCTTCACTTGTTGCTTTTCTACTTTGCAACTGTGAGAGCGAGCTTGCATCCACTGGAATGCCCATACTGCACTGTGGTCCGCAGTGCACACATCACCCTGCTGGGGATCTTGTTTAAGGGAAGAAAAAGTTCTCTCCATCTTTCTGTGGGAAATACTTTCTCCTAAAGTATAATGTTTTAAATAGTTCTGTGTCAGCTTTCAACAGTTTGGCAGTCTAGTTGGGATCAATTTGTGGAAAGCATAGGTCGTCAGCTGTATATCTTCTTATGACGCTGTATCTGAAGAAATTTCAATAAACTTGTTGAACTTCATGATACAGAAGTCTCCCATCACTTCCAGCTTTCCTATAAGTGTCAGAAGTGGGGTGGTGACATGGGAATATATGCTGTTCGTATGGAGTGCATTGCTTTAACCATAACAGGCTAGAATCCACTGCAGGAATTTTTACAACAGGCTGGGCAGAACTGTGACTTAGTTGACTGTCATTATTTTTCCTCCCTTTTGCCTGCCTGCAAGACAATCTGCCACTCAGAAAACCAGATCTAGATCTTACAGGAAAGCTGCAGCTTAAAGTTTCTGGTAGATAGCTCTGCAAACAGCACTTTGTAGGGAGCTTAGGAAGGTGGTTTTTGACAGATAATTTAGGAGCGAGCATTAAACTTGGTGTCATTACATTACGTTTGTACTACTTAACAAGGATTGTATTCTTTCCTGCTCTTCAGCATAAGGGGAAAATTTTACTGTATGATCATTGTGTATAATTCCAGTATGAATTTGCCCAGCAATCACTAATCATACAAGCGTTAGAGGAAATCAGAACGACTATTACAGACACATTTAATTAACGTGTTCACAGAATAGCCTTGATTTTTTTCCTATGTTTTTGCAATTTTTTCTATATTGTGTGTGCAGTTTCTCTGCTGGTGTCACGATCATCTTGAGAAGGCAGTCAAAACTTACCTTGACTATAAACCCTGCTATAATGCAGGGTTTTAGAGTAGCTGAATAGCATTCCTTCTATGTTTTCCACAGGGTGCTTTCTGTTGTGCAGGAGATTAACATAAAAAAAACGTGTTTGTTGTCTTAAAAGAAGCACATGAAATTGAGCTCCATCAAATTTGACAGCCAGTCTTATGGATGCATTATGCTTATACATATCTTCTGTTATAGTTTTGCCCTACTACACAACCTGTGCCTTGTATTTGGGTAGCCCTGAAAAGTTTTAGGCACGTGTTTACATTATTGAACTTCACTACCAGATAAGTACTGAAAGTTTTTGCCAGCTGAACACTTGTGGGGAAGAGTGCAAGACTTACTAAGAGTCAGTTTTTAAAGACTGTTTTTAAGAGAGCTGCTGGATGTATTGTTCAGGGATGAGATAAGGCTAGTATCCATTCAGTTCTCAGGTGTTCAACCACATACGTGTACAAACTTCCTGCTCAGTAAGCAAGCCATAAATTTTATGTAAATAAATGCAGAGACCATTGTACCAGATCATAATGCTACACATATGCCTCAGACATTTAATCCGTAGTTCACAAAACTTAAAAGCATTTCTTTAAAAACTTAAATAACATTTCTGTGAGATAAATACTAAATTTTCATTTATATGGTGAGAGAGAGATCAGGTGACAACAGTTTCAGACTTGGTTTAGGAATGGGTTCCTGTTTGTGCAATTAAGGTAGCTTTGTTTTCTGAAATACTGTACCTAGCAGCTTGCAGAAATATGGACTTGTGTGGCTACTTTTTGATCTTTGACATAAGAAAGAATCCACCTTTGTTTAATTATCCTGCTTTGAAGACAGTGTCAATGCCAGACGATTCCTTGCTTCGACTCCTCTGCTGTAGCCTTGGTCCCTAGAAACTACTAAGTGCCTTCCCTCTGTGTGCATGTCCCCCTGCTAAAGTTTCTTCATTTTCAAACTCTCTGACTCATCAGGGAACTGAACACATGCTGTACCATAATTTTTTCTTTAATCTCATATTAATTTTCATTCTTGCATGAAGGTGGATTATAAATACTTTGTGTCTTATCTTCCCCGCATCCATGATTATCCTTTAAAATGTTTAACTGGCGAATGTCTCTTACCAGTTGTTTTGCCACTTTATAGCTATAAAAAGTCCTTGAGGCTTTGCAGTTGTACGTGCTTGTAAGGGATATCAGCAGTATCGCTCATGCATGTCTATCAAAATGAGGTAGCTCAGGTTTCTAGACATGAATCAACTCTTCATAAAGCTAATTTTTATTTTTTCTTCACACAAGACTGAGCTGCAGTAACTGTGTAGAGGAAATCTATTCCTACTCTTTAGAGCAGTGAGCATGTTACCTGGCACCACCTAATTTTATGACACTATTACCCGAAAGACCCCATATCCAAACCAAATTCAAAACCATGGCATTCACAGAACGCTTCCTCCAGCTTCACCAAACCATCAGGAATGGGTATCCCCTGTTTGTATTTTACTGCAAAGAATATTAAACATCTATATTCCACTTAAACATCTTCAAAGGGGATTACAGTACTGGCTCCTATGATACCTATGTAAATCACTATCAGGCTGTTGGGGAGCTTGAAGTTGTCACTGTGTAGCAACCTGTTACTTTCAAAGAACAATCAAAATTTATTTTGAATAACAAATAATGAGACAGTTCTTCAAATATAAGCACTCTAGCCATCTTCAACAACATATAGTTTGACTAGCAAACTTTTCTTTAATTTCGGGTTTTTTGATTTTTGTTTGGCATGTCATGTAAGAAAAAAAAAATGCAGCAAAGTGAGTATACAAGAATTTTAAGGATTCTGTGACAATTGTACAAAAGTGGGAGCTAAAAGCTTCCTTGGACAGGTCACTCACCGATCCTCTGCCCTTGTGTATACCACTGCCTATCAAATCCAATCAACCCAGCAAAATGCAGGCAAATGCCTCCTCAGAAGAGAGACCTTTCCTGAATACATAAATTACTACAGCTCTCTCATCGTGTAGAGTATAACATTTAATTGCATTAAACTATCAGTTTAAATATGCTGAAGAGCTGTGGGAATACATCTATGACCTGTCCTGATGGAGATAAACACATAGATCACTGGGGGTTTTTTTTCAAGGCTAACCTTCATTAGCACAAAAAGCTTTGTCAGTGGAGACCTGGCACTTGCCATCTGTAGAATTAAGTCAAAAAGATTGCCTATAATCTTTGTAAATGGCAGTAAATTATTTTTAATATATATCAGCCATTTGGAGATGTCAAAGTACATTCCACCTTCTGGCTTTATGAAGTGCATTTATACAAAATCTGCCATTATTACATCTACATTTTTAGATGTGAAATTTGAGGCTAACTGTTACGCTGTTTGGATGAGCAAAACTGAATCTCTCTGCATGTTCTTGAAAACAATACTCTTCTGCCTCACACTGATTTAATTCATTGGGTAAATTCCTGTGTAGCAGCACAGAGAACAGGTAATCTTCCTATATTGTTATTTTGGCGTATAATCTTGCTATACTCTTGCATGTTCCATTGTATCTGTTCCCTGAAAAACTGTATGTGTAATGTGTGATTATTTCTTCTGGATTTTGTATCAGGGTGACCCTGGTTCTTCTGCTGCAGGAATTAAGGTAATTTAGTTTTAAAGCTGTTGTACAGGGAGAAGTGGTGTGGTTGGTCTGTGTTACTTTGCAGTGTCATGGACATTTTGGGTCTTTACCCTTACTTTAATGGTTTTCCCCATTTAATCCATTTTGTCAGATCTCATGTCTTTCATCTCTTTTCTTTTAGGGAGAACCCGGTGAATCTGGACGGCCGGGACAAAAGGTATTAGTTGGAAATGTTCAGTTTTCCATTTCCTCTCTGTTGGATTTGTGGTAGACGATGTTACGCAGATGTTACCCGTGGCACTTAGCCGTGCTAGGATGATCACAAGGCAGTACAATTTAACAGCCCAAGGCCTGTACACATTTGGTGTATGATCATTTTGTATTTTCAAAAAGCACAGGAACGATGGTACTAATTAGCATGAAAAGCAATATTAGAATAACCCACCTCTTCTTCTAGCCACAGCACACTTCTTGCACTGAAAGCTTACCCAATTGCAGCTGGTGAGACTAACAAAGAACTGCTCTGCTCCTTGAGTGGTCACAAGTTAACCCTGCATGTTTGACTGAATATTAACCTTCAGACTATGGTACATTATTACATCTTATTAGGAAAAAAATAAATATTGACTAGAAACCCTTTCACATATACCTGTAAGGGGAATTAAACTGTCAGAGGCACGCGGCACATTTGGAAAGATATAGACCAGCTAATGCTGCCCCTGTTCTTCCTTCCAGGGGAAGAAATTCCCCCGGGTGCTGCGTAGCTGAGGCCGCTTTTGCAAGTAAAAGTCCAGCAGGAGCTGTAATGACTGTGCTGCATGAGGCCCTCTGGAGCTGGGGAATTTCCTCTTTGAATCCACAATACATCAAACACAGTGAATACTGTGCCTTCAGCTGCCTTTCATGAGAGTAGGAGGCAGGTCCTGCTGGGAGAGATGGTGAAAGGGCAAAGAGAAGAGACAATGAGGGAACCAGATTTTCACTTTGCAGCACTTGGTTTCCCTCAGGAGCCTTCGGCACCATTCTTGCCTCTTAGAACGTTGAAAATTACCCACTGCTGCCAGAGTGGAGCCGAGTCCAGCTGCCAGTTGAGTTAGCAGGTATTCCAGACAGCCAGCCAAGAGCTAAAATTCCATATAGTGAATGGCAGTACAACCATTTTCTAATACTCAAGGTCTTTTGGTGACTAGGCAAAACCCCAAAACACATGTAAATATAAAATGTAACAAGAAGTTAAGTCTTTTTATTTGAGAAATTATAACTGTCCTCAGTTCTAACAGACTAAACAAAGACTATTATGGTTGCAAAGGCGGTTCTTCAGTAAAATGCAGTCTTAATTAGGAAAGGTAATCAAAGTAGTTTAAAGCTGTCTAATCCACAGAATCATTCAGTGTGTGCATTCTGCAGGGTATGCTCTGCTTGGGTAATAAACTAGAAAATGCACTTAAGAGCCCATTGAGATTCATATTCTCATTAGCTGGCTGCCACGGAGGCAAAACTAGCAGTTGATTTATCAGGAGGATGGTTCCTTGGTCCCCAGGCACTCAGGTTTGATGTCATTTAGGTAACACAGGTAAGCAAGAGGCATGCAGTTCAGACTTTCTATAGTCTCAGCTTGTTCGCACCAAAGGGGGCTTGATGTCTTCTTTCCACGTCACCTCACAAGCTTCCAGTATGTCACATTCGTGTCCCCGACCTGAACCAGCAGCTCCCATAATATGTACAATCAGAGTGCCTCCTCTAGCCAGGTGCCCCATGTCTCCTGTTCTGGCCCCTGCTTAGCAGAGACTTGTTCACCCCACCAGAGGTTGTGGGGGACCCTTTTTTCAACTGGAGGCATGTCTCTGCCCTTTACTGTGTCCCATTCCTGTTTCCTTCCTGTATCTTCCTCATTCCTTGTATTTTACTTCTTCCTCTTCTAGTTATTCCTTGTCCATCTTCTACGAACAGATAAGTATTGAGCTGCCCACCTGAATATTATTTACACGCAGTGAAATGCGATGGTATTTCAATGACCTGACAAGGCTGTTGTGTGCCATATGTATTGCAGAGGTGATAGAACAACCTGCCCTGCCAAGCTGAGCATTACGAGATGGAGTTAGTATACAGCCTTGGTTTCTTTAAAAATCATTCTTCTCCTAAAGCATACTCAGCTCTTTTGTATCAGGAAAGATCCAGAAAAGAAAATACTATGCATTCATCTACAATACTAATGAAGCATTAGTGGTTTCATTGTGTTTCACAATGTTTGATGTAACTTTGAGGGGCATTTTAATTGGTTTAGATTACTGTGACTCTGAACTGGTTTTGCTGGATCCTTTCTGCTTGTTATGTGTGGGTCTATGAGGGTTAGCTTCATCCCAGTGACCTGCCACAGCAATACTAATAAATTATCAGTTATGATTATTCAAATGCTGTGCTTAGAAGTGAAATTTAGTGCTTCCCCAATTAGATGAGAAAAGGTCACAGTAGTAATGTGGTATGTATGGCTCCTCAAGTAAGAAAGCGAAAGAGAGAGGACTAGGGTTTTTGGAGCTAGCATTTTGTCAGGGGTTAGTGCAACAGAGGCCTTTTACAGGATTATTCTTTTGCAAGAGTAACAACGTGTTTTCTGCTTTAGAAAGTGTTAGGCAACATACCAAGAAATAGTAGTGGCTATTGAAAATTGGGTCCTAGTCTCTATCATCTCATTTTATCGTTAATATTTTGAGACCAGAATCTTTCCTGTGCTTTTAGGCAATGTGAATAGTTAAAATTTTGGAGTAACTGAAATGGACAAAGAAGCTGTTATCAGATCTTTCAACAACATTTAGAAATCACTCCATTTGGTAAAGCGATTTGCAAACCCTCTATTGTATTTTTCAGTTTGTGGCAGAATGTAATTTTTTTATTAGCGCTTCAAGTCTATTTAATATTAGTGCCTCAAAGAAGTGTCTTTGGGTACTGTAGTCTGATGAACATCTGTATTATGTATACATGTGTTTATGTTTGTGTATGTATACACGTGTATATGTGAGTGTATGAATGTGTGTAAGTACGTGTGTATACACACACATATAAAGTATATTATTAGCACAATCTGTATGAATCAGCCCAAACCACAGAGTTGAAATTTGGATTTCTATAAAGCTCAGGAGTGTACAAAATCTGGAATATCGTTCAACTCATTATAAAGGTAAAAGTTGGCTTCAGAGTTCAGACCTGAGCTTCCAGAAAGTTCAGGGAATATTCAGATCCAAGGTGCTGGTTAGAATCCATCTCTGTATTAAAATAAAATCTCCAGCCCTTAAAATAATGTTTTCTTCACATGTTATTGCTCTTTTTTTTCATCATCTTTATTTCCCTAGACAACATTTTTCTATTTAGCTGCTATCTCAAAATGACCATTTGTGCGAATGCTGTCATTCTTGTCTTAGACTAATATCAACTTCATTTCAAAATGAATACATTCCATTTTCAATTCCTGTTACAAAATTACCGTTGCAAATGCAGTACTATAAGTCTTTTCATTGCAATTTTAAATAAGCAAGGCATTTCTGGGTAAAGCAATAGAAGGTTATATTCCCACTATCATTTATGACACCATGTATATTCACAGATAAATACCAAGCACAGAAATGATGCTATGGATAGCTCAATAAAAATGATGGCTCAGTTATAATTAGGCAGTCCTGCTTGAATTGCACAAATTAAACCAAGCTTTTCCGAATTGCTTTGTAGCTAAATTAGACAGTTACACAGCACAGTATCTAGCTCAGAGTTGAAAATGGAACATCTGTCATAAGTATGGAACTGAAATGGCAGCATTTAAAAAGAACCATGCTGCTTGTTTTCTTCTCTTTTTGGTGAAGGCTAATGTGAATTCATTTTTGGCTTTCCTGACATGGATTTTCAACCTGGGTGCCATCTTCATATCCAAGAAGATATTGAAGCTCTTAACATGACTCTTACTAATTGTACATTGAAGTCACTTATTTTGAAAATATCAGTCCTGCTTGAAATGACTAGCAGCCATCTATGCTCTTTTACCTTGCTGCAGAATATACAGAGGTGTTCACTGGACAGTGACCGTGACCGAATAATGTCTGTAATATTATGTAATTTTCCTGTATAGGGTGAACCAGGCCTTCCTGGGCTTCCTGGACTCCCTGGGATAAAGGTAAATAAACTGTAGTCTCTGTTGTACTGGGGGGACCCCACAAAGAGCGGGGACTGCAAGAACGTGGCTAAAATCGACGTACTGTACTTGTGCTGTATCTTCTTCTGAGTCTCTAGTATTAAACTGGGGTTTGTCGCAGAAAGGTTTCACATGGAAAATTGGTTAATTGGCTATGAGTAAGCAAACAGTGTATCTTACATGAAAATGTGAAGTAGAACACTACATTCTAGGGCTTTAAAAAATAATATAGTAGGTTTTTATATTTTTATCTAAGGGAAGCTGCTTGTCATCAAAGTTTTTCGTGGTTTCCACTTGGATGGGTGCTTTCCAGTAGCAATAGTCTACTGAACTTACCAGGCCTCCAGTCAGAGAACTGCATTAATTATACACAGGCTGCAGAGAATTGGCTCTGTCGACAAAAATACTCTGTGCTCCATTACACAGCGGTGATTTCCACTGACAAGTCAAAATGTTTTAATAAGATTCTATTCAGTATTAGCTACAGTCCCTGACCTAATACCTGGTTTAGTCCCCAGCTTCCAGTTTCTCTGGGATCTTTAGGTAAGTGGATACAGAAAACACGTAGTTGGTCTAGTTCAAGCCTAAGTGGTTGCGCTGGGTGTTGCAGACACTTGCACGGTTTGAGCTGTGACTGTGTAATGCTGCACAAAGTGCTTGGATTCACGTACCCTTGAGCGAGTGCAGATTAGAGTGGTTGCTTCTCCCTTGTGGCAAAGACTGTTGTTTCATAAAATAAAATCTCTTTGAAACTTTTTCTTTGCATTCCGTCGGGGGCCCGCGTATACCTCAGGAGATAGTTTATATTATTTCTACAGTAACAAGGGGGATAAGCCAGAGGCCAAACTCTTGTCCATTTTGGCAAGATTCAGGATTTACCTCACGGAATGTAACATTTGCAGTGGTTTTCTCAAGGGACCTGTGAATTGCCACAGCATTGAAGCATAATGTCCCTTTTGTGTACTAGTGAATTATGGGAAGAATTGACTGTGCATATTAAAGTTTGTAGTTGTAATACCTGAAAATATAGTTCCCAAGGAAGTTGTTCATTTGCTGCAAGAATGAGCCCTGTATTGTTGAGTGAAGATCATGCAGAAGCAGAGTCCTTTGTGTGATGGAACTGTGTTTTTATAGGGACCTTTGACAGCAGTCCCTATTCTGTTTACTCTAACAGTGAGCAAAGAGGTAGCTCAGTTGGAGGTCAGTGCCATCATCCTGGGAGCACTTACCAAAACCAGCTGGAGTTACAGCTGGTCTTTGTGGATTCCTTGTTCATGCAGGCCATGGATGTCTGTCCGTATTATCAGCAAGTAGATAAAAAAGTTTAAATTTGAGTCTGTGCTCTGGGAAAATTGTTGTTGTTAAGCTTGCTTTGTTGGTGGTAAGAATGGCTCAGAAGGGCAGCTTTGAGGTTCACCTGAAAGGCAAAATGTGAAGTGAAAAATGGATGAAGTGTGGAAGTTTTGCCCAGTGAAAATTTGTTTCAGAATTCTGTGGATACAGTGGAAAAACAGTGCAGTTGCCTGCAGAATAAAATTTAATACTTTGGTCAAATATTAATTTCCTTTAGGAGAATGCTAACTTCTATTAAGAATCCAGGCCAAAGAGAGACTAGCGGTGGTTCAGTGAAGAAATTCCCTCTAGTGCAATTCTGCGTTGAGGTGGCTAGGCGCACCCTGGATGGTGACAACAATCTAGCAGAACATGCACAGGAGAGAGCAAAGCAGCTCTGGTCACGTCAGGCTTGCAGGATGGGTGCTGTTTGATTCAAGGCGTTTGTAAACTCTGTTTAATTAAGGGGTCTGTAGAAAAAAGCCTGGATTTTTCTGTTGCAGAGACTATGTCTGTGGTGTGAGAAGTGGTAGCAGAAACAAGTGAATGGCTGGAAGTCAGGAATAGGAGCACTCATCAGCAAAGAAAAAGGAGTATTTTAGACCCCTTTTCTCACTCTCTGTTTTAGCAAAGACTTACGTATCACCATGGTAAAATCATCTCATCGATTTCCAAGAACAACTTTGGTGATATCTTACAGAGAAGCAAATTTCCAGTGAACTGATGTTGGTTGAAACTACTTTTGAAATAACAGCGACAGGATGAGAAACTTGAGTATGGAGGAAATCCAATTGTCTGGACCTGCAATCTGTTGGTGCTATCATGATGTTACTGCACAAAATCAAAAGGAATCTTATTTGGAGCAATGACATATTTTTTTTCCTGATTGTTCCTTGTTGTTTGTTACATTTTTTCAGGGCTTCTGGGGTCTGTTCCCATCAGGACTTTATAAAACTCTCTAAGATACGTCTTTGCTATTCTATCGCAATAGTGATATGTAGTGGTGTCATAATGCAACGGATGTAGTAGAAACCTCACACAATGTTGTTATAACATCTAGGAACTTGTTACAACATGTAAGAAGTTTCCATAAGGGAAGTTTTTCCTAACACTTAAATGGATTACAGAGGTCTCGTGCATTTGTGTGCCAGCACAGTATCTGTCAGCAGGGATTTTGCAGGCTATTCGCAAACTTCGTGAGATGGACATCTGGCAACTCAAGCAAAGCACGAACAGGGGCACGTAGGAGAAAGCAACGGGGTTCAGTACAAGGCAGTGGCCATTTAGTCTCTTTCCCGGTAGGAAAAGCTAAATCTTCTTGTATTGCTGGTTATTTTGATACTGTTCTTGTTTTCTGTAGTATTGTTCTCTTCAGTTTCTGTTATATTATGCAGGCATCCACATGTACACTCAACAGTCTTCTACAAAGTTTACTGTTCGGATCCCTTGCAGCTAAAAAGCTTTAGGGTTCTCACTGCACTTTTTGATCTTTCTTCAGTCTTATATAATTGGAATTACAGCATGTTCTCCAAATTTGTGTCTTCCTATGATGTTCTAGAAATTAACACATTCTGTTTGTTTTCTGGCTTTCACCCTGAGTTATTGGTAAAATACATGTCCCAAGCAGGTTTGAAAGGTTAACCCTAGGAGGCAAGTGCATCTGAAATGCATTAATTCCTGTAGATTAATGGAAATAGCTTAAAGCAGTGTTCAACCATCCAAGTAGTCAAGGAATGGGGACAACATATTTTCTGGAAATTAGATAAATAAATAGCAAAAGTTCATATCCATTTGATATACAGTAACTCACATCACACAGGAGATTTCAAATGAACAAACTAGTTGTCTGAGGATTATGTTGACAGGGCTTTTGTGTTCTAAACAGCTTTGGAATTGCTGTTTGTTGGACTGATCAGTTGATGGATATGGTTGGCTGATATCAGTTGATGGATATCAGTTGGCTGATATGTACAGGCATCTTCAAGCAGATGAGAAGAAAGAGGCAAGAGAAGACTCCACGTTGCCTGTTTTTGAGTTTCCTTTAGTATCTCCTAGTACTTCCACATAAAGAAAAGAGGATCAAGATACAGGAATACTCTATGCATAGAAAACTCTCGGATGTAGTTCTGCTGGTCTTAAATATTTACGCTTTGACTATTGTGAGAGGAATTGAAGCTTCCTTTTCTTTAAATCTGTTAGTTGAACTACAAGTTTGCTTTCTTGTGAATGAGCCCCTCCACAGTGTCAGGCTGTGTTAGGAAATGGTTTAGGTAACTGTGCACATATTTACAAATCTGCGCACATCTACAAATGCTACACCAGCCTGTGAGAACATAAATGCCGTGCCACGCAGTGGACCATATCTTTCCAGCTACATCTCATCTTTCTTCTCATGGTTGAAGAAGCTTCCCAAGGCATCCAGTCCAGTATGCTTGAACATGTAGCCAAACTACTTAAAGGATTAATAAATACTAATCACTGGGCAAGTTTCAGCTTCTTATAATGCCATTTCAATTAATTAATCAATGTTCCCCGGAACCTGTTAGAGCTTGGCTGAATGGGATCCTGGAGTCTGAATGAACAGCAACACTGGATGGACGCACAAATATCATGTCTGAATTCAGAGTATGCAGCAGGATCTTTCACTACTTACTTTTCTAGACCCATTCACTGTGCACATGCGGATGTTTTGGGAGTTCTTCCTGTTCTTTTTCTTTCTCTCCTCATTGTCAGTTGGTGCCATGGAGGAAACACAAGTGCAGTCAGTTATTTCCAAGGCAGTCATGAAGCTGTCTGTGACATGCTGGGGAAACGTTTCTCAAGCACCTGTTGCTGTTTAGGAATGGCTGGAAACTTAATGAGCCCCTGAATGTGTTCCCCTGTGTCACTCGGGAAGCGAGTAAGGCACCTAAACACAGAATATTAACTCATCGCTCTGATATCTGACGCCAAGCAGACGCGGAATATTTTCTGTGAAACACAAACTTCATGTATCTGTTTTGTCTCATAACTTTCATGGGATGATACGTACAAAGCAACACACACTTACTGAAATGGAAATCATACACACCCTTATTCACTGTAATGTCAGACATCTCTCAAAACCATTGTGTTGCATTTTCTGGCATTTGGGCAGTACAGTCCTCAACTTCAACTCTGCAGTAGGAAGCCTTCACAGAACACAAGCCTTTTCTCAGTACCAGCACTTTATGCAGGATCTGGCTTTTCTTTAGCATTTCTGGCATTTCTCCCTCTGTATTTAAAACAATTACTGGAACAAAGATAGTAAGTGCAACTAAGTTTTTATTCTGTTGTGTTCAAGAAAACTGCTGTTGAATGATTTGCCATGAGAAAAGAAAGGCTGCTTAGCTCTTCTGCTTTTGGGAGGCAGGGAAAGTTTTCAGTGTTTTCAAATCCAGTGGAACTGCCTGATTCAATAGACTTGCCGGTATGCAGCATCTTGTATCTTTTTGTACAGTTACTTTGGATTGACTTCCCTGGGAGTGTGCCTGAGCAAGGTTTCAGAAGAATTTGGACAAGGATGTGGGAATTTGAATTGTGGTTGCTTTTCTTTTCTTTTTATGAAAGCAAAATCAGTTCTAATTTTCATCTGTTCTGTACTTAATTTCTCTTTTTTCTGTTCGTATTCAAAGATCTTATCCTGTGACTTTCCTAATTACATGTAAAGACTGAAAAACTCGCTGCTCCACAGAACTTTTTTTTTTTAGTTCTGGAAGAGTTAATACTCCCTTCATCCAGTGAGTTCTGTTACAAAAGAAAACTTTCAGAGAAAATGAGAGGCAGAATTTTCAAGCTGGATGCATAGAAGTTAGTCTCCTATTTAAACTCTGTTCGAAAAGAAAGCAACATGTGTTTAGATGTTGCTCTTGACATCTGGTAGCAAAATGAAAGGGAATCTGAAGTAAATGGTAGTTCCAAGCATTTGGAGTCAATACGATTCTCCACCTAGAGGAAAATTCTTCAAAATCCCTTTTTCTCCCAGGAGTTCTTAGGAAGGCTGAGTAGCTTTTCCTAATGCATTTTTTCTTTTTCCATGTTTCCATTCTTTCTGTTTTTCTTCCTTGTTGGTGAAAGTTACCAGGAAACCTGCAGGGCCTGTATCTCTCTCTTTCCATTTTTTCCAGGACTCAGATATTCTTGCCCAGGCTTCAGTTCATCTTTATCCTATAGGTCACCATACTCAGAACTTCTGCTAGACTGAACTCAGGAGCTGGAAGGGACCAGCTGACCTTGTGACAAGCATCTCTGAATCCTGGATACAGAGACGTGCTGAACAGGTTAATTGCAGCAATTAAAATTGTGGGAAATCAACTTCAAACTGCTTCACAGAAACTTAGGTTTCTCACTGTATGCGCTTGCCTTAGCTGATACATATTTTGAAATATTCAAGTGTGAACTAATTTCCAACCTTTTATCACTCACATATGGTGTTCTTAAGCGTGGGTCATCTGCCTGAATAGAGAAAAATGTGCAGTGTAGTGTAGGTCAGATCCTGAAAAATAGACTGTAAGGATGCATGTTCTGGGTGAGAATGGGAATGATCTAAAAATATAGGACTTAGTACTTGCAATTGGAGGGCTAGTTTTCAGAAGCAGCTCTATGCATGGGTAAGTAAAATATATAATAAAAAACCCTACATAACAGTGCAATTAATTTTTAGTATTCAGTTTCTAGAGTGGAAGTATATATACAAACATATATCTGTACGTATGTAGCTGCATATCTATCGTTCATTGCTAGCTGTCTGGTTTCCATATGTTACGGCAGTAATGACTTGCATAGGGTAGACATGTAATTTCCCAGAACTAATTTTGAGAATCAAGGCCAGAAAATTAAATCATTAACATTAGATGGTATGCACGTGTCAGGAGTGTTTACTGGGGCGTTCTTTGAGATATATGCAGTTCTTATTAATCCGTCAGAAACTATATCACGAAAGCGCTCATTTTCTTTCCTGGAAAAGGCTAAAGCATAAGTAACTGAAACACAGGATGCTTTTTCCTCTAAAACTGTTATTAATTGGAAGGCTGAGCTTATAAGGATCTGCTTCACAGCATGTGTTTTATAGCCTATTTATTTTTTCTTTGTAAAAAATTTTAAAAATAAATCTAATTCCAAACTTTTGAAACCATCTGAATAATCTGAGACTCCAATATTCTGTTGTATTCAGAAATCAAGTATTTTTTCATCCACAAAGAAGGCTTGACATCAGTAAACTGCAAGTATCTCTGTGCCTCAAATACACAATTTCAGATGGTCAGAAATGAGCGCATGCAATAACGTTCTTTATCTTTCAGAGTAGCAACAAAAATTCCTTAGATTTGTCATCTGCTTTCCGAAGGAAGCAATTTGGGGCCAGACTCTTCATAATTTGGCAGTTCAGTCATTGAGAAGAATTAAAAACAAGGCACTCATTACAACAAGTGTTTTTATTCTAATCCTTAAAAGTACGTACCATGCTGACTTGAATTATAATTAGCCTTTAAGTAAGAAGTCCTTGATATGACTAATGCATGCAGAATTAATCAGAATTATTACTGGTTCTGTTAGCAGCCTTCCAAAGCAGCATACCTTCTTAGCGGGCAGAACTTAAAAGCAATGAGAAAATTAGGCTCACTAAAAAGCAATAAATGTCGTACAAAGTAGGGCTTGTTGTGAAGCTTCAGGGTTTTAGCAAGGTTGTAAGGTTTTACTTCTCTAACTGAATCATAAAGGCAAAACGTGCATTTGGAAATTCTAAACCAGAATTGTTTTTCTAAGTTTAGAGACTGAGTAAGGAGTAAAGATATTGTTTCAAATGTGATGAGTGAGCCAGACAACCTGCTTCAACTGGCCATTTCTGGAGCCAATTCTAAATGGGTATGAAAAGCCCTAACAAAGGTCTTATAAAATGGGGTTAGGGTTTTTTATCAGATTTCCTTTTACCTTGCTCATTTCCTTCTTATGAGCTGAATACTGTAGTTCTCCTGAGAGCAAAATTCCCATGGACATCAGGCTATATATAAAGCCCCTTTAATGACTTCCACGGTGAGAAAGTGTAAGGTGCTGTTCTGTCTGACTTCTGTAGTCTAAAGCCAGCTGAGTTTCTCAGAAATTGTTTTTTTACTGGAACTGAGTGTCGCAGATGTAAGCAGGGCACAAGCAAGCACAGTTTCATCAATTGCCCCAGATTGCTCTGTTCCAGACTCCTGAGAATTTGGCCCTCGCTCCTCTCCAAAGTGGAAAACTTGCAGTATTTTGGTTAGATGGCAATCTCAGAAATAAAGTCTGAGGGCAGCAGATGGCAATTTCTGGAAAATCAGCACAGGCGCCAGTGAACCAAATCCAATTTATTAGAAGTTCACAGCTCTTTTCCAAATTGCCTTGCATCTGCATTTTGGGTGTTTTTCCTAGCTCTTGTTCTATATATCTCCACCTTTGCATGATTCTTTCAGTAGGGTTAGGAAAGGCAAGGGCATCATACTAGTTTTGTTTTAAATATTTTTAGTGAGTTACTCAGGGTAACGTTTAAGACAAGCATACCTTAGTCTGTTGATGTGATTAAAATGAGGACCCTTCCATATCAGTGCTTGCCAGAAAGGACACTTTGGGCTGTCATAAGGTCTGTGACTCTTGAGGAGTTTGCAGGCTGCTCCATGCCAGACATAGGAATTTTTGGAGAACTGCTAGACGCACAGGCAGGAGTTTGGGAGCCCCCAGGTTGTGTGTTGGAGAATGTTGGGGTTCTCAGACCCACACAGCTAGGTTTTCCGTGTACGGAAACCGTGGGGTTGGACTCACATTCCCAGAATTCTCCACAGAAATTCTGGATGCTTTGGTGTGGTTTGCCAACCCAGAGGTGTACACGCGGGAGTCCCGGCCTTGGCATATTCAGACTTGCAG
The DNA here is from genome assembly GCA_013398295.1 of Chionis minor. Taxonomy (NCBI): domain Eukaryota; kingdom Metazoa; phylum Chordata; class Aves; order Charadriiformes; family Chionidae; genus Chionis; species Chionis minor. The sequence goes on along the minus strand of VZSF01009393.1, from coordinate 293,346 downwards.
GTGAACACCAGGGCAAGGTGCTTCTGTCCTGGCTCCATGGGAGACCTGCCAGCCAGCCCTGGAGGCACAGGACTGCCATGGTCCCAGTGCAGTGAATAAAATATTTAAGGAACAATAAACTGTGTAATAAAGGTGAGAGTTCGACATTTAAACTTCTCTGGTTAGTCCTAGTGCATAGCACTAGGTAAGGATAAGGATAGAATTTACATTGTTCCCTGCAAATTCATGGTCTAAAGGTTGGTTTAGTCTCATTTCTATAGCGCAGAGAAAATAATCTCGTGTAGAAGGCCATGAGACTTTCAAAAGAAATAAATTCTAAGAGTTCTTGCACAGTTTATATTCATAAAGGGAATGATTGACTTGTGTGTTTTGTGGCTTTAGCAACAATAAAGTATTTTATCACTGACTTCAAATATTTTTATTTACCAAAGTAGGATAGCTTCTGTTATTTCAGAAATGAAAGCAAATCTATTTCATTGTCACAGAAAAGTTGCTGGTTTGGGCGCTTTTCTGCAGCACAGGTTTTCTCTTGGGGCAAACATTGACCTGGATGGGAAAATCTGCATTATATTCATTAGAAGAAGAATTAGAGAAGAAAGAGCCTTCTGTAGGAAAAAAGTGTATCCAACAACTGCTGCTCTCTACTGATTGCTTGAAACAGTACAGAGCTGTGTGTTTCAGGCACTGGAATTGGACTAGGCCTCTCTGTGAGAATAAAGTTTCCAATAACTGTGTTGCTGCGTCTCAGCTGTGGAATGAAGGCTAATTCTAACTGACTACAGTATTAGAACTACACTGTTAATAAATGTTTGCCAAATTAGTGGTGTTTAAAATAGATACTAGCATTGCAAATGGGATTTCAACTGTTGCACCTTTTTAAAGTGAAAGTTCCAAGTTTTAGCCAGTTACAGGTTCTGTAAAATTTAAGACAGCAACACTGTACGGAGTGTATTTGTCTAATATCAAAGCTAGACTCTGCCTCAGTCTATAAAAGCTTTGATTATCATGGAAACCAGTTAAGAATATGTCTAGATAATAATCCTTATAAAAATTTGACTATCGTCTGAAGTAAATTACAAAATGGGTTTTTTTACTATTAAATTCTGATGGAGCTCACATTATGCAGGCGTACAGCATGCCATTATAGGGCCCTTTTCTGTTCCAGACATTTTTTGATAAGAGGTGAAAACGAACATTAACAAGGTTTGTGAGAAGTAGTGTATCATTTGCTTTCTGACCCACTAGTATTTTTACAGTTTACATATATTTGAGGGTGAAAAGGAGCATGCATACAGATAGTCTGTTAGTCTCTTAAAATATTAACATATCAAGTCACTAAAAATTATTCTTTAAAAGATAACAGATCACTCCAGTAAAGCAGAAGCAATTCACAAGCTTGTTGATTGTTTTTGGTGTTTTTTTTAAATACCAAGTTGCCTGTGTGGTATGATTGATACAAATTACTGCAAGCCCTAACAGCAGATGAAGTTTGAATGCTGGAATTCGTGTTGTTGGCTTCTTCTGAAATGTGGTGGTTTCTAAGCAGTGATTTCATAACTGTGCCAAAGGGTTAAACTAAAATGCACAGAGTCATCACTTGCTGATGGCTTTCTACACAGCTGCCAAATAGTATTTCAAATGGGGGAGTTCCTTACTTTTCTTTCAAAACCTACCTGTTTAATTTCTCTTTGCAGATTTTGTATTCCCTAACCCTGCTTTAGAAAACAAAGAAGCTTGTCGTAGATTTCTTACTAGATAAAACTTTGGTTTTATTGTAAGAAGTTGTAGTGAGATATTTAGAAAATTTTGGTAAACCAAATCTTGGTTACTCTGATTTCTTGTGTTCCACTCATCATTTCGCGGTAGTTTGGAACAAATTCTGAGCTCATTTAAGCAAGAGACTTAAAATCAGGGGATTCTTCAGTGAATTCCAGAGCTACAATGTTTTCAAATCAAAGTGCAGTCCAGAGCAAGCCTTTACTCCTGCTTTCTTGCAGCTATGTGCCAGCTAAATCACAGATGTATTATGTATTCAAAACAAAAACTAAACCCCTTAGCCCTTGATTTCCTAACCACATTCCTCTATGGCTCTGGCATCGTGTTCATGTGACGGACTAATCAGAATGGCCCTTGCCTTTGCATAACACGGACATCAATGTGCCTTACTGAGAAAAACTGTTTTCCTTACATTTCACACATCATCGGCAGTGCTAATTTTGATAGATTCTCATTTCTTTTTTTGCTATCTGAGTGGCATAAAGGATATCATAAAGCAGGAAGCCAGCAATATTTCCAGAATATGGTTGCAGGATACAGCAGGTACAAGGAACAGGCATTGCTTCTCATGTAAATGTTTCTCTTCTGAGTAACTGAGACAGAAATGCCAGAGACAAACCTGGTTACAGTCGTTACCTCCACTGACTTTGAATGGTGCAGACGTATACCCAACGAGCATTTTTGTTAATGCCTTATGCTGTGGTTACACTCAAGAACTTTGAAATATTAGAGAGGACACGGCTTAGCTTCAAATCGTCCAAACATGTTGTCTTTTTACTTAGAAGCTTAGTTCAGATGGCAAAACAGATCTGTCTTTTAATCTACTTAGCCTCACTAGCAGTAGATAGAGTTGAATGTTTTTCTTAATGTAGCCAGTTTTAACTGCTGCAGGTTTTATCATGTGTGATAAGAATATACTGTTGGATCACATTCAGCTTAGCATCCATCATGACCACCACGTCTTTCTCAGCAGAGCAGCTACTCAGTCAGTCCATTCCTAGTCTCTGCTGTCACGCTGCTTTCACTCCACATTTGATAATGTTTTAAAGCTGTGTCATATAAGATACGTATTTTACTCAGGCCAATTACGCCACCAGCTTCTTCCATTATCATCTCCACCAGCTATTGCAAAGCACCTTTTTCTTGTCTCTTTAGAGATTTTAACTCAAGAGCTGTGCATCAACCTCTGAGTGACACTTCTAAGCCTTACCACTGAAAAGACTGAGTCATGTAGTCGCTGTATATTTCTTCTGCCCTGAAGTCGTAATTAGCTGGCCAAGAAATTAGCCCTGGTAAAGTTAGTATTAAAACACTTTGGGGCTATCAGTCATCTTCTTATTCTAAAAGAAAATAATTGAAGATGCATTTACTGACAGTAAAGTGCTTCCATCTGCAATGACAGCTTTATGTTACTCTTGCTGGTGTGCACTGATACAAAGACTTACATAAGCTGTAGGGTTATTTTCCTATGACAGCAAAATACTGTGCTTCTCTATGACACGTTGGTCTTAGTTTATTCCTTTGTTATCACATTTTGAACTATGACCAGGTGGAACTTCATGTGAGAAAACTCATTATTAAGTTGTATTTTTTGTTAATCTAAATGGAGGTCACTGAGAGATTGCTAAAGCCCTCAATACAGACACTGGAAAGATTTCTCTGGTTATAGGTTTGCTAGAGACCTCCTTTGCTTTGAACTGCTAATGATGGATTGTTGATGAGAGTACAGATGAATATGCAAGAATACTTTCTAATTTGCTTGCCCCTTGCAGCATACCTGTATTTCTGTGGAGGCAAAGAGGTGAAGAGAATTATTATTCAACTGCTTATATTCACTGTCTCTATATGTTGTCAGTAATAATATCAAGACAGGATTATGACACATCTGTCTTTTAGCTATTTAAAGAGACATTTAATGGGTAATTTCCAGCCATTAAGTTCAAGGAGACTGTTAAAAGGCTAATAAATAAATCTTTATTAATTTGGTTGCACTACTGATTTTAAAATTTACAACAGCTTGTGGGTACATCTTCTTGATTCAAAGTTATGTGAAAAAAATGCAAGATTAAATAGCAGGAAACCTTGTTCAGGAGAGTTTTTGAAGGAAAACATATGGCTTATTAATCTTCCATTATCCCCCTTCAGGCATGGAGATAGGTAATAAAATATGTCCTTACTCCTCTGCTTAATGCTGCTTCTGCTGCAACTCAGCTTGATTCCTGCTATTTGTCTGTTATGTTTGTACAAATGAATGGGCAAGAAGTGGGCAGAACAGAGAGGGAATGAGGAGAGCTGTGGCTCTTTCCCAGCTGTTCACAGCCAGAGAAGTTGTCTGGGTGCAGAGAACTGAAGTATTTTACTGTCAGAATGAGAAAGGAGAGTACCGTGGTGCTGGGAGTCTCTGACTTGAAAGGACATCACTTTTGATCCAACTTAACAGTTGGACTCAATGATCTTAAATGTCTTTTCCAACCTAAGCGGTTCTATGATTCTATGAACTGCTTTTGGGAGGATGATGCAGCTAAGTACCTCCCTTGAAAACACATTGCAACAGTACCATCTGGCCTCTCCATTTGTCATTGCCTTGTCATACCCTCACCCTGACCGCCCATCCATTCACATGCTGCAATAGAAAACTACCTTGTAACACGTGACTGAAACGAACTATCCCTTTTTAAAAGTAGGAATCACACAGAACTCCCTTCCTGCTTTTAGGCTTGCTTGGATATTAGTTTGGTGTATTATGTTATAGTCCACGTTGCATATTGACAGTCCTTAACCTCCTGAAAACTATGTTTGACACCTTCTGCTTCATTTGCATTTTGTAGGCTGTGTGATGGCTTGCTACAAGAATTTATGCTGATGAAAGTTACCCGTGATGAAAAGTGTGTCTATATAACTGTTGCATCACAGCTGGAGAGCTGTAAGCAATACTGGGGAAGCACTATCCAAAAGAAACTTGTGTTACTGTGATTACACACTGCTAAGTAAATAATCTAACATTCCTCTCTTACTGTATTTTTAAAGGGTGAACCTGGTTTCATTGGTCCGCAAGGAGAACCTGGGTTGCCAGGGCTGCCAGGAACAAAGGTAAGGTAATTGGCCAACATTCTGGTGCAGAGCCCTTAGAGCCAATGTCAAATTCAGCTTCCTCAGCACATAGCAGAGTCTGAGACTGTAGTAACTCCATTAAGAGTCTTTTATCCAGAAATGTAAAATGCTTAGTCAGAATCTGTTCTTGTAAAGGGCCAGGAATTTCAAAGTTCTGGTTAAAATACAGTATATGTAGTGCTTGGAAATGTGGAAAGTCATAGTTCATGGAACAGTGCTAGGAGATACGCGTCTTTGTATGATGCCCTCAAACATCATCACCTGTGAAGGCAGATGTTATATCCATTCATCGCTTAAGTTCGTCCATTGTCTTTTTTCATGTCAGCATCCCAAAAGTTATTTGCAAGAGGCAGAATGCACATGACTGAAGAAACTATGTTTTCATGGAGGTTTTTTTAGGAAAAAAGCTTGTAAGTGTGTGCGGGTATTAGAACTTTGATACTACACACCAGATTCTGAAAATACAGATCCACTAAACATGTTTGGTTTTTTTTCTTTCTTCCTATGGGGTTTTTTTTTAGCCCCTGTATGGCAAAGTTAGGTTATGAATCCTGAAAACAGTCTCACAGTTTGGGGATCTTTATTGCAGTCCCTTCAGAATAGGGAAAAAAGTACCTTACAAATCCCATTTCCGTTTTTAAGCCCTCTTCTTTTGCCTTCAAGAAGACTGTATTTGCTCAGGCGATAGTTCCCCAACCCATTACAAGTCATAGATAAACTTGAAAATGGTTTATTCTAGTGGTTTGGTTACTTTGGTCATGCTGAGTTGGTGGTGTGCTGAAGGCTGCCCTGTATTTTGTGATGTCTGTGTCTCTGCTGTAACAGGGTGACAGAGGAGAGACAGGCCCTGTTGGGAAGGGTGAGCGAGGTGAACCTGGAATTCCTGGACCAAAGGTAAGTCTCATTTTACACTGGAAATGTTTAGTTAGTTTTACACCTATGAACACATCTTTTCCCACTTAAAAAAAACAGAACAAGAAATTGATGAGCAAGCTTTTAAATGAAAATGTTGTCAAATAATCCAGTTCAGTCCAGAATACAATGGCAGTTTTGTGCTCGCAGCTGTGGAACTGCAGTCTGAATGGACTCTTCTCTGGTCTACGAAGTAAAGACACTACCTACATATACTGTCATGGAGTTGGCCTAATTCATTCCAGCTAAAGTCCTGACCTCCAAGGCCCTAACAATCAGCATCTAAGTTTGAACCACTGTAGCTTCTGAATGCAGAGAAAATCCATTTTGCATGCTGTTTTCTAACTCTGCAAGAAAGAGATCGTTCTAACTACATTTTAGCATTGTCTTAATATTTTCCACTGTGTCAATACCATCAAGTTTTCCTTTCCTAATACATCTTGAAAACAGTAAGGCAGATTCTGTCCTCCTTGGCCAGTTAGTTTGTATTCACCTGAGCCACTGGGAAAAAAAAAAGTTGTGGTAACACTTTATTTTAATTTTCTTATTTTAGGATATTTAACTGTCTCCTGTATCTGTATCTCTTAGCTATCATTTTTCAGGTGCTGTGAAATGACATAGGTCATTCCTGCAATCCAGTGTTAATGATGTCTACTCCTTACTAATGCCAATACTACTTTTCCTTTGGAAGGATGGAATCTGTGGCCTTTGCATGCTGGTATTAAAAATATATTGCTCTGGGTGCTATTAAATGCAACGCCTTTACAGATTCATTATCTGGTTCATATAAAATAAGTATTTCTGCTGTTCCATACTGTAGTTAGTTATTACTAATTTCTTTTTCTCTGCACTCCCATTTCTCTACCATTTTTCTCCTGTCTATCTTCCTTCAAACAGGGGAAAACAGGTGAACCTGGATCTAGAGGCCCCAAAGGGTCAAAGGTTAGTAGTAAAGAAACTGTCTTCAGCAGAGTAATTAACAGAATGATTTTTAGGATAAGTAATTAGTAACATTTCACAGAAACTTAATTTATCTCTTTAAAACAACCTGTAACAGTCTGCAGGGCTCTTTATAAGTGAAACCTTCTGACTTTCAGCTTTAGGTATTGGAGTCAAATCCTGTGTGTTTTAAACACTGTGAATCTAGTTCTTTTTCTGTTATAACATCTATTACACTCTGCTCTGGTTTTCCTCATGCAACTTGGTTTCTCTCTGTGTAACTGATGTGGTTTAGTCCTCACACGTGCCAGTAACCAACATCTGACTATGCCTGTGGAGATTTAATTGTTTTTCACAAAAATGTGGTGGATCCACACTTTGGTGAGTTAGGAACCAGACGTATCCCATGGACTGCAGGCTGAGATACGGTGGCCAGTAGTCCTGCAAAGACAACACTTCTAGGTTACATTACTGTTTTACCTACTTTAAAAAGTTACTATCTATCCATCCATCCGTCTCTTTATAGATACAGTTGATTCACATAGATGTAGAGAGGAAAAATACATGCTTTTCTATTACTTCATCTGCTGTGCAAATACCATGCTCACTGGACTCCTTCATGTTATATTATGGAGCCAAAGAAAAATGAAAATATACTTGTTTAGGCAGTTATTGAGTCTACTGTCAGAATAAAGATGATGAGACAATGTAGTCTGGTAGCATACTGTTTGCAGTACTTCTAAGGTCCTTGAAGAGCTGCCTGTTCACAGTGCTTAAGGTTATAATTAAATAAGTGCCACAACCTCATTCATTCTCACCGGAAAGAAACATTAGAAAGTGAGGGAGCTGATGAGGGGATTAAAGCATGGGAGTGAGAGTAGAAGAGTACATCAGCCTCTCATTTGCCTACAGTGCCTACAGCCTCTCAAACACACCAAAAAGATAAAGGTTAACCCCTTTAATTCCCTTTTTATCAAAAAAGCATGTACAATTTTCATTTTACCTGCATACTTGTCTTGAAAATCTGGCCCACAGAAGTCGGTCTAGTGGTTGGGAATTTCATTTTTGAGCAGCTCCAGTGGTATGTTCACTAGCTGCTGCCAAGGGAACATGGAAAAGAAAGGCAGAGGACACAACACTGGTTATGTCCTGCCACCAGCCTGCTCTCCATATTCCTTCATTAGCGCCATGAAAGTTTTCTGTTTTCTCTGTTTTCTGTCACCACTGGTGAATTAATCCCTCTTCTCTGACTTGTACCAAAGTTTTACAGATTTCAACAGGACCAAAAGTTGCAGTTCTTACCCAAATTAATTTTGAGTAATATAAGAATACAAGCACTTGCTATGAAAGTGACTGTGAAATTAAATGAATCATAGTCACTAGATTTGGGTATACATTTGAAATTCGCTCCATCGCTTGAAACATATAACTAGTACCCAGGAAGGAAAAGCTGTGTGAAAGATGGTAAAGAGCTTAAGCCTGTCACAGTAAGGGAGTAAAGGAACTCTAATGCTGACGGTAATTTGTGTTTGTAGCAGAGGTGAGAACCCAGAGCAGGGAAGTTCAGAAAGTGGAGCTGATCACAGAAAGAAAAGTTCATACCCTTTGAAACACACCTTTGAAGATATTGTTGAGTGTTTTCAGACTGAATGATTTAATTTCTCTAGCTTTCTCCTAAAACTTTCACTAACAGTGCTATTAAGAATAGGGAAGTTATACAAATTACTTAGTTGGTAATTTTTCTTTTATTATTTCTTTGGGATTTCTTATTCCAGCCTAACACAGCACTCTTAATTCACACAGTACCGAATGCATCATTGTCAACCTTGACAATTTTACCATACGCAGTACCTAATAACCGTTTTACCATATAAAGATTTTGAAAGAATTTTTCCTTTAATTAGTTAAGATCCTCATTCTGTTTATGATGAGAGGCCTTTTAAACTGGTTTATTTAAGGTAAACATATTTAAAAGGGAAGAACTATGTGATATGTTATCAGATGGCATATCTGTTTTCAAATATTGTTTTTACATAGGGTGATACAGGTGACAGAGGTGACACAGGATCTGCAGGTCCACGGGTAAGTCTGCTTCATGTTTCAGCTTTTTATTTTGTACTCTTAGATTCATTCACCACTACGAATTGAAATTGTTGCAGCAATTCCAGTTAAACCAGTGAAATTGGGCACTTGACTCTGGTGGAAGGTGTGTTAGTAGCTGGACTTTAATAGGAATAACAGTCCTTGCTACTATTTGAAGCAGTCTCCTGTTCACGGTTCACAGCCAAGATGTTACATGCGAGATGTTCTGACATTGTTCACAGCCAATCCAGAACTACAGTATAGGAACTGCTTAAATATTACCCACAGAGGTTTCATGTATTTGCTTTCCCACTGCAGTGCAAGTCACCATGTACTGACTTGCTTGAGTATATTTATCTTTCTTAAAAAATTGTTTTCCTTTCAGCTAGGATAGAGTTAATTTTCTTTCTAGTAGCTGCTGCTGCTGTGTTTTGGATTTGGAATGAGAAGAATGTTGAGGAATGTTGATAACACATATTTCTTTAGTTGTTGCTAGGTAATGTTTATATTAGTCAAGGACTTTTTCAGCTTCCTGTAGAAGCTGAGAGGGAGCATAGGCAGGACAAGCTGGCCAAAGGAATATTCCATACCGTAGTCATCATGCTCAGTATATAAACAGGGGTTGGCCGGGGGGTGGGAATCCCTGATCACTGCTTGGGACAGGCTGGGCAATCCATCATCAGGTGGTGAGAGCGACTTGTGTTGTATCACTTTATTTTGTATATCCTTTTACTATTAATATCATTATTTACCTCTTCTGTTACTGTTCTATTAAACTGCCTTTACTTCAGCCCACGAGGGTTGTTCCATCCCCTCCTTTTCTCCCTCTTCTCCCTGCCCTACTGGGGGTGGGAAGTGGGGAGGGAGTGAGTGAACGGCTGCATGGACCTAGTTGCCAGCTGGGGTTTAACCACAATACCTTCAGAAACAAACATTAGTTTAATGTTAGCTTTTGTGGTTTGTCATACATATTGTAAGTAGAGCAAGATTCCAACACAGCATAACCAAGTCAAAGCATGTGTCAGTAGTTAAGTGTCTAGAGCAGTCTTTGGCAGGTGTCTCAAAATTTCTATGGAAAATATATTACAGGGACCACCTGGACAGAAGGGTGACCAAGGTGCAACAGAGATAATTGATTATAATGGCAATATCCATGAAGCTCTGCAGGTATGCAAACATAACAAGGCTGGAGTGCCTTACTCTGGTCTGGGAAAAAGCAGTTTGACATCATTGTATTTCTCTTTTGTGCAGGCCTTGAAAACATTTTGTGTGCAAAGATTTGCTGAGCTTATTAGTCAGGAATCTCTTTCTATATTTGGAAACCAGGTTTGCTGTTTGGTGTTAGACAAACTGTTTCCTTGATACAATTTAGCTGAGTGAATTAGTTTCGTTTCCCCTGGAGAGTATTGACATCATCTAATGAGGATAAAGCTGATTCATTGCTGGCTGTGGTGCTTAGTGCTGGATCCATGTAATAAACCACATACATAGGCTCAACATAAGTGTCTGCTTTTCAGTTCATGTAGTGTAATATTAACATTTCTCTTTTTTTCCTCCTTTTCCTCCTCCTCTTCCTTTAAAATGCAAAGAGCAGGATGTTTGAGATTTGGAAACCATGTAACATGGTTCCATTAGCAAGCTGTGGATTCAATCAGCAACTTGAGTATGTTAAATAAACCAAGCACCAGTCTTCCCACTTTTCATTTCCAGAAAACTTATTTTGACTGGTGTGCAGAAAAGTGTGGAGGATTAAAGTGGGGATACAAAAAGAATGAATGACTGTTTGCATAAAAGCAAAGTTCCAAGGTGACATATGTCATTGCAGTCAAGGTGATTTACATTGCAGTATACTCAGATGCAAATTTCGTGCAGTATAACTCCACCAAAGTGAATGGTTTGCTTATGTGCAACTGAAGACTGAATTTGGCTCATTGTGCATCTGATCGTTTTCTCACTGAAGTTGCTGAAGTTTTTTTCTTGCATTTACTCAGTGGGAGTGGATAGATGTCTGGCCAGTCATTTGGTTTTCAAGATTCTTTTGAAAAATAAGAAAAATGTCACTGCCTTTGCTAAAATCAAAAAGCCTGTATGTCGTTAAGGCTAAGTCCACTCTTCCATTGTGAGTGGTGTCTATGGGGAAGCCTGTGTAAGCATGTTGTGAGGCCCTGCATTATATCTGTCTTAGTTGGTTTACTTTTAGGGGAATTCAAACGCATATCTTCCAGTCTTTTATATCATTCTCTGAGTTAGACGCCTAAAGTAGCCTGAAATTAATGTAGCGTGTTACCAGACACAGATTTACCTGGGGCTTTAGCCTCTGTATTTCCTGCATTTCTGTCTTTGTATCTTAACTCTGGCATTCATGTTACTTTCAAGCTTCCTCAGAAAAGCTGCAGCTTTTAAGAGGTCTTAAAAAGGGTCTAAAGCCTATTGCAGTGGTTGAAACTGATTAGGAGGCCCTTATCCCATTGTAAATCACTCCAAATGTCATCACCTTCTGATCCAGGGCAACAAATAATTGATATTAATGGGAATGGCTGTGCAAGGACAGTGTAAGTAAGATTATGTAGGATCAGTGGAAAATATCCTTGCCAAATCCAGCCCAGTCCTTTCAGATGGCAAGCACTCATTCCTAAGTCTCCTGGTGCCAAATTCTTGGGGGCTCTAAGATGTGCAGCTCTCCCAAAGAAGCAAATGAGAATTTTCAGTGCTCAGTACTGAGCTGTGAACTTGCACAGAATTTGATCTGCTGATTTAAGAAGTTGACAAGAGTCTGCAAGATCTGGGCTGCCTGTCTGCTTTTTCAGAATTTGGTAATAAAGCATCAAGCAGCCTAGAAGCTTCAGAACAATTTAGTTACTTTGCCTCGTGCCTCCTACTCCATCTCACGTGTCAGTGGAAGAGAAGACCTCTTAGTCCACCAGCACTGAAAATTGTGATCTTAAAATTATCATCTTAGCTCAAGCAAGACCCCTGCTGAGTGCATGTGGTTTTCACTTGGAGGACCAGATGCAAAATTCCCGTCTGTCTTGAAACTGCACTTCAGACCTATTCTGCAGAATTTCCTAAGGCAAAAGGCAGTAGCTGCAAAAGTTTAAAGTTTGTAGGAACTACAGGATCAGATATTAAAATCTGCATATGCTGCTGAAAAGGAATCCATTAGTGTGAACATGCAAAAAATAAGTAATTTGCAATGGTCATTTTAGGTTTTCATATCTAGATAAACTGAATTTTTCAGTATTTTTCAAGTCCTTGATATATTTCCATTAATATGTTAAAATGCAAAAGACATCAATATATTAAAGCCAGGTGTTAGAGAACTATTTTTTTTCAAGTACTTTGTATTGAGCAGGTTCCAGGTTCTTGACAACACTATAAACTGTTGCACTGGTGATTGAAGATTCTTTTAAAGCTTAAAACAGAAAATTTGAAAATATTTATTTGCACATAAGAAAAATAGTAGCAGGCAAAAAAATAGTAGCAGCTCAAAGATATTTTGCCTCCTTCCATGATAAAAGTGTCTTTTGTCTCTAGTTTAAAGCAGAATTGTAGTATGCAATACAATACAATAGCAATAGCAGTACTGGGTTTGTGGACCAGCAGTTTTGGATTCAGAACTTAACTCTTTTGTGCATCTGCATTTCTATGTGAAAATCAATGTTATATTTCCACTCTAGGAATTGTTTTTGTTACTTAAACATCAGTGCAAAACCTGCAGAGACTGCAAAATTTACAGCAAGCCCTTTATTCAACTTAAGACATCAACTCATCATGTTTTCTTAAAATGTAAAAAAAACACTTTTGCTACGATTTTGCTATTTAGTTATCATTTATTTTATCTCTTAAATTGTATGAGAACGTGTAGTCTTCACCTGTGTAAAATCCTGACACCTAAAGAAGCCATGCAGATAGTAGATCACTGAGAGTTAAAAATAAAATGGTTTTTACTCTTATTTTTTGGAGTCATGGTGTCTCCCAGACGCAGCATAGGTTTTGTGGAGATGATAATTGTATCAAGCAGAATAATTTATATCCTTGTTCAATTCTGGTAACGGTGTTTCTTGTTAATCCATTTTGCCAACAGAGGATTGCCACCCTGACTGTCACGGTAATTCCTATCGCATGACTTACTGTGTGTTGTAGAACTTCTGTGTTGTAGTATATTGATAATTCTGCCAGTTCAGGACATTTCTTCATTGGATGTCAACCCTGGTCATCATCACATGTATTTCTTTGCTTCACATTCCCATAACAGAGAACCCATTGCTGAAAGCCATTCAACAATGGAACTGGTTCTGCTCCTGCTGAATTAATGGCAAAACTTCAGTTCACCTAAGTAAGAGAGCAGAAAAATACAGAACTCAGTATTTCTGTAGGTACACATCTAGGCAGATAGCTGCTTTGGACTTTCTGGTGTTATGTTCCCATCTGTGTGTGTCTACCTGGGAGCCAAGAGAAAACATGAAGCAGGATTTGTGTACCAAACACTTTTCTATTATCAATGTTATTTCAAGGGCAGAAATTCAGTTCTTTCAAATTGGCTTGTGAAGAAACATCATTTGGGAGTTTTCAGACCAGATGCAAATTGTTCTCTGGAAACGGCGTGTCTCTGTTAACTTATGAATAAGTAAAGCTAAGTAGAAAGTCCAAGTGTGAGGAATTCTTTTGTCCCATCTTATCAGGTCTCAGAATTAAAGATAATTTTTCCAGCACCTGTTCCCAGAACACGTGGACAACTGAATGCTCCAGTGCTCTTACTCCAGCTTATTTCTGCGGGAGGTTTAGCCACATCAGGCCAGACACAATTCCTGAGAATGCTGACACCAGCTAGGAGATGCGTATAGCATTGCAGGTTCAGCCTTCCCTTAAAGTTGCAGAGTTCATATAAGCAAATTATTTTATTCTTCTTTTTGTTTCAAGTTCTTCTCTCCAGGATTGCAGTTAGTCCTATTTTCCCATCTGTAGAAATGTTCTTTCTATATTAATGGAGGAGGTTTTTAATTTATTTTTTTAAAGCATCCCCACTGTGCACCCTCCAGACCAATATTTGATATGTGACATTATGTCCACAAGCTAAGGTAGAAAATAAGTAAGTACTTATAACTTATACCGTGACCATTTCACGAAGCACTGGGTATCCCCAAACGCACTTAACATCTTTTAGCAGAATCCTCTTTGCAGTCAGTTGGAGATTTTTCCTGATCTTGGATTGGTTTGGATCAGGATATGAGCGCTGGCAACACTCATGTTGGCTGAGGTGAGTTTTGGTCTCCCTGCCATTAAGAGGAGCGTTGCCATTTCATCAATGGGAGCAGCAGGACTTTATTAAAATATATGAACTACACTGTTATTTTAGCATTGTTTTTTGTGGTACCCTTCTGTTTGTTGAGAGTCGCCGTAGATTAACAGCTTGTCCGTAATTGGTCTTGGTTCTCCTTGTGTTAAAAATCTAACCCATTTTGTTACGGTACCTATATTAACGTTCAGCCTGTGTTTATGTGGCAAGTCCTGCAGGAATTTATTGAAAAGCTGAGGGGTTTGTATGTTTCTGTTTAGGGACCACCAGGACCACCGGGACCCCAAGGGCTGCAAGGGCCAAAGGTGATCTTCCTTATTTTACCCATTGTATCTTAAGGGTGGAGGTATTTTCTGCTTTTTTAACTGATGCGTGCACACACGTATATGGAGCTCTCCTGTACAGCATACTTAACTGTAATTTTACCAAATACGGCACGTTTCAAACCTGGCGTCCTAGCTTTTTTGAAATGTAGCTTTCCAGAATAGGTGCTTTGTTTAATTGCCGCACGCAGATGCTCAGCTGAGAACCTGCAAAATTAATAGGTGCTGAAACAGGGCAGAAGCAGCTCCTCTATGGTCCTGCACTGAGGCTGTTCCCTAGGACTTTGGAAAGTATCCGCAGGGCCCCGCAGTGGCTCCTGTGCACCACTTCTGGCTGGGTGGGAATGAGGTAGACAAAACTATATGCAAGGCACCACGGGCCACAGTATGAGTCCACGTGAATGCAGCTTTGTCTTACAGTGGTGCCCACCCAAATAAGCACAGTATTTTCTAATGTCAGTAAAAATTACAATGTGCACATGTGGGCAGGAGCCTGGCTGCCAACCCAAGCCTGCTAATCCCACCTGGCTGGCGCTGTGGGTAGTACCAGAACTCTTAGTGAACAGCCCACACAGAGACAATGGATACCACATCCTGCACTGTTCTGTAATATTTAAATAATAAATTTGCCTATACGTTAAAAAAAAACCAACAAAAAAAGTGATGCAGTTAGTGGACCCTACTTAATTGCTTTTAAATCAGTTGAGATCATTCTCCTATTTCTTAAATACTAGATATATCGTATCTTGGATCAGTCACTCGAAGCTTTTCTAAGAGTAAATACATGTTTCTTCAATAACAATACTAGACATTTCAAATTTAGGCTTCGTCCAAGGTATCATATGGAAATACATCACATTATACTTGCTAATTGTTTTGATAAATTGTGAG
Organism: Chionis minor; assembly: GCA_013398295.1. Classification (NCBI taxonomy): domain Eukaryota; kingdom Metazoa; phylum Chordata; class Aves; order Charadriiformes; family Chionidae; genus Chionis; species Chionis minor. Next base: position 278,016 of record VZSF01009393.1, on the reverse strand, counting down.
AAACGAGGTTCATTCTTCTACATGAAAATTGATAATGGAATACATAGTTAAGTGTGCAGAAATGGCTTTCTGCATTAGGATCTACCCAGCAATTCTGCAGCCTTGAATATTTTGCAAAACATAGAGGAGTTGGAGAATGGAAAAGGTTGTGTTCCTTCATATGGGTGAGCATTCCCATCCAAAATTAATGACGTAAAGCAGAATTCAACCTTACAGGAGTTTGTTTTTAATATCATAGTCTATTCCCATCAATGTAACGTGTTCCCTTGGAGAATGCTATTTCAGAACTGGTGCACAGGACAACACTGTGAATGTGAACTCCTTCACTGGGTGACTTACATTAGCCAGGGAAAGAAAACATGAAGTCTCTGTCTACTCTACATATATTGAGAGCCCTGATTCCATATTTATTACAGTAACTGACAAAGTTTCCAGTGGATTGGGGTCTTTTCACCAGGCTTCTGGGGTTTCTTCTTTTTTTCTTTCTTCTTATGCACTTGTCTGGCCTTTATACAACCCAAAGTTTGTGTACCGGCCTAATCAGCAGGGCTATTTATTCAACAGGTTGCATATTGGTATTGTAGATATGCTGTTCTTGATGATGGAATATTCTCTGGTTTTGTTGTTGTTAAACAACAATTTACTAATTGTTGTTGTTAACCAGCAATTTACTAATCTCAGACATTACTAATCAGTTTAGTTCATTTAGCACCGCCTCTTTCCTCTAATGTCTGGGACAATTGGCATAATTCAATTCCATCTTATCTTTTGCAGGGTGAACCAGGATCCCCAGGAACTCCAGGAGTTGACGGGGAGCAGGTACATTATGTGTAAATCACATAGTGCAGATCGTAGGTTGTTTCAGGAGATTATTTCTGTGATCCCAAGTTGTAGATTTCGTACTCTAAATAATAATATAATGATAGTCATTGATAAAGTTCATTATTGTGTCGCTGCATAGTCTGTGGGCTTAATAATGGCTGCATTTCTACATATCAACAACAAAGGTCGATCCATAGAATGACTTATTCTGCTTATTAGGATCAAAACTAGAATTCTGTTGGTGTGACTGGTTTTTTACACATGACTTGCTAAATAAGTACATATTTTAGGGTCTTAAAGGCTCAAAAGGAGATACAGGTGATCCTGGAATGCCTGGAGAAAAGGGAGGAATTGGACTGCCTGGACTGCCAGTGAGTATAAAAAATGAATTAATTTTAGCTAAAATACTTGTATTTTTTCTCTCTTCCACTATGAAGAATTTCCAACGGTGCTGATAAATTGCAAAGGTGACAGAAAGCACTGGGGAGGAAAATTCTGAGATTGTTCTGCAGCTAATCTAGAAGGAGGTGTAAGATTGTCAGAACTTTTCATTCCACCTGTAGTCAAACACAATATTGCATTGGGAAGAGATTAGTTGGCACACTGATCAGATTTGTACCTCTCTCGTAATGTATAGCCGAATTTGGGCCTGTAGGAGGAAGAAGCAATGTTTTGAATGCTTGTCAGGAATTTCAGATGGCTTAGACTGAGGAGGAAGAGAAAATGCATCAATATTTATGGGATGCATTCATGCTCTTCCTATATACATACATATGTACAAATTAAATTTCTCAGTAAAAATAGAAACAATTACAAAAATTTATCCATAGTACAATATATCATGAATGGAGTGCCAAGTTAGAGACTTGTCATAAATATCATGCCACTGTTGACAGCTGACAAATAAAAGCATGCCTTTACATTTGTTAATAGCTACTAATAAAGTAACACCAAAATTTAAAAAATAATTTCATTATATGTGCGCTGTATTATTCTTTTCAAAAAAATATAATTATTGCAAATAAATACTATCATTTCTAGATTGATCGCTAATAAGATTAAAGCTGTTTACAAATGCTGTTTTGTAATGATTTTGTAGGGAGCCAATGGTATGAAAGGCGAAAAAGGAGAAGTTGGTTTACCTGGTGCCCAGGGTCCTTCAGTAAGTCTCAGCATGGTGTTGCAGTGAACATCGTAGTCCATCGATGGTTTTCCAGCTTTCAATTCTGAACAATACTTAGCATTCGTGACTGATCTTTCCTGACATCCTTGATCGCTCCTACACTTGAACTTTCAATATGTTTTTCTTCTTTGACTAGTTATTTGCCCTTTTGAGAATGAACAGACTTCTGGTCATAGAGCTAAATACTGTTTAAGAAGTTCTAAAGATACGATCCTGTTCTTTTCTCTCGATATGAACAACAGCCCTGTTTACTTCAGTGAAAGCCTTCTGGCTCTGTAATGAATCAAAAGATAAATGCTTTGCAAAATAAAACAGAGAGATAAACCTGATGGGAAAAAACCCTCACCCAAATCCCTCTCAACACCTGGTATTCTGGGGGTCTCAGAAAGCCCAGTAAGAACAAGACTAGACTGACTTAAGCGATGTTAGGAATAGTGACGTGTGACCCAGGATAAGGACTAGTTTTATGGGACCAGACATTCTGATTTGTCAAATCATTATGAAGGTATTTAAAAACAAACCAGCAAACAAAAAACCAGAACACCCAACTAATAAACAAGCCAAAAACAAAACCAAAAACCCAAACAAACAAACAAAAACCTCTCCCCACACTACCTTTATGATATGGATGTTAAAATTACCTGAGCACAGTAATGTAGGAAACCGCAGTGCAGAAGTTAACTACCACTGCCTTGTCAGTGGTGACATGCCCTGGGTATTTGGAGCCGTAGCTCTGAGGTGCCAACGAGGTTACCCTCTGCCATCCCAGGACACGCTAGGCATGCTGTATCTCCAAATCTCTTGCTCCGAAATGAAAATTAATTTGCTACAAGTTGATTCACTAACTCGTTCACCTTGTTCTGCTTGTTTTCACTTGAAACAAGGCTTTCAGTTTTCAGGAAATGTGTCTTACAGTTCAAAGCTCATTTGATTCTGCTATTGCCATCACCAACAGCTAGTGTAGCAGAGGGGTTAAGTGTAAGTGTGGAGACCTGAGTTAGCATCCCTGCTGCCACCTTTCAGGTTAGGATAGCAGCCCTTTGGGATTAAAGCCAGGAAGAGAGGTGATATCAAACTGTAAATATCATCATGAAATTCTCTTCCATGGATTTGTTAGGAAGACAGAAAGCTGACACAGAATATGCACGCACTAAATGCTGGGCAATCTGATTACCTATTTCAGTGACTTCAGGGAATTCTTGGTGGGCTAAATGAAATAAAAGGAGAAACAAAGGGCAATTTTGAAGATATGCCAAACCCTAGCTTGAATTTAGTATATTTTCCAGTCATCAGTATTGGGGAGGAATAAAATCACACATCCCCACCTTCTGTTTCTGTTGATTCTGTAGTACAGAGACAGCTAAGGAACACATACCATAAAATACAAAAAGTTCAAGCATCCCTGCTTACCTTAGGAGTAAGAATCAGGAGACAGGCATGCTGCCATATGGCACAGGCAAATCTACACTTCAGGTACACTGTCTTTTGAATCAAAAGAATTCCCATTCCTAAAAGCCTTTCTAGATATGCTGTCAATGTGAACCATTGCATTGCTATGTTTGCAAGAGCTTGCCAGGGTCAGTCAGACTTTTGGTATTTGTGAGGGAGTTCTTCACTCTGCATGGTTTAATGCAATTGTTTTTTATCTGTAGATGATAGGACCACCTGGACCACCGGGGCCACATGGTCCTCCAGGCCCTATGGTAAGCTTGGGAGGAAGAGCGGGGCTAGAAAGGGCTTAAGCTCTCTTGCCTTTTTAACGCCTGCTTAACAGAAGTGCTGTGTGACCATTAAAGAGGACCATTAGTTTAGGACCTTTTCTGCATGTCTTCAAATTCATAGAAAGTAGAGAAACAAATCGTACGTGCCTATGTTAGTGTTAGACCACTAACGGTCTGGTTCATTCTCTGAATCAGGTGTTTACAGTTGCTTTATTAGCAGCTGCGTTTCACTTGTGAGGACAAAAATACAGATGCAGGTTGCATCCCTATAAAGCAACAAACTCTTAAAAATTTGTGGCATATTTTCGTAATGAAAAATGGTATCTTTATTTTCAGGGACCTCACGGACTGCCTGGCCCAAAGGTAAATTAATGACTGTCTTGAATAGTCGTGTTCTTGATGTCTGCGAAGTGTCATGCTTTGTTCTTTAATGCATGCAGCTATGTTTTGTCTTATGTCTCATTTAATAAATGTTTCTGATATTCTTAAACCTTAAAGCAGATTGTAATATTAACAGGTAGCTTGAAAGCTTTTTAAATTTTCTGTGATTGTTTCCGAGTAGTATTTCTCCTAAGCATTGGCTGAATACATTTATTTATTATTATTTGTGATGTGGCACTGAATTATTTAGTTTCCTGTTTATGGGCAAGCTGCTCACCATTGCACTTGCAATTAGAATTACTTTGGAACATAGAAGAGTGTTATATGCTTAGGAAATGTAGTCAAATAAACTCTTCTTCATTTGTGCTCTCTTGCATCTCCTACTTCTTCCAGTATGAAGGGCCTTTCACCTTCTTAGGTGCCATGTGCTTTGCTGGCCAGTTCCATCACACATTATGCAAGTATCCCATCGTAAGCTCATGCGTGTATTTTCATATTTTTCAACCTGGAATCCCTGATCAGACACGTCTTCAACGCTAGTTGAACATTTTCCACAGCATAGTACATGAACACACACTGTAGGGATACTCTAAGCTCATGAAAACAGCTCAGGAGGGGGGAAGCGGGTTTTGGCAGAGTTGGAATATTTTAATTTGTGCTTTAGTTCAGTAATCACCAGTAAACTAAAATTCAGTGTGAATTCGGCATAGCATTCATTAGGGACAGTGGTGTTGTCAGGCATGATCATTTTCATCACTGTGGCTCCCTAATTACATGCACCTTTCTCAAAAAAATAAGTAAGAGGAGGAGGGTTTTTTTGGTTTAGTTTTTGGGGTTTGTTTTGGATTTTTAAGGTGTGAGACAAAAAATCACAGATCTGAATCATTATGAGACTGTTTATGTTACCTTGGCACAAGAAGCCTGAGTCATAAATCATTTTTGAAGACAAGTCTGTTCCATCTTAGCACCAGCCCTGCCTTACCTCAGGCTTTTGGCCTAAGACTCCGGCTTTTGTGGGATTTCTCAGGTCTGTTTCCAAAACTTCAGAGTTTTCAGTGCTACCGCTCTGAAAGTCACATTGAGTCAAGCAGAAGAAGAATGAAGAAATGGCTACTTAGGCAGGGTGCAAAGCAGGCGGATGATGTCTGGAGTTACTTAAAGCAGCGGACTAGATTCTATTCTTTTTTTTTTTTAAATATGAATATGATATAAGGTAACGTAATACATCAAAGGGAAACCTAGGAACAAGGCCATGGGGAGCAGCCTGGATGAAATACCCACATATTTCTGTTTCCCAAAAGAGGCAGACGTGGTCAGTACTCTTTTTGACAGGGCAGGCCTCATGCTGAGGTAATTTTTCATGATGCAAGAATGATTTATTGGCAGTTCCAATCCCACCGTTATCCTCTTAGTAAAGTTTAATGTAATAGCCTATCCATAATTTAACAATCACAAGAAGAAAAGTGCCATTTCTCACATTGTTTGAATTTCTCTGTATGAACACACAAACTATGGACCTCACAAATAGCTTGGCATTGTATACCCTATAGTGCTTCTTTTAATTTGTTACTGTTCAATGATGTGTGCTTAAAGGTTTAAAATATCTTTATATAAGGTTTTGCTGCAAGTTCCAGTTTGTCGTGAGAAAAAAATTATTGTTTCCTTACAAGATGTACTTTTCAGGAGATTCCACTGTAGAAACCTTCAGTTTTGAGGTTTATTTTTCTGAAAGTTTCCTTTCAGTTTGACTTATGTGTATAGGGTAGTTTATGAGATTTGAGGAAATTCCAAAACCCCCTGAAACTCACGCTTAATTCAAACCATCAAACTATAGTGATAATTATTAGGAAAAGATTGAAAAGAATCTGTGACTCATGTTTCCTGAAGGTTTTTTGACACAGATTTTAAATCTCCAGCAGACATCTCCCAAATGCTTTTGCCCAGTACTGTATCAGTATGTAAACTGCCAGCAGGCTGAGAAGGTTGAATTTGTGTCCTTGTTTCAAACTGGAATTTGCAGCTGTTTCTGAGACTGGCTTCTTCTATCCCGGCTTAAACACCCATTACAGCACCAAAAATTTGGCATTTATACTTTTACGTTTAGGGTGAACCAGGGTTAAATGGTCTTAAAGGATTGAAGGGTGAACCAGGTCAAAAGGGTGACAGAGGGCCCCTTGGTCTTCCAGTAAGTAAAAAAACCCCCAACTATTCAATCTCAGTGCAAATCGCAAACTTCTCTTTCTACTCCTGATGAACAACTCTGGTTTACTCAGCAGCATACACAGAATATACCATGTTAGAGCAGAGCCTCAGTCCTGTTTTGTTTTACCCCAAATATGTGCTGTCATCCAAAGTAATGTCCTGTAACACCCAGTGCTGTCAGGTTTTTTTTTGGTTGTGTGTCAGTTGAAAGTGTTCAGTGTCACAAGGATGCCGTCACCCCCATTACATTAGTCATATTGTTATTTAAGTGTTGTATGGTGTTTGTGTTTAAGAAGAAATCTTCCCTTGTCCCTCCCATCTCTTCAGTTATTCTTCCTCTATTTGCACTTCTGTGGTTAAAATGGAGAGGTCTAACTGAGGAAAGTTAAAAATTGCTTTAGGGAATTTTATTTTTTTTCTCATTCATAGGGATGGTGGATTGTTAATTTTTGCCTTTTTCTTTAGAAAATTTCCATTCTGAGTGTCTGGCATTAATTTTGTCTTAGAAAGAAATGAAGGACCTTAAAAATAAATTTTTATGTGGAACATTATGGCTCTTAAATGCTTACTTTGTGTGTTTTGAAAGCACTCTGAAGAGTTGGTTTTATTTTTTCCTCTCAAAAAGAGTCCATTTTTCCTTTTTTCTTTTTTTTTTTTTTAATGTGAGTATTACTCCGTGTGATTACGTTGTTCATAGTGTAATGGAGGAAAAAGACTTAGCTGACCCAAAGGAACCCAAACCTGTCTGACTAATGTTTTCAAAAACGGTGTGCAGGGCCTCTGGGCAAGGCCAGCATCACTGAGAATTTTAACATATTTTGAAAAAAAGATTATTTTCAAGTTGACAGTTACAGCTATGTAGAGAGGGAGCTCTGGAGGTCTGAGCCAACCCCCTTAAAATGGTTAAAAGGAAGAAAATTTTGGTTCTGCCAGAAATGTTTATTCTAACCCGGAGCAAAATATGCCATTAGTTTAGTTTTTCAAGTTTTCTTGCTCCTGGTTACCACTTTTTCTAAATGTCATTTTAAGGAGCAAAGTCCAAGCGTTGACTTTCTAAAAATGACTCATTTTCATGCTAAATGAGGGGGTTTTGGTTGCTTTTTTGTTTGTGTATTTGGGATTTTTGGGGGGGGTTTTTTTGGTTTTTTTTTTTTTTTTTTTTTTTTTTTTTTCTTGACCAGCTTATTCCCTGTATCCCAAATAGTTTTGGTCCCTCTAGCCCCAGCATTACTGGATAGTGGAGCAGATCTTTCGCTGCTGCTCTGTTATTCGCATAAAATCCACCAGAGGTCATCCCGTCCCCAAGGATGCTGAAGCAAATAGCCCGCAGTGCCGGGTGCTGCCCACTTCCAGCCCTTGACTGTGCTCTGAACAGGGAGGATATTGGGAAAACAGGAAATGTGATTGTCTCCCGGGCTCTTGGAAATGAATGAGGCCATTGTAGTCAGGATCCAGATTTTGTTGGCTGCATAATGCAGTATTCTTGCACTTAAATGCTTCCTATAACGGTTAACATACATTTTTCTTTCTTTGTGTAGTACAGCATTCAGTATTACCAGTATTTACAAATTAGAAAGCATGCGAGTAAATTACGAAGTAAATATTTGCGTGTTAAAGCTCAAAAACACCCTAACATCTGGTGTTTGTAGCACTCCTATAGCCTGAGCTTATTCTGGTCTAATATACTGTGATGTGAAGGCAGGGATGGGTCAGTGATGTTACGCTAACGTGAGAACAGAATCAGGCTCTTGATGTTTTATGTGAATTTTTAACTAACATGCTGTAGTAATGTGATACCCATTCCAGAACCCTGTCACAACTTGTACTGTGCGTTTGAATTATGTTTATTCATCAGCACCACTTACTAATCTCACGTTCTTGTCATTCGTGTTGTACCCATCATCCATGCTTCCACCTAACCACACAGGGAGCATCTGGCTTAGACGGAAAGCCAGGAGCCCGGGTGAGTCCCTCGTCTTTCTGTGTCGCTCTTCGTTACCGAGTCTGTGTCCTCTCCAGCAGCTCTGCCGGCCACGCTCACACGCGGCACAGAGGAAGGAAGGCCGAACGCCGCAGACATTTCCCATGCTGTACAAGATGGGGCTTCCAGCAGACTCTTAGGGCAATGTGTGGGGGAAGAAGAATGTAATTCTCCGCAGAAGGAGCTCCAAATCTTAAAAGGCAGTTTGGCTTTGATTTTTCGGTTGGATAACTGCCTTGGTTGGGGTGCTTGTTTTCCTGAGGAAGGTCAGAGATTTGGTTTACACAGGAGAACATCCTTGATTAATGCTAATATGGAATCAGAGAAATGGATGGAGACGTGCTGGGGTTCTGCTGTAGGCATTCCCGAATTTAACATAGATGTTAAATTCTTTGGGTTTTATAATGATAAAGAAATAGATAAAGTGAAAGAAGAGTGGCATTATGTATTTGAAGGCTTCTATAAGCCTCCCATTGATCGCTGCAACAGGTATGTCCGCTTTACAGGTGGACATCTGAATTCTAAAAATAATCAAAGTTTTTTAAAAAAAAAATATTTGACTCTTATTCTTCCAAAAACTTTAAAATCTTTGTAAAACGGATTACTTCCGTGAATAAAGTAAAATCCAACTAGAAGAAAGATAGGTTACCTCATAGCATGAGGTGGAGTTTTGAAGGCCAAATGGATTTGCCTGGCCAGGTCCCATCACAAGTAAGTCTGAATTTTCAGCCGGTGAAGACTGATTCCATGTTACTTCTTGGCTAGAAGACAGCTGTTAAAATGACTTCTAAGAACAAGACCTCTCTCTTAACCTCTCTCTTTCCTTTCATAGGGTGTAGATGGCCCAGTTGGTCCCCATGGGCCTGCAGGTCCTAAAGGAGACCGAGTAAGTATAAGTTCCATGTACTTCTCTTTACAAACCGACTGCCACAATGGCCAAATATCATATGGCTACTTATAGTGTGCCTAGATGTTACTAAGCAGAACAGTATCTCATCTGTTTAAGAATCAGCCCAGAACTGCGTATGCGTTCTAGTTAAAAACCCATGTATCTGTTTAAGGGCTGATTTTATAAGTCATTAACTTCAGAGGAGCTGGCATTTTGTAATGACTAATCAGTAAGAAACTTGCAGAGCTTTCATGTTCATGGTGCTGCACAGAGCATAATTTTGGCTGATTTCATTATTTTGTGTAAATGGATTGAGAGAACAAGCTGGGACAAAAGAAGACAGTGTGATCTGATTACATATGTATGCAGTGGCAAAAAAAAAAAAAGAGTATTTCTCACCTCTTTGTGCCTAAAGGTTTTTATCTGGAAAAAAATTCCTAACCTCTGTAAAATTTAAACTTTTTTTCCTTTTTTTTTTTTTTAAGGTTAAAAGATAGGACCCCTCCTATTGCATTTGAAATACAGTCAATTTTCTCCAATGGAAATAGGATAGGGACCTTAATCTTTACCTGTGAGCCTATCATCTTTAACAGCACAATCATCAACATATACAACAGAAGATGATACCTTACACTAACTGAAACTTCCAAGAAGTTGCCAGCCCAGAGTTTTGTCTCTATGAATCTCTCACTTTAACAAAAAAGCTGTGCTAAAACAACTTCAGACTTGCGGTATTAAGGACGCAGCCATATGGCACAGGTCCAGTTAGCTTTAACAGCAGTATGTCTGAGGAAGGTGTGTGCGACTTGATGATTCATTTTTACAGAGCCGTGTGTTGAGAAATAAATACAAGACGTTCAGCGTAGTCCAAAATAGGAACAGTAGACTGTAGTTACCACTTAGGCTAGTTAACTGTTTGAAGGACTTGGATATTTTTCTTTTTCTCCTAGGGGATTACAGATTTAAGTCTTTTTTTCAACTAGGACATAAGGGGTTTTTTTCTATCATCTCTGTGAAAAGATAGTTGAACATCATCTTCTGAGCTTCAGGAAATAATTTAGATGAGAAATACATGTGTGCATATGTAAATGCTGTAAATTTTATTCTTGCATTATGAGCTTTTATCTTGAAGGAGGTGCATATGTACTACCAGTTGAAATTTCTCTCAAAAACAATGTGCTACGATATAAACTGTTCTTCTACTGTATTGAAGATAACTATAATATTTTTCTTATGAAAGTGTCTAAGTCATACAGCTGGATCTAGAATCAACCCTAACATGGCTGTTGACAAATAGTAGTTAAAAAGGGAATAGGAACTGCTGTGATGTTAATCGGTTCAATAATCGCATGAGCACATAGGGATAAATTTGCAAAAATATAGAAGAAACTAACATATCCAAGAAATTCCTGCACACCCACCATTTTCTGTGTAGCTAAATGAATGGGAGGAAGTTCACAAGAAAGACGGAAGTATTTTTTTTCCAGGCAATTGACTAGCAAGATTATTGCTGTAATTGTTCATTTAATTATTCAATACCATTTGGGAGGAGAAGTTGTTTGTAGCATAGTTATCTAAGAGGCACCTGGCACTGATGTCTCATGATCTAAATAACAAATCATGTGTTTGTGATGCAGTTTTACAGCTTGCATTTGCAACTGCTGAAGTTGTTTATGTGAGAGCAGGAGGAAAACATTTTTGCCTGCAGATTTCAGACTTTGCCTTTTAATTAAAAATGCTGCATAGTGCCACTGCTTGCTGTTACTGGACAGGATCACATTTTTTCCATACTGATAAGAAAAACTTTGTGCCAATATTAACCTAAAAGGGCACTAGCGATTCCTAACGTGAAACATAACTACGTTCTTAAATCCACATTATTTAAAATTCGGAAAGACAATATCACTTTAAGAGAATACATGTAAAATGTTGGTCACTGTATGTTTATGTCTCCTTAAAAGTTAAGGAAAGCAAATATAATCAAACTGAAGTCCATAGAAATCATGGATTCACTGTTGCATAGGATGCACTTGAGGCAATGCTGAATTGCTCTTCTTAGGTAGAATGGACTGTTGTGGAAGTTAGGGTTGGTTGATTTGTTTCCAGTTTAGCTATTTAATTAAAATAGAAAACATCAGACAGTCTTTCTACAAAACTTATTTAGATGGTGAGAAAGCAGACTACTAAAATAGTGCATGTCACTAGAAAATAGGAAAACAGGGATTTTAGAACAAATGCACTATTAACTGTGTGAACTTAACCATGTAATTTTCTCTCTAATCTTTAAACTGTTCATTCATTATTAAAAGCTAATGCAGGATTTGACACTTCCTGAAGTATGATACTGGTGAACATTCCAACACTGTGGTTTTGTGCATGGCTTTTGGTAGAAACAGAAATTATAATTGATAGTGGGAATTAATATCATTTATTAGTCTGGTCTCTTACGGTCCATAATAAATTCTTCGGCTATTGAAAATACCATTTTGCTAGATGGTCAGAGAGCTTTTACTGAGACTATCTTCAGTAAATGGAAGAGTTGATCATAATAGGCCTGTGAATCTGGCTGTGTACCTATTAATCTCCTGTATTGTCTTGAGAGAAAACAGAGAACACTGGTAAACAGATAAACATCTTCAACTACTACTAGTGAAAGGGGACATGTAAACCTGAAGGACAATGACAGGCATATCATGTATCCAATGTCTTCTCCATCTAAAAGAAGCTGGAAGACAAAATTAATGAAATGCTAACTTCCTAAAACTCATGCCTTGACGGCAAAGCCCTGGTTTTGAGCTTGGTTTTGGCTCTCAGATGTGTAGCCTGTGCAACACTGTCATCACTACACACGTTCTGTACTGGAAGGGAAAGTGCATTCTCTTTAATTTGATTAAAATATTTGTCTCCATGGCAGTGTTACGAAATCTCCATACCAACCTTAATGGGGACACCAATTATGCAGCTTTATTCTTGCAAACGGTAGTTCATATTCACCCATCATTCAGGAGACTGAAGTGAAATAGGAGGCAAAAACAAAGGCTACAGTTTCTGTTCTGTGGTCACTGATGAATTGTCTTGCAAAAAGATATTAGAAACTTTCCTGAAGTTTGCGAATGCCTGTTTCCCTGAAGGAAATGCTTTATCATGATGGCTGAGGGCAGTATGCCCGTGACAGTCCATCAATCTTATATAATCCATAAACATTCAGGACCTCATCTGATATTCCAAACACATTTCAGCATGTGCTTTGTATTGGAGGCAAAAAATTGTGAGATACATTTCTCTAAATATACTCTTACATAACAGATGAGATTATGTCCTAGACGTACATTCAGTATCTTTATGTCTACCATATGTTTAGCAACGTTATAGGCCTATCTTGAGAGGACTTTGTACAGTCATCTTTGCTGCCGAAGATTTTAAAAAAAGATACTTAACTAGTCTTGATGTATTTCAAGTATCGATCAAACAGTTTTGTAGCTGTTCTATACATAGGTCAGCACATTAGTTTCTTCTCAGAAGAAAGTTTTAAAACTGCAAGGGATTTACTGTTTTGAAAATCGGCTGTTACTTCCCAATACCTCCTATTGTTCTACAAGGCCATCCAGCCTAAGTGCTGCCCAGAAATGGCTGGAGATTTACAGAACCCAGGAAGATCAGACTGTGCACATCTACTCACCCCGAGAGTAAAGTGAGCATAGACAACGTCCCCCTACGTAAAAACATCAAGTATCTAAAGTAGATCAAATGTCAGTTACTCTGGCAAACTCCTTACTGCTGCGATTATTCAACAACAGGTTCAGACTTGGTTTATTCTGGTGCCTGCTTGTTTGTATTGTCTAGTCAATAAAACTGAGACTTACCAGCCCATTTTCAGAGCTGCGCTAAGGGGTTTGGCTGTGCTGATGATCACCGCTATTAATTAGGCACACATCTACATCTCTGTCTTGCACTTTTAATAGTAGAATAATGAATTCATAATGAGTAGTAAATAGCCCAGACTGGGCTTGGAGGATCTTGTACACAGAATTATCTCAACAGTTTAAGTGCAGTAATTGCTAGGACAAAACACAGCACTTGTGTATGCCAAGAGCCTTGCACAAAACCTTGCATTAGATTATTTTAAGGAAAGGAGGTGAAGAAGAGATTCAAATAACCCTACATAACAAATCCAGAGTAGAAGCTTTGAAAACTGGAGGTGGTCACGATCTCACCAACACTTTGAGCAGTTTAGGTCTCTCAAGAGTGTATGGCTTTTCTGCTGGATTTTCAGAGGCAAGAGCACCAGTCTGGCACAGAACTGCTGCCCACCACCTACTTACCAGCCCTGCCTCACCAACAAGCCCACAGAGTGCCGTGTTTGCAGTTACGTGGGCTAACATGGGCTGACGCAGGAAGTTTAACTCCGTATCAGTCTTGATGAAGAACAACTGGAGAGCAAAAATGATTACTACTGTCAGCTTGAAATTTGTTGTCTTTAAATTTCATTTCATTTGGAAAAGCTTGCTCTAGGTTAAGCTTGCAAAATGATTTTGGTAGGATCCCTCTGGAAACTGGTAATTTTCCCATGGATTTCAGTGCAGAATGAGGTCAAATTTCTGGAGTGAGCTCTGTACTTCTTACTTCCACAGTAATCTCTGTACTGATCTTGGATAGGCTGGAGACAGTCCAGAGAAAGGCCACAAAGATAAACAAAGGACTGGGAAGCCTGCCATATCAGGAAAGGCTGAGAGAAATGAGTTTGTTCAACCTTGAGAAAAGAAGGCTTAGGGGAGACCTCATCACGACTTTCCAGCATTTAAAGGGTTGCTACAAAGAAGATGGAGACTCCCTTTTTACAAGGAGTCACACAGAAAAGCTGAGGGGTAACAGGTACAAGTTACTCCTGGGGAGATTCCATTGGATGCAAGAGGAAAATTTTTCACAATAAGAACAATCAGCCATTGGAATGATGTCCCCAGGGAAGTGGTGGATTCCACATCATTGGACGCTTTTAAGATTCAGCTGGACAGGGTGCTAGGCCATCTTGTCTTGACTGTGATTTTGCCAAGAAAGTTTGGACCAAATGATCCTTGAGGTCCCTTTCAACCTCTTATTCTATGATTCTATGACACTTGTTGTCTTACACATTAATGCAGATTTGACTTAATAAACCAGGGTATTTACGTCGCTAATCTAGAATCCAATAGAGCAGTTAGCAACACAGTACAGAGCATGGGATAATCTTCACAACATCACTGTTAATAGCATTGCCTGCTTAACTACAAGCTTTGATTGACACATTATTTTTGCTTGTCACTGTGTTGCATCTCAGCTGCCGTGCTGGAGCTTGATGCTGTATATCCTCAGTTTTCATTACAACATTGGATTTTTACTGACTGTGATGTTGCAGCTGTTACAAGCTTAAAATTGAAATTGGTGCAAGTTGAGTTTGAAAAATATTTTCCGTTCGTAATGGATTTAGAAACAAATGTAATATCATATGCCCAAAAAGTTCATTTTGTCTAGAAAGCAATACACACTTTCTTTTTCCCCTCTTAATCATTTAATAAAAATAAATGAGCTTGAATATTTTTCGCTCAAAAAATTTAGGAATGCATAAACTTTAACCTAAAGCACTTGGTAGAGATAATTTCTATCTAAGATAGACAATGTTTTTGTTTGCTTGTTCTGTAATCTTTTCTTAGGGTGAAAAAGGAACTGTAGGTGACCCTGGACCCAGAGGACCATACGGTTTGCCTGTAAGTTACACATAGTTTGTACACATTCCAGTTTTCATCACTCCTTGATTAAACTTTGCGTGCTTTATGACTGCTTTTCACCTAGCAATACAGTTAGTTGGGAAAGGCAAAGATAGATAATAATCCCTGATCGTGCAAGGTCACTAGTCCGTATCGCAGGCTTAGATTCCTACCCATGCATGTGGTCATGCAAAAGCAATGAAACAGACCTGAGATGAACCAGCAAGAGAGAGGAAATCCAGAATACCAACTGCTCCTCTTTCTGCAACCTGTGGCCATCAGCTGTCTGAGGACTGTGCAAGAGTGGCCGGAGTTCAGGATGATCTGTGGAAAGCTGTGATTTTCATAATGTCAATAAGATGCTTGGGTTTCTATGCTACAAGGCTACTTCACCGTTATATTTTAGTTTTGTTTGACACTTGAGAGACCGGGTTTGTTTTCATTTCTTTGCCATGTGCTCAGAAGCAATTTGAGAAGTTAATTGTTGAGCATTCGTAGGTTGAAGTGGTATGCTTTAAATCAATCATTTAAATGATATTATCCATTTCTAAAATATGAGTGAGAACTTCCTTTGGCCTAACGAGGATAGCCCCAATAAAATCAGTTGACTTAGTCTGTTTACTTTGCTGATGACTGGGTCAGGTGTGTACCTATACACATCTCTCTTCTGTACTTTGACACAAGAAAAGCCGTGCAAATGTGCTTGGCAAGGCACAACCAGCCTCTGCAAGAGACTTGCAATGTTTCCATACCCTCTGCAGTCTAATCTATTTGATTAATTAATTTAAGCTGGAATACAGACTCGTCGTTTAATTGGATCCATTTAATTGGATCAGGAGTCGATGACTAGAGACAGTTTTCAGGCTCCGTGGAGTATTAAATTAGCTTGCCATGCATGTTCATCTGAGAGTCACTTTTGTGAATTAAATTAAAAAAAAAAAAATCCAATTTCTGTTTCCCCTCCCTGTGAACCAAAAATGAAAAAAGATAGGCTTTTCTGTATTTTTAGCTTGCTCCTGGAATCTGCGTACAAACAAAATTTTACGGTCAGGGGAGATTTTACAGTCAAGTTATCAGTTTCTGGAAATGTTAAACACTGACAGAAATGCCCTTCACTAACAGCCGTGCTGTGGGTACAGCCTCAGGAACATGGGGTGCTGCTGTACAAAGGGAGCGCAGAAGCTGGGCATCAAGGCGGCCGTTCGGTGTGACAGCTTAGGGGCGCTAATGTAGTTTATGTGGTTCTTTGGCAGGGCAAAGATGGCGAGCCTGGCCTTGATGTAAGTAATATGTATGATCAATGCACTCTTAATGGTAGGTAAGCGTCTTCTAAGAAATAGCTTACTGAGTGTAACGCCTTTGTTTCCATTTAGTGTGCATGCCGTACGTACGGAGTGTGCTAAATGCCACATTTGTTCTTTCTCTATGATAAAGAGGACAAAGATTATGCAATATACAGCCCTCATTGACAGACCCCACCAGATATAGTGCTTAGTAATACAAGTCCTTTGGAAGTCAATAGGCTGAAAAACTGCGATGGCTAAGAAAATATTCAGACTTGTGACTCAGTCGTAGAAGAATGACGCGTCACTAATATTTGGTTAGGTAACTTCATCCTAATCAAAGAGAGTAATTCCATTGCCCGTAATACATTGATACATTTCCAAATATAGCCTCTGTCTTTAGCATGCTCAAAAGGCTTACTGAAAGCCTTTTCCTCCAGACTTACACTGAAATCCCTAATTTGGAGGAGCCTTTTCCAGGATGTACATATGCTACATAGCATGGACTATTGAGTTTTGAGTGATATGATTACTTTCCATTGCTGGCAAAATGACTCTACCAAACACTATGACTTGTCTCACGTGCTTTTGTGTGCATGCATGTGTGCACATATAACACACATATACATACAAAGCATGTAGTGAAATCATCTTTTTTGATGTTTTCCAAGAGCATTTGAAAGCTTAACCTGCATGTTGAATAAAAATCGACCTATCTTTGTCCATTTTGTTTTTATAGGGTTTCCCTGGTCCTCGAGGAGAAAAGGGTGATATAGGAGAAAAGGGAGAAAAGGTGACCACAGTGTTATTAACTGTTGCTCGATTCCTCAGCGTAGTCAGTTGTGCTGTCTTTATGCTATAAATTGTTCCATTAAAACTTATCTTTGTTGTTACTGTGTGCCAAAAGGCAGGTCACAGATACATGCTAAGCAAAATCATGAAAAACCATGAAAATTTACGCACAGAACTAGTAACGTCAACATATCCCAAAGCACAGCTTGTTTTTAGGCTCCTTTTCTCCAGTCCATGCTATGCTTGTTGAAAATCCTTGTCAACCTGAAAGTTTTAATGCAGATACCTCTGAAATGTGTCATTTTGATAGTAATTTTATACCGAAGACCCCAGCTGTGTTCCGTGGTGGTATTTGGAGGATAACTGTTGATCCTAGTGTACCATGCCTGTACACGCTACCTGTCCCACACCAAATGCATAAGAACAGGAACTGTATAAATTTTTATGCTTGGCAATGTCATGTTTACAATTAAGTACATCATGATACTTGTGGATTGAAATTAAAGCACACACTCTACCGTTCTGGTAAACCAACTAGACAGTGAAGTTAACAGAAGCAGCCTAACTTCGTTTTCACTGTCCAGAAACAGCAACTTGGAAATATATTTAGTAAAAAGCAAGTTAGGACTAAATGCCTGTAGAGAAAGCTCATAAGCAAATCTCCCCTATTTCTAACCAACACAGAGACCAGTTGCTAAAACTGCCGAATTGGTGCTCACACCAAACCACTTAATATAAAAGCCCTTACACACCACAGCTGATTTTTTCTAGCTCAGACAACTATTTTTGCCTAGTTGATGTGTACAAGGTCCACTTCTTATCATGGTGTCTTAAAAAATCACTATGGCTGTTTGAGTTCATCTCCTTTTCTTAATAATGTCAGGCAAAACACTTCCCAAGAAGTGATAAGGGTACTATGAAAGGTATTCTTCCCTTCTGCCCCTTGTTGTGTTGCTTATTGTGAGCTCAGAGACCGCTGGAAAGGCACTGATTTTGCAGGACAACTGTTGCGTAAGCAGGTGCTCTATAAATATTATAAAGGCGGTGTCTGGCCTGGCAGAGTAGTCATAATGAATGGTGAGCTCTTGCTTGCCGTCAAAGACTACAGATCTGTCTGTCACAAGTGAACAGCTTTTCTTTTTAAGAGCAGTTATTAGTACAAAGGGTAACTGGTAACTGCCAGGTCTGATAGATGACTGGCAAAGTGGCCAGCCTGTGCTAAGTGGGAGTTACAGTAGGTGCCAAACTGTGTGAGCTTAGCCGTATGTTCTCATACCAGGATACATTAGAAGGGTTGTGTCCAGAAGATTAAAGTTATTACCCTGCTCTAATCGATCCTGGTGGGGTTACTTGAGTACTGCAGATGGTATTTTGAGCCTCCCAGTTCAAGAAAAACTTCAGAAATTGGAGAGGGAGAATGCTACCAAGCTGGCAAGGTCCTGGGGCACGCGCAACCGATAGAAGAGGTTGAATGAGGTGGGCTGGCTTAGTCTGACAAAGAGGAGGCCAAACTACTTGAAGGGAATATACAAAGATATATGGATATATATACAAAGATGATGGAGCAAAATTCTTCTGGGTAATGGCAACTGGGAAGACACAGGACCACAAGCCACTCCTGGTAGGTCCAGAGTGCTTATTAGGAAAACCCTGTTCACTAGGATGGCACTGGGATGGTTTACCCAGAGAGGTGGCTTAACCACTGCCCATGGAGGACTGCAGGACCTGGTCTGGTCTGACATGATCTAGGGTCAGGAATCATCCTGCTTAGGGTGGGAGGTTAGAGTAGATGACCTCCAGAAGTCCCTTCCAACCAGACCTTCTGAGTTTGCGTTTCCATGTACAGCTAGAGATAGGAAGACAAAATACAGCCATCAGAGCTCCAGAAGATCTCTGGAAGAAAAGCTGGAAAGCTGGTAAAACAGTTGTCTTGTATAAATTTGATACCACGTGAAAGTGGAACAGCTGAGATTCTTGCACTCAAGGTGTGAAAATATTTTAATGTCCTAGAGCCCAGCAGGCTGCTTTTGGGTACTCGTTCATTATTCCCAGAGACTGACTAACTAGCTCACAGGACCTCCAGTTGCAAGAGGGCAAGGAAACTGTTTATGGGAATTGTGTATGGCCACAAGGCACATGCACAGGCCCTTTTTGGAGTTCCGTTGCAATTCAGGCTGCCCATGTAGCCTTGTTCTCTTGGGCTGCAGGACACATCTCCTAGGAAGTCTAGCCCTCCATCCCCCTAAAAATTCAGGAAAAGGCAAAACCTGTTTCTTGAGGAGAATGCATGGGATAAACTACTTAGGTATTTCAGAAACCATGTTATCTTATGGGCTTGCAGATTAAGAGGATTGCCAGGAAGTCTGTAGAGTGAAAAAGGAGACAGAATCTCTGCCTTAAAAATTCTCAGATTATTCAAAGAAAATCAGAAGGCAAAGGCAGGTCTTTCTCAGAGAAAAATCAGAGAAGGTATATGCAAGACCTCTGTGAAAGAGACTTCTGTTGCACAATTTGACACATTTTTCCCAGAAGCGAGGGAATGCTTGCATCTTGCAAGTAAACTGTTTCACCAAAACCACCTTAGGTGCATCAATAGTTGCTTTTCCAAATGGAAGGCTGACTCTCAAAAGACACAAAGTAATGCAATTAATAGAAGCTTTCACTATAACAAATTTTCTTAGTTCTGATGTTTTTCCTTCCTTATCTATCACCAAATTGGTGTTACAACATCCATTTCAATAGAGATAAACCCGTTTACAGGTTGAGGGTCCAGCTCATGATTTCTTGTGTTTTAAATATTCCTTACAGTATTTCCTGTTAGACTGACATCACACAAGATGACTACTGAGTTTCTAGTTAAGAAACTTAATTCAAATTGCATTGCAAAAATATCTATCATTACTAACAATCTATTGTGAACCAGTGACGCTTTTTTTTTTTCATAGAGGTGCTATGATAGGCAAGGAATACATCTTAACTTCTTCAGCTTGAGATGAGTCCTAGACTGATGATTTTTATTTTAGCCCGTCAGTAGTTCTGCTACAGTGAAAGCAAGTCAGTGTTTGCATTATAATGTCTGCTTAACTTGGCTGTAAAAATAATTTTTAAAAGTGTTCTAGTTGTAATTACTCATATAAAATTATAGTCCAGGAGCACGCAGCACAAAAAAGATTTGTACAATTGATTTTGTATTTTCAAGCCATATGAATTTAAAAAAAAAAAAAAAGAATCCTTTTAAAAAGGAATGACCTTTAACAAAAGGTAGAGATTGTGTTGTGGGGAGAGGGAGGGAAGGGGACCCTGATTCCAAAAGTGCAGTTGGGTCTCTTGTTATAAATATTGACAGAGGAGTATGATGAATCATGACAGTGGCTGGAAAGGCATCATCCTTTTCCCCCTGCATTCTACATTGATGAAAATCTGGAGATCATTCCAACGATAACGGTGTTACAGAAGTGCCTCAAATTTATTTTTCTTTCAGCCCTGAGGAAGGGCAGGAAGGGTTTTGGTTTTTTTTTTTATCTTCATCAGATGTAGATTCTCCATATCTCCTGTGGATCCCTCTAGTTGAGGGTAAGGAAGTGAAGATTAAGAGACAAGAACTCAGTCCATGGAAAAAGTAGTAGTCAGCAAATTCAGACTATTCTTTACACAGATGACTGCTGCATTGGTTTGAGTAAGTTCATAGGTTTGCCTTGCAAAACTGGAAGCTTAGTTATCTGCTGACTTGTAACACAAGCTAAAGAAATAAAATTCCTAAAGATATAAAAAAGAGTCAGAAACCAAACTGCACTGTCCATTTTCAGAATAAATTTTGGAGTGTGTCCGTGCTCTGTGCTTGCATACACTCGCAGCAAATATACTCGTGTTACGTGAAGCACAAATAACATGAGATTTGACCCTGAAACTGTTGATCTTCTATGCTATGCTGCCATGTTTGTAGGTTTAAGATGAAAACTTAACCAACTTATGGATCCTGACTTGTGGAGATTTTTTTAAACCACAGTCTTATAATTTGGTAAAAAAGGATAATGTTTGGGTTGCTGTTTTCCTTAATATTATCCTCTGACTTTTTGGCACACAGAAAAGATAGACAAGAAACTTTGCTCCTATTGTGTCATGAATGCAGTATGTTTTGTTCATGGAAAAGATTTTTTCATTTGAATGTGCCAAGTATGCTATGATATTAAATGAATAATGTGCTTTCCTTCTTTTTTTAAATATGATATAGCTAATTTTTTTTTAATTGTGTAAAAATGGTTTTTCTCTCTTGTTAATGCATTAAGTCTTTCTGTACTGGTGTGGAACTAGTTTAATGTCTGTTTATTATGCTTCACCAAAATCCATCTGCCTTTCCAAAGGGGCATTCCTTCCTTCTCCTTCTACCTTCATTCCTTACAATTCCTCTGTCTTTTTTACCCTTTTCCTCACAAGTTAAATCCTCCCAATAGCCACAACCTCGCTTGCTGGTTCTCCAATGTCATACTAATTTTCCTATGACTATTTTTCCCATTTCTTTGTGATACTCCTGATTTACTCATCCTTCCTATCCCATTTTTTACAATCCTAGTCCAATTTGTTTCATTTTTTTTAACAGAACCTTTTTTGATTTTTGTGAAATTGAGAGCAAACCTGAAACTCATTTACCATTGTGATCAACTGGTGTGAAACCAATTAGAAAATGAACTCCCTAAACATCTTATACTGCTTGAAGGTGAGGTCATCTTTGCAGGTAGCTTTGTTGAGGGGAGTCAACTCATTTCCATGAGTAATTAAAGCACTGGAAGTTTTACATTTAAAAAGAAAACTCAGCAGGAAATCAAAAGACTGAATTTTGGTAAAATAAGTAGACGAAAAGTTGCCTGCAGTAGAGAGAACGCTTAAATATTGTAATATTTAAATAAAGAATCTAATTATCGCTTTGATTACTTTATGATACCAAGCCATTATGAAATCATTGAACGTGTCATAGCACCTCTCCATCAAGCAGTTCAGATGTTTTGATTCCTGTAACAGGGTTTGAAATGGTGCTGGTGTATATGAAGTGGCAGGAGTGCACCCTCAGTGATGTCTGTGGGTTTCTGCAGACACCACTGAGAATAGGATTTGTCCCAAACCCTTAGAAGAGTGCAAAGGGTCAGTTCAGCAGAGGATGCAGTAGGTCAAGTTCACCCGTGATGGAACACCACGGAAGCTGATAGAATTTAGCCAGAGACCAGCCGTCCCTACAAAGCATCTGTGCCACAAGTCTTTTTTTAGAGAGACTATGCCGGTGTACTCAGCTCTTACAAAGTTACGCCTAACTAGCGACAGATCTTCTAGGGAAGCTGACAAACTCAGCTTAGACTGTGTGTGCACTTCAGTACTGTCACTTAGAAGGAATAGGAGACCTTTCATTTCGGACTGCGGATTTGGGGGGATTTGCAGATTTGTCTTGAGAAATCAGTGATTTCAAGCCCTGTTCTAGGATTCAAAATATTCATAATACTGATATGAAATACCAACACAAACTAATACCGACTGATTGCAGTTCTTGCTTGTGATCATATAATTTATTTTTCCACATAATGCACCATCCAAACCAGAACACAGTGGTAAGTGTCCTTTCAGCTCTCCATTGGCTTAAAAAGAAAACCCCAAACTTTTAAACCAATCTTTCTTTAATTTTTTTCCAAAAGAATGAAACTTGTTTTATCCAAACCATTGTATCCACAGGGGGAAAAGGGAAAGAAAGGCAAAAAGGGGCCTAAAGGGGAGAAAGGAGAACAGGGTGCTCCTGGATTAGATGCACCTTGCCCATTGGTATGTCTCACTTGTGTATTGGACAATCGATTGTCCTGCTGTAGACTGATGAAATAAGAAATGAGGGGAGAGGAACAAGCACCACCCACTGTGTCACCTGTTGCCCTTTGTTAACGCAGCCTTATCTGAAGTTCTGGCAAATTCTGGAGCAGATTTTGTTTGTCAACCTCCTAATTTGGTTTAAAGCACCGGACTTAAGACCTCCAGGCTAGATTTGTGGGGTTTGTTCATCTTTTTTTTGTCTCATTATTTTCTGCCAAACATGTTGGAAAGGAATCAAATTTGGGATGTGCCAGAGTCAGTGCCCCACAGGTTGAAATCACACCGCGGCGGCCAGCTTGCTCCTCTTGCCTCTCTATTGTTATTTGTTCACTCCAGCTAAGTCAATACTGAAGGCATTTCCTTGACAGTAACATTGCAAGTTAATCTTTACAAACAGGGATTCCGTGGAATTAAGGGGGAAAAAGGGGAGCCAGGCCAGCCTGGCCTGGATGGGCTGGATGCCCCTTGCCAATTGGTACAGTATTTCTCTTTCCTACCAACCCTGCATGCGGTTCCTTTGTTTGTAGTCAGCCATTCTCAATGTAAAGTAATGGTTTTTTGAGCTGACTTTACATTATTCACGTAACACATGCATGTGCATGAACAAACCAGCTGCTTCAGTGATCATAACTGCAATGAGAGAACACACATTTTTGTTGACACCTCAAACCTAACTCTCAGCAGTTTCCTCCCACATCACATGGCAATTTATAAGTTTGTGTCCTTCCTACATTTTCCCTGAGAATCGTTTGTTTGTGATTTTCCTCACAAAATACCTATTGCCTTACTCACCCTGAACGCAAGTCTTTGTAGAAACCCAGCACAATGTCCACTTCTAATCAAGTCTGATGACTTCTGTCTGCACCAGCTCAGTTCTTCCTGCTAGCCTGACCCAGAGCTCCTCTGCACCCTGGACTTCCTTTCAAATCCATGCAGTCTTGGGTGCATGTTTTCAGGATTTGGCCAAAATGAGAGTCATGTACTGAATGATGTAAATATTCTTTCTAAAAATCAAGTCTTAAGTTTCCAGTAAGCCAAGCTGGAGCCCGATGTTGCAGACCTTACACAAATAATATTATTGGTGTTTGGCCTGTTCATCAAATAGTATTCAAACATATCTGGAAACGAAAAGCTTACCTGAGATTTGTAAGAAGATAACGGTCTGCAGCCCAAACCCTCACTGTCTCTGTTATTTAACATCTTCAATTTAATGGTCTTACCCTTGGAACTTACCTTCCTGGAATACACACAACACTCCCCACCCTATGTTAGCATGAATTCAAGTTCCCGCCTATACTAAAATGCTACTTGTTGACCCTCTCCCTTGTACCAATCTGGCAACAGTGATTTTTATTTAATGGCAAAGTAAGTTTAAATTCTTTTCCATTTAAAAAATAAAGAGTAAAAGATCAGTACATACACATTTCCTAAAGGAAGATTTTCATACAAGGAAGATTTTCTTTTGAATTGTTTGCAGTAAATTTTGATCTGCATGTTCTGATACTGTTTGGTGGTTAAGCACGGTTCTCTAAGACGAATGTTAAATTAAGTAGATTTTATTTCAACTATAGCACTTCTAATTTGAAGTCAATGGATTTTAATCTTAAATACATAGCCCATTAAGATTATTCCATAGTCCATTTTGTTTGCTTCCAATTAATGGTAACCACATCTCATATTTTGTTGGGGATAATCAAGCATGCTTTTGTAATTTAAAAATGTTTCTCTGTCTCTGTATTATCATTTATATCTGGAGATTCACTAACAGTCATTGATGGATGAGAAATATTCTGTTCGTAGGTCATTACTAGAACAAGCTGCTAGGCAAACGGCACTGTTTGTAGCTTGAGGCAGCAAGCCGTTCTCATCAGATTACATGCAAACGCATTCAAAAACTCTCATTACCAGCTATCTTCACATGTACCTTCACATAATAAGCATTGTTGTTCTACAGTCTAAAAAATGTTAAGGCCTGATCTTTTTTTCTTATCATGTATAGTCTAGTAACAAGATAAGTGCTCCTAATTCTGAGCATATAACTCTTTGGCTAAGCCCTGTATAACCATATAAGTTGGAATTAGTTCCATGAAAACCGGTATGACTGTAGTCAAAAGTTGGCTGTGATCTTACTGGATGCACGGAGATACGTGAAAGTAGGGTGGTGACAGAAAAGAAATGGAGTGACTCTCACTAACATAAGAAGAAATTAGATAGCTGTATAACCCAAGTGATGAAACAGTCAGTGCTGCTGTAGTGCCCAGCTCCCACCGCTGATGTTTTCTTCCACTGTGCCACTTAAGGTATGTTCAGGACTTAAGTTTTTGCTGCTTCATTCAAAAGCTAAGAATGAAAGTGAACAGAAAAGATCTTACTCAAATTCAGGTCTTGCTATCTTATCATTGGGTTAACTTTGAACTAGGGGCCCATAAAACACAATACCCTCCAGATAAAAGTGATAATATTTTTTTGCTCATTGACCTTGTACACTCAGCTACAGATTGTTGTGAATAACAGATTATATTTAAAATAATATGCAGCCTGAGCTCTAACAGCAATACAAAGCTGATGAAGATGTTCTAATGATTTCGGAAAAAAACCCAAATCTTTATGGCAGAGAGGGGCACATATGTATTTACAGTGTAAACCTCTCCTTTGGCTTTTCCTTCACCTGGAGAACAAGAGAGGAAATAACTTATGAACTGGTACTTATTAGATAAAAAGGCAGAGCTGTTTCAGCTGTTCTAACAGATGTTGGTGGCACATCTATCCTACCAAACTTAACTATGTCTATTTTATTTTTTTTCCCCCCTCCCTTTGAAACAGGGTCCTGATGGATTACCAATGCCTGGCTGTTGGCAAAAGGTAGGATGGGCAGAGCTTTTTCTTTCCAGGAGCGGTATGTCCTTGGCCCACAGAAAAGCCTGTTAAGAGTCATACTGCACAGTGTCAGGATATACTTCAGAGCCTCTTAGATAGATGTATGCAGCAACGCAAAATGAGACTTCTCCAGGGCAGTAGTTGGTGTGACGAGGTTGTAATCTGTGTAGAAGTAATAACTCATTGAGGCAGTATTGTAGAAACAGTTGGCATTAGATTTCTGGAAAGTCCGAGACTTTTCCATACGGAAAGACACACATCCTTTGGTTTCCTGCGTGTGATCACTGCTTCCCGTTCTTTATAAAAGCCCGTGGATGTGGCATTTTTATCAAATATTTATCTTGATCTATTACGTTATTATTTTTCTGGGATACCTAGAAGACCAGTGCATCCTGCCCTTCCCTTTGCCTTAACCTTCCTATTCTTCAGTACATTCTCATGGTTGTTATGTGGCACGCTAATGTTAACTGGCAACATTATTTTAGTAAAGATTTAACCTAGACAGTGCTAGATTTAAAAACATAGTGTTCAGAAATAATGTAGGTGGAGGGACACTGGCGTATAATACATTAGAAAACATAAAGTATAAGTGACCTCCTGGACACGTTTATCTCTAAAGAGTTTCTGGTGCTGAGGAAAAAACTGTCCGTATTTGCAACTGTTGTTATCTATGTGTTTGGGATATAAATCTGCAATATTGACTTACTAATTTGATTAATCTGTATCTCTTTTTGTCTCTGCAGTGATGAATCTAACCTTACAAGCATGAAGTTGTGTATATAGTGCTCCACTTTTTGTATTTATAGTTGAAAACTGAAAATTTTATTTTAAAAGTCTGAGATTTGTTTACATGTAGCTGCTTCTACTTGTTCGCAATAGTCCATGTGTACATCTTTTTTTCACTTACATCTGCAGTTAGATGATCTATAACTGCAGGGGAAACCTGCAAAGATTCTCTCTCTAATGAGGGAGATATCTCGATACAACGACCAATAATAGAAATCTGATTATTTCTTTAAATTCTTATATTTTGGCTTGTGGACCTGCATGGACAATGAGTGCCATGAACTAGTTTACAAGAAATTGTGACCAAATAAGAGAAAAATGCTATGAACTGTACTGTACCAGCTGCCGTTGGAGTTTACTGACTTGGCTTCCATGTCCATCTTAAACACTGCACTGTTTTGTGCCACCATATCTGCTTGTACGGACTAAAAGCATGAGTTTGTGTGCCAAACCTGCTTGTTGTGTGATCACGTCACATGCTAAATGGCTGCTCACGGTGACCTTTGATTCCAGCTTCTGAATCGTTTCCTTTTGTCATCTCAAGGGAGTCACACCATGGCTTATTGCTAAAAAGAGATAAACCAGAGGAGGATAGAAAGAGGCCTTGAATTTTTGGGGAATAGAGTTCCAGCTGCAGGTGGATGGCTTCCAGTCTTGCGGGTCACCTGGCCCCTTTGATCAAGGAGGGTCCCGCCTGTTAATCAGCACCCGTTTGCCTTGCACTGCTCACGGTCGTGAAGACATTCTCGATGGGCCCTGTCGAGTCCTTAATCGAGAAGGAAAGAAGTTTGAAGAAGAAACCAGACTTCTCTGTGGGTTGTTTGAAACAGTTACAGACGTGCTGCAGAGATCGTTTGATGGCAGACACCGCCTGAGACCAGAAACTTCTCAACCTTACTCAAGGATGGACAGAGTATGTGCCCTGCGTATTGTATTTTGGGACTGCTGGAGGAAATAGCATTCTTGAGGCAGGGATGAATCGGAAAACCCTCCAGAGGAGGAGGATAACGGAACTGACCAGAAACGTACGTACCATGGTGTGGTTTTCAGGTGATTCCGTTTAAATGACACAAAACTAGCTGAACTTCTGTGCAGAATTTTGGAAGCTACAGTTAATTTTGTTTCCTTTTCCCATAACTGTTGCCATAAAGGATGCATTTCAATAATCTATTCGACATTTGTGATGGTGGCATTGAAGAAAGTACTTCAAGCCACATGTTCATCTTGTTTCAGTATTAACCGTTTTTATTTCAGAGTCTTTGAAGCCTTTAAGTCTAAAAAGGAAAAGTTTTTGTGTTTAATAGACTTATGAATGACTTTGTGTTTCATAGACTTATGTGGTTTATTCATCTTGTTCTTCTTCTGCTGTTACAGTGACCTTAGTGGATGTTATTACTCAAAAAACATTGGAGAGAAACAAGTCTGTGTGATTACCACTGCACACTTGTCATCTCATTACACTGTTAAAGGTGTCGAAATTTCTCCATTTCTGTTCGGATGACTAGCTTTCTAGAGCAACATTGGCAAAGTTTTGCTTCTCCGCTTTTTTTATTGCCTGAAATACTTAATTTGTGCACACTTGTAGTTTTTGCCACGAGGTATTTTTTCCAGTTTTGAGTCTTCATATGGTGCACTGTAGTTAGTTCGAGAGACTAGATCATGAGAAATGGTGCCATATTTGGCAGATGGAAATTCTTTTTATATCACTTCCGTTCCTAGTGTATAGCAGGACGATCACAAACTTTTTTAGTTACTTTTCTGAAAGTTGTCTTTCATATGTAGACCAAAACTAAAGTTGAGGAAGCGAGCCTGTCTCCATCCACGTGTGGACACCTTGCCCTTCTTGGAATGCACATTTTTCCCTTGCTCCATCATTTCTAAATCACGGGAAGATGGGGACGTGCTGTGGTTGCACTTTTCGTATTGCTTTGCAATCTCAGATCAATGGAAATGCCACTATAATACCATCTTTCACTTTGCTAAATCTTTACTGTCATTTTGATATATCAGAGACAACAACAGCTTTTCACGAGGGAAAATCTTCCATAGATTTTTGAGACTGAAAATTCATTTAGTGGCCTCCATCTAGTAGTACCTTACTAATAAAAACAAAATTCCCACACTACATAGAGATTTATACACTGAATATATATATATTTTTACTGCTCAATTCCAGCTTTCCAATAGTAAGAAATAAACGAGTGTTCACAGATACGAGGAAAAATGTTTTTCTTTGCTTAAATTTTCAGAGATGCAAGTATCAATCTGTTTGAATAATGATGACTACAATAGTAAAAGTCTTCACATAGCATAGACTGAATATTAAGTGTTGACCATCAGAGTGCTACAGCAGTAATGTGAATGGGGGCTTTCCAGAAAGGGGTCAAGAGGAGCACCATGTGAGCCCTCCGACTTGCTGGTTCTAGGCTGCTTGTTTAAGAAGCACTGTCTCAAAAAACAGCAGGCTGAGGAGCAAGCTGCCCACCTAACAGAAAAGAGCCTCTTATGCCTATGTCCTGACTTGGCACATTTGGCTAGGTATCTTATAGATGTGAAGACTGGAAGTTGACCATTTGTGTAAAATATCAAATACTGGCAATCATACATAATGATACACAAATCATACAGAAATACTGGCAATCAATAAGATGAAATATTTTTTAAATGTCCATCAGAATATCCAAATGCAAAATCAAGTAGAATGTTTATTATCTGGCTAGATGTTTTAGCAATTCAATATCAAGAGTGTCCACAAACATAACTCATTTAAGAAATAGCAGCAAGATAAAGAGCTATTAAATGCATGCTGTCATTAACACTTTCATATTTTTAAAATTTGTATCTCCATATATTTGTACTGTCCTCATAGCATCCATTTCTATGTGCATTTATAAAGCTAGCAGAAATTTTGCTCACGATTTCTTCATTCAGGACATACTTATAGACACTACTGTTCAGCGTTAGTCAAAACTCAGTTTTCCCTTAACTCCCTGACTCTAAGACCCTGCTGAAGAAACATTTAAGCACCTTTATTCACGTACTTTTCTGTCTGGTAATTTCTTGATTTAACTCCCGCTAGGTAGGAATACTTCTTTTTTTTTTTGCAAATAATCTAACAACTTTTTAAGCTTCTGTATTGTTCAGTAGTGTGAAAGGTTTATTCCTTTTAAATGCCCATGGGTGAACAGCAGAAAAACAATTTTAATTTGACAGGCTAACTACATATATAGATTTGACATTAATTTTTGCATCTCAAAGATTGACTTGAAATGAAACCGAGCAGTATCTAGAAAAGCTGCATTTTCAGTACAAGAAAAAAAAAAGAACTGGGTTTAATATATCCTCAAGAAAAGCACCCTGTGAAGACTTGCAAAGTGTTTATTTTGTTTAAAAAGCAACTATTTTTGGTGCTAGGATATCTTTTTTTCTTCTGATGGCAAAGCTACAGTTTGAAACACCTGTGTGGTGTTGTACCTTTTAGTAGCATTCCTCCAAATAGATAGGATTTGTTTTGTTTAGTTTGTGACAGGAACAGTAGTTCCTCTACCAGTCTTTTCAGTTGTAGAAATGTGTAGTGGTATTAGTCTACACAGTTTCTATATCCCTGACTTTTTCAGGTATGATTAGTTCTTGTTTCTTTGAGAGTTTTCAGTATTGTTTCATAGCAAGTTTTGTAATCATCTGTTACTGCAATGTATGATGACAGCGTTGTGCAGAAGTCCTGCTACAGAAGCAGCAAGTCTTTTAAGCACTGTGGAATATGTCTGACATACGTGGTCCTTGTCTTCATATTCATAGATTAGCTATGGGGAATCTTTCTTTCAGGATGCTTTGGACACCTTTTTATTTTTTTCCTGAGGTAAAGCATGAAATGTTAATTCATGGGAAAATGATACAATGTGTTTTTTTGATTTATATTTTTATTTATTGGTGATTTTGATGTCACGTTCTGATAGCGTAGCAAGGCAGAATTACATTCTCCATCCAGCCGTTTACGTATTCTTTTAGCCTACCACTTACAAATGGGTTTCAGAATGATCAGATCCATATACCTGCACATCTGTAAAGTATAAAAAGGGATAATTCTTAAGATTGATGTACAGTGTGGACAGTTGGCATTGGCTCCACGGAGCGTTGGCACTCCTGGAAGCGTGCCCGTGAGCATCAGCTACCCAGTTGCGCCAGCAGAAGAGACGGTGCAGACCTTTGGTCCTCATGGGAAGGTGGTGGTGCATAAAGCTGGGGGGGGGCTGCGTCAGGAGATGTGGGTTGGATCCCGGATCCCGTCAGGCTTTAGAGAGAGTTGCCCCACTGACCGCGGCAGAACCGGGGCTGTAAACCTGGGCTCAGCCATGCCAGGCTCTCCGCTCGGCCGTGCCTGCCTTTCCCCAGCAATAAAACGGGCAGAGCGATGCATCCTTCCCTTGCAAAGCGTTCTGCGACGTCCCGAAGGAAGGAGCCAAGGATTGCGCTTAGGAACAAGGGGAACGTTGCCAGCTCCAGCAGTGGGGTTTTGCCTAAATCAGGACCACTTCAGCGAGTACAAACTGGCAGAGATACTCCCAGTCTATTGAATGTGATGATGATGTTCAAGGCATGCAGAAGTTGACCTTTCCTTTCAAATTTCCTGATCTCTGCTGCTGGGCCATGTTAAACTAAATTTCTAAATATCTGTATTTTACGTAATGGAAGACCTAAATTTTCTCATTAAAGAGTCACACAAAACACTAATACCTGCAAAGACAGTGGTCAAAAGAAAGTCTAATTTTTAGTCATTGCAAAAAATTACAGAGTTTCAGTGACCATAATTAAAACTAACACCTGCTTTTGATATTTGTTTTTTCCTTTCTGCAACTTGCTTTTATGGATCTGAATGTTGCTGTAATGTACAAATGAAGGTTTCTTGCACCCTCTGTTATTGAAGTATTTTACGCGGTGGTTGGATTCATTAAATGCTGTTAGAAACAAGTGCCTGCCACCATCATTTCTGACAGAATTTGAAAAAGATACTCCACAAAACAAGTGGAGTTTGTATTTAAAAAAAGGATTTGGAGTGTTGGTTTTGTTTCATTTTGTTTTTAAATGCATCCAATTATCAATGCTGCTTGGAAATTGAATTTTCTTTGGAAAACAGGGGGCCTTAACCTGGGACCGTTAGTGTTTTACTTGTTTCTATTTAAAAAAAGAAATTGTATGAATTTCCCAGATACTATTGGTACTTGCACACTTCTCTGAAGTATTATGAAGAGTTGGGTTCGTGGAAGAATGTTTTACATATTGTTAACATATAGGTGGATATTCTTATATTATTGTACATGTTTGGGAAAATATCACACAACTTTTAAAATGTTACTAAGATGTATGTATCTGACTTTTTCCTTTGGAAAATATTATATATTTTTATTTGTATTTTTTACTTTTTTAAGTTCATCTATATGTGCCGTTATTTTTGTATTACAAATGGTCTCATAAATGCAGTAGAAGAGATAAAAATACAAAGAAAAATAATTTGGCAAGGATTACAATGCTTGGGGGGGAAAACACATGGGTCAGTATCATATTATGAATACTAGAAATATTTTGAGTGTCTTAGCGCTCTAAATACATCATGAGACCTCTTTTGACGAGTAGTGTAAAGGATTGCAAGGTTTCAATCACCCATTTTAATTTGTTATTAATTACCACTTTCTTGTGGCCTCTGGTCCTGACTTAACTGCACCCGATCAAACAGCATGCTTTTGTTTTTATTATTAAAATTGCTCCTTGTTTTTCAGTTGAATACTGTTTTGTTTTCTTTCAGTTTTGTACTCGGGGTTTTGTTTCCTGCTTGTGAGAAGTTGATCTTCAGAATTATTTTTACACTATTTATGATTTATTTTCATAATGTAAAAAGTGTGTAATTATTAAAGTATTAATCCAACCATTGGTGCTGATTTTGCATAGTTATAAAGTTCTTAGTGTTGGTGCCAGAAATTGTTCTAGTCTGTCTGGGTTGGAAAAAGCGTGTGCTGCATTGTGCCAATCTGTAGTTTGAAATCTAGCGCAGGTCATGTCTGTCATTATTCACATTCATGCAAAAATCGGGGCCTTTGCAACCTGTTCCATTTTCCTACAGAGTGCAATAAAAAAAACCAAAACACCTCACTCTTCCTATTCTTAATACGTTTTTTTCCCTTCAAAGTCAAATCCATTCGGTCATCTTTATCTAACAGGCAGCACAGGCTATGGGCATCCACAAAAATAAGTAAGGAAGAAGCTTTGCTGGAAACCTTAGAGCTTTTCCTTGCTCTGGAAAAGCTGCAAGGATCTCTGTATTAACCAGAAGTCAAAACAATTGCCTAGGCAAGTCCACAGGCATCCTAGCATCCAAAGAAATAAAGCTGAAAATCACCTATCTCCCCTTTCTATAATATTGAAGGTGAAAAATAAACCTGAACTGCTGAGAAATAAAGATGTACGTAGGCAGTGTCACGAGTAACAGTGCAAGCTAGAAAATGTGAAGGTCTGTTTTACCGCAAATCTGTTTTTTTCAGAAAAGATGGAGCATAATAATTATTGCAAAATGGTGTATTTTCAAGCACTCTGGTCTAAGAAGACACATTTTTGCAGGAGTCTCCTTGAACAAAGGACTTTTTTTAAAAAAAAAAAAATCATTGGGCAGCAGCTGTAATCTCTTCAAAGCATTATTTAAACGTTTGGGTTTTCTAAATCCGCAAGTATTTCAGACAAACAAAATACTCCCCATTGTTTCCCCTTCCTTCACCTCAAAAATGTAGTCACTGTAGGCTAAAAGAGAGAATGAGCACCAGGGGTGGGTTGACCTCTACTCTTAACTCCTGGTAATCTCCATAAACGTCTGTTAATCTTACCTAGCTCTGGTTTAAACTCTTGAGGGACCAAAAATAGCTTTGCTCCCTTTCCCTGATGAGGTACTTGCAGCTTAACCTGGCACTCCCAAGGAAGCGTGTCCCCGAGGAAGCGGCCGTTGCATGCAGGGCTACGGGCACTCCTGGACTTTTCTCCCTTCCCGCTGCCTCCTTTCTCCTCCTTTTGTAGCCAAGGGAAGGTAGTTCTAGGCGCTGCTGCAGCTGTCCGGCCCAGAAACAAAGCGTGTTCTGGACAATTCCCGCTTTTTCCCCCCTCTCAGGATGTTAACCCACTCACCGCAAGCACTCTGCCTGCGGTGTGCGGATTTTTGGTAGTGTCGCTGCCGGTGTGGGAACAACCAATGTGCCCTGGCTGCCGCTAGAGCTAACGGTCCGTGCGTTTCCCACACAGTCCTTTTGCTGCCTCCCTGCTATTTTTCAGCATCCCACTCCCTCTACACCAAACCTCAGCTAACCAATATCCCATAGCTTTCGCATCCTGCCGCACTCACGGCACACGACTCTCCTCTGGTGTTCCCTCCTATCCCGGTTCCTCCCTCGTAATTCTGTGACATACCAAAGCATGTGCGGGGTGGCATGAGAAATGCCTGCTGCTTCTCCCTCTCAGTTTATATTTTTTTGATTAAATACTTAAAGGCTATTACTTACATCCAACTCTGCTTTGTGGACCTGCTAAAGCTGCTAATCCCTACCCATTTGCGACAAAGACTCTACAGAAGTAAAAAAAAAAATGCAACAGAAGTGGCTTTTTATATCATCATCTCACACAGCTTCACCTAGTGGTTCAATTCTAATAACCGCACACAAAGAAATGCTTAAAAACAAAAAGAACAAAACAAAACAAGGTGCTGACAAAGCATTCGTGTTCCAGCAAGTAGTAACAACTGCACCCAAATAAATATGAAATGAAAACAAACAAGGGAATGCCAAAACATGTAAGTCATGTTGCCGCAAGCAGAGTCTTTCTGTCTTCCCAGGGTTACTAGTTTGCCTTCTCTTTTGTTGGCTTCTGCTAATTTCCAAAGGGAGTACTCGTGGGACATTCTCCTCTCCTTCTCCTGACTCCTGTAGAAAATGAGTGGTTTGGAATTCTTACTCAAAACTTGGAGCTTGGATGCTCCATGTATATGTATATACGTGTCTACATGCACGTGTATATAAATATATGCATAAATCTAGATATATATGCACATGCATACAAATATATATGTACACACACATGACCTGTAGTCTTCAGGAAAATACTATACCCGAACCTCCTCAGAGAGATCACGGTCTTTTAGAATAGTTGTGCTCAAGCTGCTTTATTTTGTCTCTGAGACCAAAGGTGGGCGCAGCTCCTGTCACATCAACCCAGACCCAGGTTTTTCATGTGCTTATAGCAAGACAGAACGTTCAAGAGCTAATAAGCATCCTGATTATTTTTGAATGTGGAGGTTACAGCTTGACTGGGTTTTTGGGAGGTAATTGCTTCTGGTCGAGATACAACTGATAAAAACAAATATGGCCAAAAAAAAAAAATCTAAAATACCAACTCTCACTATTGTATCAATTGCCTTGTGTCAGAAAGATGTGTATAGAATAAATTTGCCATTTAAAAATCTGGAACTGCAAACACTACTGGTACATTCAGCAGTGAAATGACTCTCGACAAAAATTATTCAGGACCCAGTAAGCATGCAAATGGCTCTGGAAAGCGATGCTGCCATGAAGCTCAGCAAGTAACATAATCTTGCTCTTTTCTGCCTTCTCCCTGGCCTATTTGTACCCAATTAACACATGCTGAACTCGACCGACTCAAGGACCTGCTGTCCCCATCACTGCATCAGCTCGCAGGCAGATCCGTTCCCCTTCCAGAGTAAATACCAAGCAGCTGGAAAGCAGCGGGCTACCCCCGAGAAGGTGCAGATGGGTACGGTTTGTCTGTCTTTACATTTCTGTACAGAAACGGGTCTTCAGCACAAATCATTTTCCACTGACCATCTGTACCAGGTTTGCTTCTCAGGGTGCACTAGCAACACATTGCTTTTCAGGGGTCCGGTGGCTCCTTTAGCAGTTAAGGAGAGGAAGGCACCTTACTTGGGTGTTTTGAGGAGCTCTTTGAAATATCCACACCTTTTCATCATTCATACAGGCAGCCAGGCTGCAGGTTGTTGGTACCCTGCCAGGACAAAGCCCTTAAATAAGTGTGGGAAAAAATCAATTAAAATGTTCAGAAAGCGAATAGAGCAGGATGGAGAAAACAATGTGTTTTAAAAAAGAAAAAACAACCCCCCCAAAAAAACAACAAACCAACAAAAAAAAACCCTTTTTAAATAATTCTCTAAATCATGGAGAAATAGCTGCTAGTATTTATTGCACAGCATTATAAGGGCAAGTAGAAGGAGCAGGAGAGGTCTAAAAAAGCCAAGTGACAAGGTGCCAGCAAGCTCCATGTCTCGGGCAGTGTCTCTCTTTGCTAATCGGTGGGGTAAGAGACCGCCTCTGCTCTACACATGCCACTTGGCAGGCTTGGTCCTGCTGATAACATCAAAAGAGCGTGCAAGAACTATGAGCCAAGAGGGAGGGATATTTTCTTGATTGTTAAGCCTTTTTCCATGGCTGTGAAGGAACATAGAAGCAACTTGCCTTCTAACAAGCTGCTTCACCTGCCACTCTGAGCTTTCCTGATGAAGTTTCGTATTCCTTCAAGCAATTACTAACCTAGCTGTGAACAAACTTTCTCTTGCTAAACCCAGAACAAAAAGCCCTGGTACAAGCAGGGCTGGCTGCAGATGCATGCTTGTAAAGGAGGAGAAGCACAGCAGCTTGCATATCCCTTCTATCTGTTTGTGGTCCAGGGTTTCTGTGTGAGCAAGACCGGGCAGGTCAGCATAAGCAGCTGTAATTTTTCAGTGTTAGCATTCCCGGCAGCCCCAGAGGAGGGACAAGGCTGTGCTCGGCACCGACAGAGGGCAGGCACCACCTGGGTGCAGGAAAATCATTGCTCCTGAAATGCCTTTGACTCTCAGACTCGCACGCTGCCATTCACTGCCTGGGCTCTGGCCTCTCTTGGCATTACTGTTACGAAGGGATTGCAATTAGGTCCAGAATATGACGTGTGCACCTTAAACTACACGTACCCTGTGCAAATATCATTCCCCAGCGGCCAAAATGGAAAAGCATTGCGGACAGCATTCCTGACAGGCTCTAGCCATCAATTTGGATGTTAGCAGAGCTAAATGGCTGTTGTCTTCTTGAGACCCATCAATGAACCTCATCGCTGCCTGTACAACACCTGCCCTAGCTGACAGCTCTGATAAATCCCTCGTATCTTTTAAGTCAGTGCCTTCTTCTGCCTGGACAAGGCACTGAAGACAGGCAGCTGCTGTCCCTGCTGGGATATAGCAGCGTAATTCCTGGTGCCTCCTGCAACTTCTGCTACATGCCTGGTTGGTTGGTTGGCTGGTGAGGCAACATTTCTGATGGAGCAGGAACGCGAAAGCTGTGATGTTTCAAAATTAACACTGTCTGAAGAAGCTCAAGAAAACGCTGGTAGGAAAAGAAATGCTTGACTAGAGAAGCAGAAAGGTGGCTCACTGGCAGAGATATAAAAAAAAAATGTAAAAATTGGGAGATGTGTTTCCTCCATCTGCAAAATCTGGGATGACTTACTGGATACTGATCCAGAGAAGACAAGTATCACCAGCACAGGAAATTGCGTGGCTTTCCATATGCTGTCGGAAAACTCTTCCAAGCGTAGCGCTGCAGGTGGCACAGGCGAGCTGCAGATGGGGTGGCGGGGACGTGGGCGCAGGTTTTGCTGCCGTCTGCCCGTGCAGCTCAAGGAGCAGCCTCCAGAGGAGGAGAGGGGGCATCCCTGGCGGGGAGAAGGTAAAGCTGAGGTGCCCCACCAGCAGCTTCGCTCTTTTGAAACGCGATGCCTTCTTGAAATGGGCATGCTGCCCTTCTTCCCCATGGAATCGTCCCCTCTTGTTCGTATGGGCTTTCACGTCCAGCGAGATGGTTATCAAGAGCAAACCCCGAAGGAATGCCACGTTCAAGCAAATATTCTTACGTAAGAAAAAACTTCTATATTGGTGCTGTGGCTAGAAAGAGATCATAGGGCCAGTTGTACTTTCAGTTTATACTGGAAAAGGGTGCACCAATGAGCACCAGGGCTAGAGCCCTTTTCTACTTACGTGTCTAAAAACAAAGAAAACCATAGCTCTTACCAATTTTACCCCGCTTTACCAGAAATACGGATGCTGGCTTTGACGGGTGTATACACGCACATACCGCAGCCTACGCTGACAAACAGCTCCTGGGCGGGCGGGACCTGTGAAGGTCCTTGAGTTAGGACCCTACTTTTGATTAAATCGACCGCTTGCTGCCCTGCCTCCCCGTGCTCCCAGTCCTCCCACGCACCTTCCCCCCCCCCCCCCC
>VZSF01009393.1:1255-239947 GCA_013398295.1 Chionis minor | reverse complement strand
AGCGCCCGGCCGGACCCGCTGGGCGCTGGCCGGGGGCGAGCGGCGGGGGCGAGGGGCGGGCAACCCCGCCGGCCCCCCCGCAAGCCCCTGAAGGACGCGACCTGCCAGCCTTTCAGCTTGCCGCATCTTCGGTCACTTGGTCAAAACTCTCTGTTTGCTGTTTTGTTAACTCCGGGTGCGTCTGAATATTTATTTTTTCCCGTTATGACTATTGTCCTTTTTGAGGTGGGCACTGCGAACAGCTTGCTCCCAATCTTACTAAATAGGACTTAGCAATAAGCAACGAAATTCCCAGTCCTGATCGAAGGATCCTTCCTATGTGCAGCTGTCAAATTGAATGTGATGGCTCAATGACAGCACCGTTAAACACTACTTCACTTTTTTAACAGATCAGAGCAAGCCGGCAACCGGAATGCGGTGCCCGGGCGTGTTTCTAAAATGCTGCAGAGCAGGGCGCTTTTGCGAATAAATTGCGCGCTCCTGAAAAATAGTCATCTCTGTTCAACTGAGGAGATTTGTTAAGCCGAGTCTAACTGGGGGATATTCAGGAAGGCTGCGTGCAGTTGTGACCTGAGCCATAGTCCTGGCGGTGCCCGTATCCGATCCCACTGTCTTGCAATATTATTTCCTCCTTCTTCAGTAGGTGTCGCCAAGTTAAAAATAAGTTCAGGCTGTTTAAAACCGGCAGTGGCTGTTGGCCGTACCCTAAATGTGCGGAATGTATAGAAAACTCACTAAAGATTCATAAAAGTCATGGCTTCATAAAGTGTGCGCAGAAACTTCTCTTTAGGGGCCAGCTCAATGGCAAGGGACTCTTGCCTGTGCAAGGATTATAGGATTGGGCTGTGGTAGATGAACAAAAAGAAACTGTCACAGAAAGGACTGACACCTAACCAAAGAAAAAACTGTAGTCAAGCAATGGCCGATGATGATGATGATGATGATGTGCACCGCTTTTAAAGCGTACCAGAGGAATAGCCAAAGATGTCAGGAAAGATCTATGTAACGGGACTAGAAACTATGAGAAAGTAAACAACTTCCCTTTCTAGGAGTCACATTGGGGCTTTACAAGTTCATAATCTCAATGTACCTGCCAATAGGGATGCATTAGCAGCACTGTCTGAGTTACCTGGAAACGACTGTGTTTATCTGAGGCCATATAAACATTTCTAAAAGTTCAGAAGACTTTCCTTCTGCTCAATAGTATCATTCAACTTACATAGCTGGCATGTTCTCCAAGGCGAATGGGGGGGGGGGGGGAGAAAGAAGAAGGGGGAAAAAAAGTGTTTAGAGACTATTTTGAATAATTTTACAAGGAGCCTGAGTTTTGCTGCAAGCCAGTGCAATTTAGATGAGTATAAAAAGCCACTTTTAAAGATTTTATCCAAAGGAGTCAGGATGAGATACTGAGGTTTTTAGGACCTGTTTAGCACCTCTGAAAATAAAGCCTGCAAGGCATTAGTGTTTTGTTCTTGAATGTGACCTCTATACGGTACAGTCATCTGTTGCGTAATGAATTTTTGGCTATAGTATGAAACAATGCTTAACAGCTTAGTTTTATTCCCAGCGAGTTAATTGGCCATACATGTTCATAAGGCATGTAAACAAACAGAGCTACAGCCTAGAAACGCAGCAGGACATATAAGGATCTGGAACAACTTGCAGTCACTGTGCTCCTGTGAAGGCATGGGCAGACAGAGGCATGCTTTGAAAATGCCCTTAGTAAAGACGTAATTCTGTTCCCACTGTGCCTGGGGAGGTGAGCAGGGGCTGTTTTTAATTTCAGCCAGAGCCTCACTTGACCACCGTCTGAACCACCCACAAGCTCTTTGCAGAGGGAGGCAGTTGTCTCCAGAGCTGCAGAAGATCAAGCCCCTCAACACTCAGGGGGGACAACCAAGAAAACTAAAATAGTGTTATTTTGTAATTTTTTTTTTTTAGGCCTTCCTGCAAAGTTTTCTTTGCCAAGGACCCTCTGAAGATAGTGCGTGCTCAGGGCCAATATATGTTTGATGAGAAAGGAGAAAAATACTTAGACTGTATCAACAACGTTGCACATGGTAAGCAGTTCAGCTTCTAAGACTGCTTCTCTTCCTTTATTTCTAATAAGGATCAGAACACACATCTTCCAAGTGATGATATTCACAGTGCTTCTCTGAATCTCCTTGTGTGGTTCGGTAACCCACTGCTCGCTAGTAATAACTAATTATTTTCTTCTTTAGTGGGCCACAGCCATCCATACGTGATAAAGGCTGCAACAAAACAGATGGAGCTGCTCAATACAAATTCCCGGTTCCTGCACGACAACCTGGTTCAGTACGCGCAGCGTCTTACAGCCACACTGCCCGAGAAACTCTCTGTCTGCTATTTTGTTAACTCTGGGTACGTCTGAACATTAATTTTTCCCCGTTATGACTATTTGGGTCCTGTTTGAGGTGGGCACTCAGAACAGCTTGCTCCAAATCTTACTAAATAGGAATTAGTAATAAGCAACAAAAATATTTCCAGTACTGATGGAAGGATGCTTCCTATTTGCAGCTGTCATATTGAATGCGATGGCTCAATGCAGGAGAGCCAAAACATGAAACCAGTCTGCTGAATGCTACGCAAAAAAGAGCAAGTGAAGTAAATTAGATGCAAATTGGTGAACGTTCTGTACAGATTGGTGAACCCTATCTGTAAACTGACATACAACCTCGGAAGCGAGTACTCTTCTTCAGGCGACCCTAGTGATCTGTCATCACGTAACGCTGCCAGAACAGACAACCTGTGGGGGCTTGTGAGCAGAGGGGCTGCTGCGGGGCAGGCTGGAAGTTTGAGCCTTCCCCCGGGGAGCAGATTTGCGTTCTCTGCTGCCGGATGGTGCCAGCGCTGGGGAAGATGGAGCCACGGTGGAGGAGGGGAGAAGGGGCCAGCACGCTGTTGCTTTTCGAGCGTTTGCGGCTGCGTTGCACTCCAGGCTGCAAAGCAGCCTCATTTTTACTACCAGGATGTAAATATCTACAAGTAAACTCGGGGAGGGAAAGAAAGCATCTCTTTGTTTGCTGTTTGTACAAAGAGCTGTTTTTTCTTCGCCCTCTTACGTGCCATTTACAGTCTCAACTTTAGCATTGTAATCTGTATAGCAACAGAGCCTGCTGTGTTGAATTATTGTGTCCATTAGTCCCGTGCCTCCTCTTCTGTGTCAGAATACCATTTTAATTGGAGGCACTTCCTCACTATTTTTTGGCTGTATCTGTTACTATACAGGTCTGAAGCAAATGATCTTGCTTTACGGCTGGCTCGGCAGTACCGTGGGCACCAAGATGTGATCACCCTTGACAAGTAAGTACGTAAGTGCTTACATGAATGGGGCCAGCAACTCCTGCCATTACTTCAGAAGTGGCTTTGCAGCAATCCTCTGCTGTTTGTACTCCACTGCCTGCTGAAAGAAAAGCTTTGTTGCTTTCATACTAGAACAGGTCAGGAAATCCCTTTTCCACATTGGATAAACACAAGTTTTGAAGATCTCTGAAAAATAAGCTTGTCAGTCACCCCAGAAGGTCAATCACCTGTTACAGGGCATTTCCCACAGAGACTCCCAAAGCCATTCAGGCCAGAGAATTGAATATTGGTTTCGAACGTCAATGAGTGGTCTGGCCACTGGGCTGCTTTGGAAAAAGGCTTTCTGTTTGTCATGCTCTGCTGGATACGTTTCTTTTTGTACAAATAAATATTCGGCAGTCAAGAAGAAAGATGCTGTAGCTCTGCAGCAGGGCTGCACTGATGCTCAGCTCTCCTCCAG
Source organism: Chionis minor (assembly GCA_013398295.1). Taxonomy (NCBI): domain Eukaryota; kingdom Metazoa; phylum Chordata; class Aves; order Charadriiformes; family Chionidae; genus Chionis; species Chionis minor. Next base: position 236,163 of record VZSF01009393.1, on the reverse strand, counting down.
TGAGCACAAGTATGCCCGCAAAACCAAGCAGCTCCAAAACCAAGAGGCACTGAGAGGGCTGTTGGCCACGGGGAAGGTGGCCGACCACATCTCTGGGTTTCCCTCTGGTAGATGCAGCCTGTAGAGTTGGTTATGCTGCTGTAGCACTGTATCTCCTTCTCAGGCTGTGATTAGAAAGCCCAGCCAGAGCAACAGCAAGAGCACGTGTCTCTATCTGAACGGCACAAAGCTTGTTTGACTCGGCTGTGCTCCGATTCCTGTTAGCCCTCCTTGACTCAAGTGGACAATATCTGGAGCCACTGACAGCAGCTTCCGTCAGGAGGGGCTGAGGACGGAGCTGGCTCTGTCATTGTTTCAACGCAACATCTTCTTTTCTTGAACACCACAGGGTTTTTCTTTGCCCAGGTCCCAAGGCTCTGTGGGCATTTGCCATAGCTGCCATCCCAGTCAGGGTGGGCTTTCTGTCCTTTCTTTGTGCCCGTTGGCAGATTTTGTTGACTGGCTAGTAGAAAGGTGTGAAGAAGACAAAGGCGTGCAAAAACATCCTCTCTACCCTATGCGTGTGCTACTATGAGATTGTGACAGGTCTTTGATTTGGTTTGAGGTTCCCTTTGCTTCAAGTTTATGGCTGAACTGCTGGGTAAGGCTGCTAGGGCAGCCACCTTGGAGGTGGTGCGGTCCAGGGGACCTCATCTGGCAAGAAAAAAACCTCCTGTTTTCAGTCTTGCTAGTGAATTAAAGGCAACAGCAATTTCATATTGCCTTTGAGAGAAAGACTGAGTAAATTAAATTAAGATCCCTTCACAAACAGTGCCACTTTGCTGCAGCTACACTTGCTTACTGTGGATTATTTATGGTCGCAGTTGTAAATTTATCTCTTCTATAAATTTGGTGAAAAGTGACTTCGATATTTAACACTCATGCAGTGCTTACCATGGCCATGTTACATCTCTGATTGACATCAGTCCCTATAAATTTAATCAGCTGGGAAAGGACAGCAAGAAGGAGTTTGTACATGTGGTAAGTGTGGTTTTTTTGCTTTTTGTCATATTTATGCCTGTTATGCAACATACTGAATTACCAACTTTTTGTGTAAATATACTTTCATTCTGTTTTGGTAATGCTAGAGTAAATACACTGCTGTTTGTCAGTGGATTAAATAAAGCAAAGTTTTTTGCCTTTGGGTTTCTAAGAGGGTATTCAGCTGTGAGGCTGATTTCCTTTGTAGTGCTAAAAGTTTCCTGAATCACTGCACTGTATAGTTTGAAGAAATGAGCCAATATCTGTTGTGCTGGTTTGGCTAAAGATAGGCCAGATGGCATCCAAAAACTGGAAAAGCAGACCTTAGAAATTCGCACAGATCTGGGATGTCCGACTGAGTAGGGTACTGTTTGATTTTCAGGCTGAACTTGTGCGTCTTACAAAGACAAAAATCATTCTCAGCCCAGAGATGTGCCTCAAGCAGGTCTTTCCTATCTAGACCTCCTTGTGTTAACCGCACTGCCAAGCAGTATCCACCTTTCTATACCGCTTCCTTTCTCTTATTTTCTGAACGTCTCCCAACACCGTTTGTAGAGGCTTCAAGGTCATACAGGTTTGGACTGTGACTAGGACGCTGTAAGGGAAGCGACAAACTGGAAAACCCCATTCTCCGGTTGCAGAAATGGATCTTTCTGCAAGAATCTGAAATAAGATGATGGATGAGGTCTCAGTCTTGGGGAGAGGAGGAACGGTCTTGAAAGGTGGATGAGGTAGATTACGGCTCTTTCAACACTTGGGTCCAGCAATGTTGAAGACACCACAGGGCTGGATTGAGTTTAAGCTCCTGTAAGCATTACTGCAATTCCATGCAGAAATTCAGGCTGTACTAACTCCTACTAACCATCCGTGTGGAAAGGCAAAAACGTAGAACAATAGAAAAGAAAGTAAATACATTGTAGAAGGATGGACTTCAGAAAAAAATGAAATTGTTTTTTTCAGGCTCCTTCTCCAGATATCTACAGAGGGAAATATAGGGAAGACCACCCAGATCCAGCAAGTGCCTATGCTGAAGAGGTGAAAAATATTATAGAAGAAACACAGAAGAATGGTCGCAAGGTGTGTGTTTTGTGCTCTAGAAATGCTGAGGCTTCATCTATTAAGTGTGGCGTGGGGGTATGAAACAGGCAACTAAGCACATGTTTCTTTACTCAGTTTCCCTTGCTTTCCCCTGCCCGTAATTTTTTCGATGGTGGGTTCTGTGTACAAAATTGGCCATTTTTCTACCTGATGCTCTTACCATAATTTTTCTAGGCATCAATGAAATGATCAATAATACAGCTGTAAATAAGCAAATACAACCAAAGCAGTTTAATTTCGTATTTTATGCATTGAACCTACTGATTGTAAATATCTTAGGGCAAGCTTTGAGGTCAACTAAGAAACAACATCACAAATTCTAACAAGGATATATAAAAGTCTCCAGGACATGGAGAAAATATGCAAATAAAATCTTGATACTACATTTTTGAGTCTAGTAGCTTAAGATAACTTTGGAGTCATGTAAAAAGGTGAACCTTTCCGTCACATACAATACAACCTTGATAAAAACAGGCAATTTCTGAACAGGTTTACTTAAAATATGTGTTAATGATGGTATTAGCATTTTGAGATGTGTAGGGCTTGATCCAAAGCCCGCTGAAGTCACAGAAGACTTCAGTGGAGATTGGAACAACATGTTGCCTTCTAGTCCAATGGACTATCACTCTTCTTTTAGTTTCTTCATCAACTTTTTTTATTCTCTACTAACGGATAGTTTTGTTTTTTCTTCCCTTGTTTCCTTTCTTTTGCATATTTCTTAGGTTTTGGTGACATAGACCTGTGGCAGGACAAGTTGTGCTAAAGGCTAAGCCTGACATGCTATGGGAAGCTTCGTACTCTTTGGCCGTAGCATGCCTCTTCAAATATAGTGTACGGTTCTTTACACGTTACTGCTCGGCCTTGTTTCCAGGAAGACTGCACCAGCCCAGAGAGACCTCTTGATGCTCAGGGAGGGGTTCACAAGTGGTGTGGGGATGCAATCCCTTAAATAGCAGACTTGTGCTGAGACTTTGGGGTAATATCGTATCTCTGCTGCATAGACCTCTGCTGTTGACAAGAAACGGATGTTGATGTTCCAGTGTATCTGATCTGCTGCTCTTACCTTTCCTGACTTGAAATAACTTTCTTTTTCATTCCTAGCAACTGGAATTATTTCACCTGTAGAATTTTTCTCCTCTTTTGTCAAGTGCCTCATGCTGATATTTTACTTGTGTAGTTATTTGCATTAGGCAGGGGTGCCCAAAGCGTAGCCTCAGGTCATTTTACAGTTCAGCTTCTATCCACCTCTACCTGGTGTTTAGGATCGAACAAAAATGCTGATCACATATATCCATTACTGGAGAGCCTTGGCATTTTATTATGCCAAGCATTTATTAAGCAAGTTTTATTAATCTCTTGGGGAAAATGGCACTGTTGTGTGTCTCCTGTAAATTGAAATTTGTAAATAAATTTACAGAGCTCCCAGGAGCCTGATCCGACATCCACTGACACCAGTGCCTTCGTTAAGCCCTAGTCCTACAGCTGCTTAAGTGGGAGGTCCTTGTATTCCCATCAGGTTGCAAAGGTGGCCCTGGCTACTGTGAATTTGGGCACCCCAGATTACAAAATGAATAAATTCTTTAGCAGTAGCTGTTCTCAAGAGCCCTCGGTTGTCCAGCCCATTGAGTGACTAAATTAAGGCACAAGTTTAAACATTTATTTCTAGATTGTTAGATGTTTGTGTAAAGGCCAAGTAGATGAACAGAGCTCTCACCTAAGTTTGTTTTTTGTAGATTGCTGCCTTCATAGCTGAATCCATGCAGAGCTGTGGAGGCCAAGTAATTCCACCTGTGGGCTATTTCCAGAAAGTGGCAGAGTACGTACATCACTTTAAAAGGGCCTAACTGGAAAATTAACCAAAGAAACAGGTTTTTACTATAGGCTTGTCCAATCAATTCAGCTATCATCCTCTCTTGTTCTTGGCTATCTGTGGTTCCTTTCTTCTTTTTGAAGAAAAGAAAGGATAGTTCCACTCTATTTTTTATGGAACATCAGCTAACTAAGTGTTTTTAGCTGGATAATTGTCTTTTCTTTTCTATCTTTAATCATCAGGCCATAATTTTGATGGGAGATGAAGTTGAACCATTATAGATATAACCCTGCAGTACCATTACAGTACTCCTATTTTGCATCAAAAAAATTATCAAAATAAAAATTTTATCAATTGAAATACCCATAGCTGTGCTTTGACAGCCACATTCTTCCTAACTTGGTCTCACAGTGGAGAATTGCTGTCATTCTAGGGCAAACTCCCTTGCCCTAGATTGCCTAACTGAGATGTGTACAGCAGCCCTAGTCATTCAAGCTATTCTATTTGTTTTCAGGTATGTGCGTGCGGCGGGTGGAGTGTTCATAGCTGATGAGGTCCAGGTTGGCTTTGGCAGAGTTGGGAAGCATTTTTGGGCATTCCAGCTGCAAGGCGAAGACTTTGTGCCTGACATTGTCACCATGGGAAAGCCCATTGGGAATGGCCACCCTATGTCTTGTGTGGTCACAACAAGGGAAATTGCTGAAAGTTTTGGTGCCTCCGGACTAGAGTATTTCAATACAGTAAGTTCGTAGGTGAAGGTTTGCCTTTTTTTCTCTTGGTCTGCTTTTGGCAGTTAGAAGTTGTTAAGGTGATTCAGCTAACATCTGCATTCATCACTCTATCACATTACCAAGAGCTCGAGTTGACCACAGTCTAATATCTAAAAGAAGTCGAGAGGCTTTGAAATACGCTCTGTACCTAGTGGTATATCTTAATATGGTCCAGCACTACCTCTGTGGCAAGTCATGCATCTCAGATCACATCCATAGAGATGAATTCTTCATTACTTCTCTTTCTACCCCCTCTGAAATGTCGACCATGTAAAATTTCATTGTCTAGGACAGGCTCTGTGCTGGTGGGGCTCATGCACTTGGAGACCTTGCTCTGCAGTTGTCACCTAACAAAACAGTGACCCTTTACCAGGGAACATCTGAGCTGCGTGCATGCCACAGAGAAGCAGCTTGTTTGCTGACTCCTCTTTCTGCTCCTGTGACTAAGCCTTCTTCCTGGCTACCATGAATCCCCCTGCTTTCAATGGAGTTTATACCCTCTGGTTCAATAAATATCACCATTCTTCACAGAAGCGTTTTGCCTGCACATGCAATCAGCAAACCATCAGAGCAGCTTGAACGCTTCAGCTGTGAAATCTTCAAATTACTGAAACCCGAAGCGGAGGAAGAGGCAGCCCCTCCCGTGGGCCTCTTACACTGCCCAAAGCGTGGGGGACAGGTCTCCACAGCCTGCACGGCACAAAATCCCCACCTCTTCAAACTTTCCTCATGACATGCCAAGCAGGAGAGGGCAAGTGAAACCTACATGGATAGACACAGGTGAATGTTTTTGATGGATTTTTGTTTTCCTGTTTGTCTTTACTGTCAGTTTGGAGGCAATCCGGTGTCTTGTGCTATTGGTTTGGCTGTGCTGGAGGTAATAGAAAAAGAAGATCTCCAAGGAAATGCTACACGCGTAGGAAATTATCTCCTGGAATTGCTGGCTGAGCAAAAGGAGAAACATCCCTTAGTGGGAGATATCAGGTGGGTGCCTTACAGCGATGCCAGGGAAGAAAAATAACTGTGCTGGAAAAATCAACAAGTTTGGGGTGAAACATTATGTCACAATCATGCTACGCTGCTTTTTTAAAAAGGACTACCCAAAACTGATACAGTAAGGCAGTAAATTTTTCAAAAAAGTTTGTCATCCATCTGCTCAGTTAGGTATAAGCAGAGCCACTAGAAAATCTCTGGGACAGAGCAGGAGAAAGAGGCGTCCACGTGCAATAGCCCAGTTGTCAGCACACTGTTGGGGTGATGGAGACCTTGTTCAAATCTCTGGTCCATTTCATTTGGGGATCTTAGTGTGGGTTTTCCTCATCTCATGTTAATGCCATGATAACTGCCTTCAGGTTTTTTGGGGGGGTTGGGTTGTAGGGTATTTTTAGTTCTTTTTTTTTTTTTTTTTTTTTTTTTTTTTTTTTTGTTATTTGTCCTACACAGCTCCCTGGCTTGAGCTTTGTAGGATAAGAGAGAAAGAAAATTATTCTATCAGTCTTAACTGGCCATGTAGCCTTAATGAGCCAGCTAAATTTATTTTTCCAGAAATACCTGGTATCCCACTTGATCGTCTGAAGTGACCAGTGCCAAAAGATGGCCAAAAAGAAAGTCTCTTCTTTCCTGCTGCTCTTTCCTCGCTTGCGCCCCAGGGAAGGAAGTTGCAATTGTTAGACACAGGTTTTGCATTTACAGCAGAAGGCTTGGGTTATTGACACTGGATTTCACTCATCTGTATTTTTTTCTCTACTCCAGGGGTGTTGGATTGTTTGTTGGAGTGGATCTGGTGAAAGATCAACAGCAGCGAACACCAGCCACAGCTGAAGCCCTTCACCTTATTTACAAGTAAACGGTTTTTAAAGACTATGTGCAGTGATCAAACCCTCCTTATGTTCCCCAGCAGCTAGTCATTAATTTCAGCTTAAATTTGTGTAGCTTTTGATATCATAGTACTGGAAAAAGAAAAGTTTCAAAATCTAAGTTAGAGTGAAGGGTCTGACAGGACACAGTAGAGTTTTATACCCGTGTCTAACACAGATGTTTCCTCTCTCCGCAGGCTGAAAGAGCATCAAATCCTTCTTAGTGCAGATGGACCCCACAGAAATATACTAAAATTTAAACCGCCAATGTGTTTCACAATGGAAGATGCAAAACATGTAGTGGAGACAATTGATGCACTTCTGACAGGTATGAGTGCTTTAGTGCTCAAAGGAACACTCTTCTTTGTTCATTTCCAGATGACCTGTTACAAACCCCAGTCACCATAATCTAGGCTATTAAATGCGAGGTCAAGTGATCAGTTATTGTTTCTTACCCCTTGCCCAAACTGCTGTTCTTTATGTCAGTTATTATAAATAAGTAAAAAGGCCCGTACATGCTTCATCTAAACTTCTAGGCAAAAATCCTCCTCTTGATCCTTTCTCTCACAGACTCAGTGTTATACTCATTTCTGGTCACATATGCTATATGTTACGGAGCAAATAAATTAATTCAGCACAGGCCTGAAGGACACTTCCGAAACACTGGTGAAACTTTCCATAATGTGCTCTACCTTTTTTTCTTCCCCCCCCTGCAACTGGTGTACCAGAACATGATTGTCTCACTCAAATTTAGCCTGAAGATTTTCAGGCTCTATTTATCTTCTACCTGGGAACCAATCCAGGGGGAAATAACGTCAGGTATACTGTTAGCATAAGGACTCTCCAAGCCCATTCTACACTGAACGCTCCCATCTCCTGAGATTACAACAACTGGACTTAGACTAGCACGAACCTGCTGGAAAAAGGCAGAATTCATCTCTGAAAAGTCTATCTGAACCCCCATGCTACAGTAAAGCTGCTAATTTCATTCTTTCCTCTAAACATCCCCAAGCTACGCAGTCCTGATACATTAATCACGTTGCCTCAGAAAAATGTTTAAGGAAGTATTCATCATTCTTCAATTATTTTTCTGTGTGATAAATGCCCGGAGGAATAGCTGATTAGGTATTTTTTTACTTCAGCCATGTGTTAAATTGACTGTATGCTTACTTACCCCTGGTTCTTTTTAATTTATTTATTTAATTTTATTACCTTTTTAGAAATGGAAGAGGCAACCGGAATGAAGACAGAAAGTAATGCATCTACAAACGCACAGTGTAAAAGAAAAGTATGTTTTGGAGTTTCTTTGAAGTCTTACTCAGATAGGTGTTTGGCAAAGCAAGTGTAAATTACTTTGGCAGAGCATGCTTCATTTTTGGTTGGGTGAGTGGTTCTGTGCCTTGAAACTGAGCTCAGAGCTAGTAGCTCTCTGCTACTAGAAACCTGAGAGGATTGTGTTACTGGGGCAAACCTAAAAAGAGATGAGTAACACAGACCTACAGTGAGAAACACGTTCTAGGCAAGCCCCTCGCTTTGTCTGCCTTGCGTGCAAACATGACTGATCAGACTTTGGGCTACACAAAATCGTGAGCTCAGCAGTCCACAATTTTACTAGTTCTAGGTATTGTGTGCTACTGATGGATATTTGGCTTTCTAATCAAGCCTTCAGCCTGGAAGTTGTCCAAGTCTTTGGAGAGTTCCAAGGATTTCCTTTCCGCCATAGCTCTTTGAGTATGAATGGCTGACGTGCATCCAAATTAGGACTTCTTAGGTTGCAGCCCCAGCTTTGCGTAAATCATACACAATTTCTCACACCCTTAAAAACACATGTGTTACAGGAAAGCTCGCTGAGCTGTCCCTTGGTGAGTTTTCCAGTCATGCTGCTAATGGTGGGAAGGCAATAGCTCAGCTGTCTAGGGATGTAGTAATTCAGGCAGAGACCCTATGTATTATTGGCTACCTAGATTATACTAGATTTGGGGTGAAAGCCTCCTCTTACAGACATTTTTACACATCCAGTTCAATTTCTTTCAAAGCTACGAGGTTGTGCCACTAAAAGAGGAGAGTCAGTCCGAGCTACCTAATGGAAATCAAGTCCAGTGGCTGCTTTCACTGACCCTTCATTTCTGTTTCAGATGACTGAAGGGAGTTCTCAACCAGAAGGTGCAAGTGAAGGCATCGGCCATATGAATGGAGCTGCCTGCAGGCAAGAAAATGGGCTTTATTCGAAAAAACGCTCAGTGCCAAGCAAAAGAATAAAAACATGAAGAGAGAAAGTGTCCCCATTCAGTTTGAATTTGCGTCCAGCTTGCTTTTGAGATGAAGAGTGCAATAGTCCAAGTCCTAGGATCTGTTTGAAGCCTAGTCTTACCTTCCATACGCTGGCTGAATTCCTATTAGCTTCAGTAGGAGTTTAAAATACCTTTTCAGATACATGAGAACTGCACCATGTGGCTTGAAATCTAGATGGGACGGAACGGACAAGTGACACACAAATACCTTGGTGCTGATGGCAGGCTTGACAAACTGTGGATTTACCTGTATTACACAGAATCTGAATTGCTTAACCACCAAATGCCAATCCTTTTAAGTTTAAAATTATATGCTTAACATGCTATTTTTACAATATTTGAAATTTCAATATGTAATATTGAGATGTTAATTAATTCCCATGTTTTAATGGCTGAATTCACAAAACAATGCTTGAGAGAGAAATCATTATTATCTTCCAGTGTAACTTGGGTCCTATGGACCATATTCCCAGCTGATGTAAATTGGTGTAGCTTTGTTAATGTCAACGATGCTCTACCAAGAGTCTACCACTGTGTGTGTAGAGACTCAATGCTTCTGCAAGGCATTCTCACTTTATGTTCAAAGAAAATTAAGAATCTGGATCCTAATTTTCTACGGTAAAGTAACTTTTATAGAAAACTATTTATATAGAGTAAGATTTTATGATTTTTTTCAAAAAGTTTATATATTGAACCCTCTCAGTCCAAAAAATATGCAAGCAGAGTATATATCATTTCAGACACACTGATTGATTGAATTCAACCTGAGGGTCTCTCAAAATGGGGTTCCCAGGGTCAGCCCAGCTTGCATTCCCATGGATTTTACTCATTTTGACAGTCATGGGAATTAGTGCTGGATCCTGTTGTAGCAGTGATGTTACTTTTTGTCGGCGGTGGTGAGGAGTCGCATACCTAGTGCATGGGATGCTGAGACATAAATGGCTGTGCTATTATTTGATAGATTAGTAAAATGAGAGGACCACTGCGTAAAACATGCATGCAACCACTTTGCAGCCACTGCCTAGCTGCACTGCAGATACTTTAGACTGACTTGGCTCTTTGTCAGTGTTAAATTTCAATGAGAGCATGCAAGCCCTGCTTCCCGTTTTTAATACATGCCCAACTCTATGCTATAGAAGACCCCGAGGGCTTTACAAATGTTTTTTTCTTCAGAAAAAAAAAAAAAGGACAAAATTTATTTCCTCTTCAATTTTATTACCCTAAGTTCTGCTGTTTTGTAATTGCTGCTAATGATCCTGCTGATATGACTGAAAATTGAGCACCTTATCTAATTTCATGGTTTCCACAATTTGCTATATTAATATTGATGTTTCCAGCATAACGTCTTCCAACATCCTCAAGCCGGCTTATTTTCTGTTTCATGATCCTTGAATAATTCTTCCATAAAAATAAATCTCTTATTTGTAATTATTATGTCCTCCACAAAGAGGTGTGTTTCTTTGTTCTAATTTTATTCTTCAGTAACAGCTGAGGGTTGTTTTGATGAGGGAATTAACTTCAGTTTGTCTCCATGTGGAAGCAGAACTGGCTGGGCTGTGTTTCCCTGAGGTCCTACATGGTCCTCTGCTGTCAGCAGCTCTTAACCTCCTAAGACAGAAGTTGTCTCAGCTGCCACAATTCAGCCGCTACTAACCCTGCACTAGGAAGGACGCCACAGGTCTTCTCCAACATGGAACTACACAAAGACCTAAGTCAACCTAATTTGGTATGTGACAAAAGGCACAGTTTAGCTCACTCCCCATGTGGAGTGGGGTTAATTACATTATACCTCATTTGTTGCATGCAGCAGCAACATGTGCTTCACAGTAAGCAAATGCTCATGCAATTTATTGGAAGGGTTAAGCTCAAAGGTGCACAGCCCACCAGTCTATACTATGGCGCTGACTGTTGTGGCAGGTCATTAGCATTTAATTTTCAAAAGCATGTCAAAGAACAAAAAATATCCGATTAGCATAAATCTGGGAGGAGGCGAAGATCATGACTTCATAAACACAAGGGGCCTGTGCTTCTACCTCTACCCTACCTCTGTCTTGCTTCTGTGTGTGCTTGAAATACATGGAACAACCGTTGTTCCAATTTACTTGTGTTTTTCACCCAGTTTCTGTTCCACACGTCAGGAAGCTCTCTACCTATTGATTCTGCGAGTTCCCTAGAGCAAGTAAGTCTTCTATTTTCTTTAAACAGGAGAGGCTCTCATTTCTATTATACATACTGAAAAAAACCCCGCTGTCATTTAAATGGAGGAACCAATCCAACAGTTACCAGGAGTTGAACTGGACCTACTGGAATTACTCTACCAGTGTGATACCATTGTTAATGTCCTGCACTATCTCAGAGTCCACCCATGAGAGTATGCACAATTCCTACTATGAAAGGTGTACTAATTAGGAGAGATGAACTAAAGGATGGGAGAGTGGAAGCAGAAATAATTAAGGCTAAACACGGAGAGAGTAGTTCCAGTCAGCTGAACTGATCAAATATTTTCCCTCCGCTGAACAGGCAAGGGTTTTTCCCCCTTTCCAACTCTCCCTTTTTCTTCCTTCTACCTCTCCTGTCCTGGCTGTGCAATTCCTGCTTTTAGCCATAGGGCTCGACGTCCACAGTAGCCCTTACATTCATCAGGCACCTCTGTATGCCAGTTCAACTCACCAACCTTGCAGAAAAAAATAAGATCATGCTTTTTTTCCCATTAGTTTTCTGCAAGGCTAATGAACAGGCTCATGATGTGATCCTGCACAGCGCATACAGCAGGAGGAAGAGGCAGTGGGGTGAGGGAAAGGCAGGACTCCATCCCAAGCAGGCATCACACACTGGGGTTAGTTACCTTTATCTTCACTCTAGCTCATCATCCTAATGCATGCTGAATCAAAGTAATTTTATTGCATTTGCATAGTTTACCACTGTTTCAATCCCTTTTATATCGGACATTTAAGACTTTTAAGCAAACAGACTGGTTAGAACAAGGGAAAAAGGGGACGGCGCTTGCTGCAAATGCTGATGAAAGAGTGACGCTGTGAGAGTCTGAACCCATGGCCAGCTAATTGCCCTACATAAAAGCAATCAGGACTGAACCTGTGTGGAGTCAGAAAGCTGTGCCTCAAACCACACTGCTTGGGGTGGGGAGAAGAATCAGGATCAAAAGTTGCCATGTCAACACACCACCACTCAACTGCCAGGGAAGCTGAGCATGCCTTATGTCCACATCTGGGGAAAAAAGCCTCAGCCTTAGCTCCGTTAGACATTGCAATGGGGATATACGGAGTAGGAGAGTCATGCAGCAGTATTATATTTTTTCTGTTGCTTTTTAGATGTATTGTTTCTTAGACGTACAACACATTTATAACCTTCACAGCTGTTAAGCTCAGTGCCTGCAAACTAAGAGACTGCCCCAACACACCAAAATCCAGAAGGGAAAAGTACCCCACACACACACACCCTCAGAAGAAGCAAGTTCTGATGATACCTGGTTAAAAAGGGGAGATAAATGGAGGGGACCAAGGGACAAGCCTGAAACACTGATTTTACATGTGTCGTTGCAATGTGCAAGGTGTTTGTTTTTTACAAAGAACCCAACAAATGTCACAAAGCGGAGAAAAAATATTCATTTTTAACGCCATAAAAGTCTGGGTCTGACTGGGCCTGGGACACCTTCCTCGAAACCCACAGTTTTCAGCACCAACATGCGAAAAATAGAGACTAGAAAAAGAAGTCAAAAGCACCCATCAGAAAAATATTTCCAAGTGGAGAAGTCTGTTTAAATGTATCTTGCAAAATGGGATACAAATATTTGTACAGGTACCTCTTCGATAGTTAAGTTCCCTGTGCTGCAGATACTCTAAGCTAAGAGCTGAAAAAAACCAGAAAGTGTTAAAGGGGCTGCATTCAGTAATATAATAGAGAAGACAAAGTAAGGAACTGGGATGTCAATGAAAGAGTATTCATTATACTGTACAGTTAGGTACTGTGCATACAAATGCAAGCATATTGTATATAAGCATGGTTGATCTACCTTGTTTTTCTCCATTTAATATAATAATTTAGGAAAAACAAGTGACTAACGCTTGCAAGCAGAGCAAATTAGCTCATAGCAGCAGAAAGGTCAGTTTAATTTTCCAGGTTTCTCAATGATGGCTTGAGCAGGTGTTCTAGTAGTGTCCTTTTTCAACCTGGACCTGGCCTGTGCTGCTGCCAGCCAAGCTCTGGCAGAAGGACTATGCAAGGGAAGACAAGGCCAAATGACTGACAGGATTTCCCTATCTCTGCTACCCATATGCATTTGTATTTTCCCACCTGGAACGTTTCATTTTTTTGGTGCCTGTGGTTCAGTAGAAAAGCTGAATTAGAAAAGAAGAGTTGTGTTTTTCCATTTCCCACTGACTCGTGGTGTGACTGGACTGGGTCATGTCATCTCTGTAGGCTTCAACTTCCAGAGATGCCGGGTATCTTACACAGGCCGTGAGAGAGAGGTCTACGCAGCATGACTCTTCATGTTGATATTTCATAAGGAAACACATTTGGGTGTAAATGAAGACCCTAGATACAGAGCAGCAAAAGTTTAAAGCCTTCACTGAGCTTCACAGCTCAAGACCAATCTGCACTAAGCAAAACAATCTCCAGCCTCTCCCACCTCTCTTCACAGCCATTCATGTGTGTTAGGGTAAACATTGATCACAATAACATACAACAGTGTGGGATAAAAAAAAATTAGAGGAAGCAGAAGGGGAAGAACATGAAGAAATGTGTTTCAGTGTGGCACTGAAGGTTTCTAAAAGTCTTTAATAATTGACAAGGCAGAAAGTCTTGTGGTCGCATGAAAGCCTGGAAAAGGATTCCTGCCTTCAGTGTAGCTATTTATTCATTACACAGCTCAGCGAGTGATTTAACATCTTTATGTCTCTATTTACTTCCACGAATAAAAGCAGCTGTAATAACCTTTGTCATGGTTTGTAAAGGTTAATCACCTTATCAGGCACAATACCGATTATATAGGACTGCAAGTCACAAAGTACAGTTAGCTCAATTTACTCATTTGCAGTTACTGCATTTTACTCCCTACTTGCATATGGTTTTCTCAGGAAATAAAGCCCTACAATATGTAGTTCAAAGTCAGAGACTGATTATGTGAAATATCATGAAGCACTGAAGGGACATAAGCACAAAACAGGGAAGCAAGTAGTCTGGCTAGCATCTCCCAGGAAGCTTAAATATCTGTAAATACATTTTCAGCTGGCATGGGGCACTTCTTTTAAGCACAAGGAAAGCCTTTGCTCTCCATTCCTTAGTTTCTTCATTCTAATCACAAAATAAGGCAGGAAGGGAGTTCATCTGGAAAATGCGCTGCTAACACGCTCCAGTGGCTTGCTCTTGAGAACAAAGATTTCTGTTCACAGTACTTGCAATCAGCTCTCAATTAACTTAGCTTTATTCTACTCTCTATTAGGCAAGACACAGATCATACAAATCATAAATAAATTAGACTATTAGAACAGACCTACAGGTCTCTGTGAGACAAGACCAGATTCCTTTGCAACTTATGCATCCACACAAAATAATCACGGCCTTTAATGCCGCTTTCTTAACTCATAGTTAAATGAGGACACTGTTACAGGTGGTGAAACTCAGTGAAAATATGAGTTTGAGTGTAAGCTATGTTTGATATAGAAAGTTTTTTTTTCTGACATAGTTGTGTAAACATAAGAAATATCTGCAATTAAGGACTGCATCTTTACTCTTTTGCCTAAAGTGTGTTAAGCTAATTCCTGATTCATGAGAAAGGTTGGAGAGTTACCTCTGACCACTGTATGAAAATATTTACCCACAAATGCTCATGGCTTCATATGAAGTTCAGAAGACTTTTCCTACTACTTATTCCCACTCCTATGAGAGTCCTGTTCTCTTTATTACTAAACCTAACTTCCACTATAAATCATCATAGCAAAGAACCATAGAATGGTTAGAGTTGGAAGGGACCTTAAAGATCCTCTAGTTCTGACCCCCCTGCCGTGGGCAGGGACACCTCCCACTACACCAGGTTGCTCAAAGCCCCATCCAACCTGTCCTTGAACATTTCCAGTGATGGGGCCTCCACAACTTCCCTGGACAACCTGTTCCAGTGCCTCACTGCCCTCACAGTAAAGAATTTCTTCCTAATATCTAATGTAAACCTACCCCCTTTCAGTTTAAAACCATTACCCCTCGTCCTATCACTACTCTCCCTGATAAATAGTCCCTCCCCAAATATTTCCACAGTTTGATTTGAGAGCAGTGGGATGGGTCCCACTGGAAAGCACGCTAAGAGAGCACTTTGTATTGCAAGCATTCCCTCCTCCCATAAAGCTTCAGGTGCTGCTGGGTACCCATCTCCAGATATAGTTTCTGTTCACTTTATTTTGTCTTCCAGCATTCATAAAGTTACCAAATATCTTCTTTCGCCTTGTCCATCAAAGGTTGCCAGCTACTGACAATACTGCCTTCTCTATAAACTTGCTATTTCACATTCCAGAAGAACAGTCTGGAAAAACAAATAGCAGCTGTTTATACAGGCATTTCTTCCATAAATAATATGTGTGCATGCACATTATGCATATGGGGGGGTGGGAGGAGTTTGCATATCTGTAGGTCTATAGATACCTTTTTCACAGAATCATAAAATTATAGAATCACCTAGGTTGGAAGGGACCTTAAAGGTCATCGAGTCCAACAATTAACATAACACTGCCAAAACTACCACTAAACCACATCCCTCAGCACCACATCTACCTGTCTTTTAAATACCTGCAGGGATGGTGATTCTACCACTTCTCTGGACAGCCTGTTCCAATGTTTGAAAACCCTTTCTGTGAAGAAATTTTTCCTAATATCCAATCTAAACTTCCCCTGGCACAATTTGAGGATGCTTCCTCTTGTCCTATTGCTTGTTACTTGGGAGAAGAGACTGACTCCCACCTCTCTACAACCTCCTTTCAGGTAGTTGTAGAGAGTGAAAAGGTCTCCCCTCAGCCTCCTTTTCTCCAGGCTAAACAACCCCAGTTCCCTCAGCCGCTCCTTATAAAGCTTGTTCTCTAGACCCCTCACCAGCTTTGTTTCTCTTCTCTGGACACCCTCCATAATCTCAATGTCTTATTATATATGCACAAACACATATAGAAGCATGTATACAGATGCATTCCAAAGTAATTTATCTGTGAGGCAATCCATTTATGTTCAATAAATGTAATGTGAAACAGAGGGAATCACCATTTGACGTATTTTTGAGATTAACAAAATAAATTTTATGAAAGAGAGGGTCTTTAGTTAAAGACAAGTAATTGCAGGTGAACCATCTAAGAATACTTCAGCATACTGCCATCATGGGCAAAGATATTTCCATAGAATCATAGAATCACAGAATCACTTGGGTTGGAAGAGACCTTCAAGATCATCGAGTCCAACCAAAGACATAGGTTTATAAACTTACAAAACCACCCCTAAACCATGTCCCTCAGCACCACGTCCACCTGTCTTTTAAATACCTCCAGGGACGGCGATTCCACCACCTCCCTGGGCAGCCTGTTCCAATGCCTGATAACCCTTTTGGTAAAGAAGTTTTTCCTAATATCCAATCTAAACCTCCCCTGGCACAACTTGAGGCCATTTCCTCTTGTCCTGTCGCTTGTTACTTGGGAGAAGAGACTGACCCCCACCCCGCTACAACCTCCTTTCAGGTAGTTGTAGAGAGTGATAAGGTGATAGGGAGCAAGGAAAACGAAAAGATGGTAAGATATCTGTAGGCCACTGATGGAAAAGGAAGGAAATGCCTTCTAAGCAGAAATCCTGAAAAACGCAGAGCTTTAAAAGTGTAGTTGACAAGTTAGACTACATTAACCAAAAAAAGGTAAATCTCATTCATGAACCTGGGTCTTCATTGCATGCTGTTCTTCAGGTTGAGTAAATCTTTGCACAAAACGTGTTAAATGGATTAACCTGGTTTACCTATAGGTTTAATACTGTCAGAAATGAACTCTTGTGGAAAACCTTGCAAACAAAAATGCTTTAGAGACTCTTGAAACATGAAATGCCTAGAATGCAGAAAGAAAAATAGCCAGGTTTCTTTAACTGTATACAGAGAAAAATTGTCAAAAGCTGCGACCACTTTGCAACCTTACATGCCATTATCATGACAGAGTTAGCTACCCTGCTGAAACCTGGTGTCTTAGGTGTCAGCCTTCATGGTCTTGAGCTTCCCTGATGTGGACCTGCTCTGCTCTGCTCTGGGGCTGAGCGTGGGGCCGTAAGTCTCTCCCCCTGCACTGATTCTGTGGGTTGCACAGACTTCGGGGACACACAATCCTGCTGCTCAGATGTCCAAGACCAGTGGTACTCACAGATTCCCTAGCTTTCTGAAAACAAAACATCTCTTTTTTTCAGCATTTAGAAGCAAAACTGTGGCGCCTACAGGAACACTGACCAACAGACCTAGTATCTTCAAAATTGCCTAGGTGAAAATCATCTCTCCGCTTGCTTTTCCTTTCGCACACCCCCAAAAAGTAGCTGGGGGAGAAAGGGGCACAACCAGCTTCCCTCATCCTCTTTCTCTTGGTCCATTTACAGACTGTCCTGACACCTTCTTTCAAGGCAGGGTCCTAGGTCCATTGCCTGGGGGGCCGAAACTCGAAGGTGGCAGCTCTGGCATGTCCGGTGACAACCCCCCTGTACTTGCTGAACGGTGAATTACCTCAAGACAGTCTATTCTTTCTTTCCTGTTTTTCCAGACCGGTTTCTATTCAATGAAGTGCTTTGTGCTTAAACAATAAACAACCCAAAGGCTTGCCCAAATGCAGCATTCATTTTTTGCAGAGTGGTTGGCCAGCCACACCTGCATTTTCTGTTGCTGTATTTTTTGCCTTCTCTAAAGGAATATCGCTTCGTTTGCATCGTCCCCTTACAAAGCAAACATTGTTTTCGGCTCCCGCTGAACACAGCTTGCAGCAGGCTGCTCAAGGGGGAAGGTTCGTGGCAACTGAACCATAGGCACGAAGAGCAGATTGCTTGGGGAGAAAGCAGTGACACACTCCAGCCCATGGGCACCAGGCTGCGTTAAGCAAGGCGCAAGCGGGAAATAAAAACAAGGAAGCAGAGGAATCACATGACTTTAAGCACCTTCTAGGTGCACAACACAAGGACAGATGGGAGAAATCCCTGCCAGTCAACAGAGCACGCGGCAGTGCCAGTGTATTTCCATATGTCTCTCCTGCTAATGCCCATGTAGAGGGCACTACAATCCAGCCCGTAATATGTACTTGCTGAGGGCCTTAGAGCAGCAGCATTTCCTCAGTTCAGACCCCGGAATCTCTCCCAGTGGGTATGCAATGATGGCTTTCTTGGACTGCTTGAAGTTTTTTGGCAGTACACAAGTATTTCCTGTTGGTTAGGCTCCATAAAAGCCTACGCAGCTTCTAAAGGTGCACCACATCTGCCTCACCCTACCTGTTACTGAATCAAACAACATCCATCGATCCTTCAGTACCCGGGTTTTCCAAAAGATTATGTAATTCACATGGGAAGAGACACACTAGTGACTTATGGGGATGTAATTCCACTGGTTTGAAAACAGTTCTTGTTTCTCATGGTGGCAGCAAATTTAATTTTGCACTGCCTAGCTTTCAAAATTTTTTCAAGTCTCATCATTTGTACAATACCAGTGGAAAAAAAGGTCTCATGACTCTATCGGTCCATTTTATGTAACATGTTTGCAGTGAATGATTAAACAAAAAGATTATTGCCTAGTAAGTTTTGAGTAGTTGCCCAGAAATCATGCATGCAGAGCCAAATAATACCATTGACGTTTAAGCACTTTTAAAAGGATTAACTAAAGGAGATGGTGCCAAAATTCATCCTTTGAACAGGGAGGTGTGCTTGTGATTGAAACGTCAACGACAAACTCAACATTGATTTGAAACATGACGCAAAATGCACAGGGAACTTCATTCTCCTGTTGCTTTAGATATCAGCACTAATGCACACTGAAGGACGAATCCCTGGTAACGAAGCCAGTGATGGCCACGGTCTGGGCAAATGGGGATGTGTAGGTTTATGTCTTTGCCAGTTGTCTTTGTGCTCCCTTTATGAAAGTCATAAACATTCGTGTGACCCAGTAGGCTGCTCAGGAATAATTTACATCTGTAATGCTATGAGCACTGTTCACAGAGATTTCATTGTTTAAGTTGCAAGTGCTCCCTGAGTTCCTGATTCCTTAACAATTTTCAGATCAGGCACATCAAAAGTTCTGGTACAAATACTTGGGTAAACAGTGTCACAGAAGAATTGACAAAGTTCCCTATTGCTTGGAAAATATAGGGAGTTTAGTGCCAGCTCACAAAATGTTTGTGAAAAGCACAACCAAAATTAATGACACTGCAGATTTAATAACTAATTACTGTTATTAAATGTTTTCGCAATTTGCTGAAGTCTAATGGAAGGGCTTGTCTGTACTTGAAGGTTAATTCTGACCAGGACAGAGTACATGTACATTGCAATAACTATTGCAGAATAACTCGAGTGTGAAAATCTGTTCTGGAATCAGTCTGCCTCGTTCCACTTTAGATTAATCCACTCTGAAAGAAAGAATTTGGGATCTGACACATATCAGATTTGAGAGCTCTTTTTTTAGAAGTACTTGAATTCGGTATTGTCCTTCACTCTTCTTCCCTTTTCAGTAGGCTTTTTGGCATACATTTAATTCAGCTCTGCAGTAAGGATAAAAGGAATACCAAAAAAGAAGGGAGTTCTGGAGAACCCTTTTATTAATTAATTCCTGCCGACGTCCTTGGATTCTACAGAAAATGTTGTAACTAATGATCTCTGGGTATCTGAGGCCTCTACTTGTACCTGTAGGTTCAGAACTTGAGGACCACGGTGCCCAAGACCCCTTTGTAGCTTGCACAGCAGGTTCTGTCTGAGGAACTCTGCAAGGGGTAGGGAGGGGATGAGCTTGGGCACTACAGCTGCACAATGAATCATCGCAGAAGCTGATAGCATTACTTTTAGAGACCCATAGTCTTGCACAAGATTTTGGTTGTCATACTCTTCTACAGCCTCCAAAGACAGCAATGATGACACTGGCAATCAGTGGCTCTTTAGGCAGCTTTTTACTCCTTTTGCCTGCAAGAGGGACATCCAGCATGCTCATTTCCAGTACCACATAGCAGGCCAGAACTGCTTATGTGGTGACTTTTAACGCTCATAGAACAGGCTGATCAACCTTCTCCAAGGGGGCTTATAAAGTCAGAAAGGAAATACTCCTCTGTGTGTGCAGCCGCTCTTTCTATTGGGAGTGCTTGGCACAACTGTTGAACAAAAAATACATATAAAAAATAAAAATTATAAAAAATCAAAACAATGGCAATGGATGACTCCAGATCATTCAAGGCACTCTGTATTTCTATTCCTTGGCTGTGGTTCTGACTGTCCTAAAAGCTGGTGTTCTGAACAGAAGTGGTGTTTGTATCCTAGCCTTCAGCTAGTTAGGCAGGAAGCCCAGTTTTCAGTACTGTGCTCCTGACCGCAAAGCATACACCTGGGGCCAGGATTTGATGTGACAATTTTAGGTTGGCTACTACCAGATCAAAACCGCTGTGGCCACGAGCTACATGGAGCTGATTCAGTACACATTCAGCTTCTTAAATCTTGGGGGCAGAGAGAGGGGAAGTTTATTTTGACAGATGTTGGGCCAGATGAGGCATAACTGTTCTGCTGCAGATAGCGTAAGAGTCTATAAACTCTATATGATGTGCTTTGGTGAATTTGATAGAAATCCAAGCATCAAATATATTCATCTCATCTGTATCAAATCTTGGCTCTAGGATGCTTTGGAGGTGAACAGAGCCAGTGGCTGCTACTGGATGGTGTGCCCTGAGGCGGGGGAGTTAGGTACCAGTCTCAGACAGATGCCTAGCAGAGGCAAAACTCTGGCAAAACTGCTACTATAAATCACCACACCAGGACTTAGGTGATCCTCGGATTCTGCTGATGAAGAGTGCTGCTGGAGATGATACTCAAAGAGCCACTGAACATGCCAGTCATGATGATTTTCAGCTTAAGAAAACAAAATTAGAAAAAGAACAGACACAGCGTCTCCAGCAGGAGTGCCTCTGGACTTCAGCAGCAGTATGAACTGAATGTAAAATAGCTGGTAGCAAACAATGCATTTTAATATACTTTACAACCTCAGTGTGTGGCAACAGTTACAATAATTAATTAGGCATATTAACACTTGAAACCCTCTGTAGCTTGGGAAGGGAGCCACTGGAATAAATTTCAAGTAATCTATAAGTGCCATCTTTTATTTCACATGAAGGTATCCAGCCAGGGCACGATACTGACTGAGCTCAGAGACATGCAATAACTGCAGGAGGTCTTCTACTGGTCTCCCACTAATTTAAAACATAAAGCAGGATCAATCTAAAAGAGACAAGGTGTTTCAGATTAGGAGAGACTATCTACATTGCTTATGACTGCTGCAGGGAAGTGTCTTGATACCTATCCTGCATTAATTCCTTGCCTCTGTGGACTGTTCTTTTTTAAAATGCCTGAGAAGCACATTTCCTCAGGAATTTGAGCATTTCAAAGGTCTGGACCAATCTTGCAGAATAAGAGAAGGAGAGAAGAGTGTGCATGTCCATCCTGAAGCATGCATGTAGATATTTGAGCTGCACAGAGCTTTCCACATGAAAGGATGTATCAAGCTTCTGCTTGCTCATCGGCTCTGTTAAGCAAGACGGCTCTTAAATTTGTTAGGATGGACCATATTCCCAGCTGGTACAAATTATGGTAGCACTTCTGGCTTCAGAGAACTTATGCAAGTCACAACAGCCTTGGATCGGTACCTTATTCATGTGCCTGCATCTGCAGTCTCATGCATTCAAACTACTGTATGAAACACTAAGTGTGAATTTACAGACTGCTTTTATGCCCAAAGTGCATAGATAGCCTGAAGTACAAAACTACTCTCCACTGGTTTCCACCAGCTCACATACTCTCAATGTCATGCTATCTTGCCCTAATATACCATAAAAAGGAAGTATCAACACAAATTAAACAAGATGATTGGAAGAGTTTGCAGGCTGCCTGGTAAACAAGCATCATGCTGGCTCCACTTCATCCCTAGCATTAATTTCTAGTTAAATAAGCAATTGTAAGTGTCTGAGAAATTATGTTTACCATTCGTCTGGAAAAATAAATCCTCCTTTGCATGCCAAATCCTGTCAGAGATTTCCACTGCGTTCACATTGGCCTACTCACCCACCACAACTCCTCCTCTCCTGGCAGCAGTGGCTGACCAGCAGTGAAGCAGCCATCCTCAATCCTTTTTGGCAATGAAGCTCCACGAATTGATCCCCAGTGTCCTGCTCCTGCCCACAACAAAATACGGCTTCCTCCACTGTGGACAGTCACATTCTTGAAGGGAAGAATTCAGGGCAGAATTCACGATGGCACTGAAGGAGATACCTGATTCGTATGTCAATTTTAAGGCAAGGCAAGGCAAGACCAGATGTATTATCACATGAAAAATTACTATTTTTAATAGTCACTTTGAAACAATTCTCTATTCAGCTATCTCACAGCAGCTTAAAACTTTTCAAGCATTCATTTTTTTCCTCTGGTTTCCTGACACTCAATGTAATATAGAGCAAGCAACCTCTGCTTTTTCCAAAAATGCATATATTTACTGTCATAGTTCAAGAACCTCTGCTTCCCTTTTCACCTTCAAACCCCTATATGCTGACTTTGAACATGCTTAAATACCTGGGTGCAAGGCAGTTAACCTGAACTGAAAACTGAGTTTCAGCAGGTCGTTTAAACTACACAAAACCCTCAGTGTTAGATGCTGTACAAACATTACATTGAACTACATCTAGTGTAGTTCAAAATAATCCCCTCTCCAAATTAATCATGAGTAAAATAAGGAAAAGTAAGATTATGGCTAATTCTCAAGAGGTACCATGTTCTTGGGCTGTTCACTCTAAAATTATTTGGTTCGCAAGTATAATTTTTGTCCTGCATGGCCATTCTGTATAATCTACTTGGTTCACTCTTTGCCAGCCACAAATGATCAAAAATGATGAGCTAGGACCTCCAATAACCATCAGCTTTTCTAAAAAAAAAAAAAATTAGTAACATATTGGAATATTTATTTGTCTTTTACTTTCAAGTTCAATGGTTTTCAGTGAAGCCACTCCAGAAACCACCTTTCAGAAAAAAACATCCTGCTTCATGGACGTAGTCAAAGTAATAATTTCTGGTGAAACATGCTTTCAAGGAACACATCTAAAACCATGAAGTTTAAAATAAACTTTTGGGTGAAAAGCTTCTCCAATATGCATTGCTTTGTCTGTTAAACTTGGAACTGCCGTTGCACAGACCTACTATTAACTTGTAAGAGGAAAAATACCTTTAATGGGCCATAGCATTAGTCTTAGCCTCACTTTGTTTCTACTTCTTCTAAGACTGAAAATACAAGACTTAAGTCCTGCTGCAATAGTTGGTCTAGCTTTACATGGGCGTTTACAAGTTAGTCTGGGAGCAATTTTTTTTTAAAATTACTTAAGAGAATCCAAGTCTCAGAAAAATGTGGATCTCAATGCAAACTTTGTTGGTTGAGTCTATGTCTAATTTTACTACAAAGCAACTTATGCAATAGGATAACCTGCTTACTGTGTTAGTAGAGTCACCTTCATCAAAGGCTTTCATAGGAGGTGATATAACATCCTAGTAGGCTTATAGAATTAGTGACTGTGCATTGACTGTGTGACAGGCACAACGTTGGACTGGAAGATAAAGAGGATATTTTCTAAGCTCCGGGTAAGAATGTGACTTCAATGTTTTTGTACTGCAAAGGCCCCAGGCACAGGGAAAACAAACATAAAAGGATGTGCAAGAAACACTACACATCATCTGAATTCCCCAAAAAAAATGCAGGAATTGTTTTTTTCGAGCACATATTACACAGCTAGTAACATCTGAAATAAGCCATCTAAAATGACTGACAATGCTCTTTGTTTTTCTCCTCCCTGACTCAGATTTTCTTGGACCCTCTTGGGACTGCAAGGGCTCAGTGACTTGCCTGTGCCCTGCAGGAGCAACAAGTTTGTGCCCCACTCATGGAATCTGTAATTGCAAAAGCTGACTCTTTTCCCAGGTTATGTATGATTCAGGCTACCCCGAGGGCAGAGGGAGCAGATATACCCTTTAGAGGTGGTGAGACCATGATTTAAACAGAATCCCTGTAAACTATCATTTAGTTGGTTTGCTGCATTTAGCCATTGCAGGTTTTTTTGTTTGATGTTTAATTTCTTACTGAACCTTGAGCGACCTGGTAGGACATACGACATCAACCATGAGTAATCATTTGTTTGTAGTTAGTTACCATTAACACTACCAGATAGCTTAGTCAATAATAATAAAAAAGGCAGAAGTGCTAAATAAATACTTTTTATCTGTATTTAAAGGGTCTCCCTTTTCGTGTCTCTGATGACAGAAGAAATTAATAAGCAGTGTGGAAAAAGTTAACGTTGTTGTGGAGCAGAGCTATAAATACATAGATAAGTATTCTCTATGGGTTTCTATCAGGACATGTTTTGTATTGACTGTTCATCTTGCTGCTAAATTGCCCCCATTTTGTCACATTTACTCCAGGACTGCCCTGCTGCAATTTTTGACTCTGATCTCTCCCTCTTTCTCCGCCCTTTTTTAAAACAAATATCTGAATGCAGCCTTTCTTATGGTAGGTCCTGAGGTACAGAATTACCTCCTGCTGACATCCAGCTCATCTTTCCAATCCTAGTTTCCGAACAACACCCACATCATCCATCTATCTATCTATCTATCTATCTATCTATCTATCTATCTATCTATCTATCTACCTAATCTATCTACCTACCTACCTACCTACCTACCTGCTGAAAGCTGTATTTACTGTGACCAATGTTAACTCCAATTCCTTTCTCAGTTGTGCCTCCAGCCTTCCTTCATTTTCCAGCTCTTTCAAATAAATACTCCAGTTTAGCTGCCGTTTACAGGCATGATGTAGGCCTGAATGTATTAATAAATCAAACCAGGTAATCCCAACTGCCTTTTCTGGTCCTTTGTTCTTGTGAATTTCCTTATGGTTTGTCAGTATAATATTAAGTGGCTGCAGGTCGCTATTGAATTGCTTTATTTAATTTCATTGAAAATTTTTGGGGAACTGCCATTTTGGTGTTTAGTTGTATAGCATCTGGACATCAAAAGCCTGGTCCAGCCTTATGGCTTCTGCAACAATTGACTGTTACTAAAATACAAAGTGTAATCATTGGTAAATGTAATCTCTGTATTACACTGGCAAACTACAATAACTGCTTTGGTCACGGATACCAAAATAAAAAGAAGAGATGGTTTTAGAGGCTGTCATGACATACACATATAGACATCATGGTTTAGTAGATTATACGGCTTGCATGGCATGTCTGCCTGTCTCCTGCAAGCCCAATTCAGTACTGTTTGCACTACATTAGATTGGATGTGCATTAAAAGGAGATAACCAAACTTGAAAGCACTTAAAGGAGAATTAATGTAATTTGGTTCAGGTTATCTAAAACGGTTAGACAGCCTGGTTTTAAGGTAGGAAATCTTCATTCACTCTTCATTCAGAACCATAGCAGGTCTACCTACAAAAATACCCAGGAATTTTCCCAGATACATGGGAACATATTGGTAGCAGCAGGACACTACACTATTTCCAGGTACTAGGAACATACTTATCAGAAGAGTAAAAGTGCTTGGCTTGCCAGAAAAGAATCAAATAAATAGTTCCACACAGTACAGGGCAGAGGTACATCAATTGCCCTTATGCAGGAAGAAACTGCCAATAAAGTTTCTGATGAAAACAGCTCCAAACCCATGCAATAGTTTCCAGGGCCATCGAGGCATGTGAAATTGAGATGCGGTGAGGAGTGACTGCAAAAATCCTATTCTGTGCAGGACTCTTTGATTGAGAGACCCACCCCTCTGGCTGCCTTACTCTGAATTATGAGGCTGGAACTACACTTGGTCTGTTAAGTGAATAGATTTTGCTTCAGAAATTGTTTTTTCAAAACAAACACATTGTTTGAACTACCAGTTTCAACGTTTTGGACTAGATTTTGCAAGTCCAGTGTACATAAGAGAGGAAAACTTAAATACAGAGGCTGACCTTTTCACTCTGCAAGCAGAGGTTTCAACAAAGTCCTGTCTGATTAGAGATTTCAGAAGATTTCAAAAGTTTTGAAAGCCATGGAGGTGTTTGTGAAACAGAACCTGGTTTTTTTATGGCTTGTCCCAATGTTGACAGGCACGGAGAGGCAGAGCAGGACCCGGCACTGCAGCTAATGCAGCAGGCAGTGCTGACTCAGAAGCATAGCTGGAGACTAATAGGACCCTGGTTTACACAGACTAACATTTGATAGAGTCCTTTGGCCAACCTCCTTGCTTTAGTGTCTCCTACTTTCTTGTCAAATGTAAAGTGAGACTTCCTAGCTAATGTCATTTCTGCCGCGTTACTGTCTATGCCTGCATTATTTCCGACACAATTTGCAATAGCAGTGTAAATCTCGCAGCTAGAATCTTTCCCCTATGCTTGTATCAGACAGCGGTTCATAAGATGTTGTTTTACATAGAATTTTGCAGCTGATGCAGCAGAGGAGATAGACATGAATCAAAAATGGCACCAAGGGGGTTTCACTTGCAATGACCTATGTTCCACGTAGAGGTTTCCTTAGAAGCAAAGAATATAGATTGAAGATAGTCCCTCAAAGACCTGCTTTCTGGCATAGAACAGGTGAAAAGGCAGTTTGCGGTACATTAACCAAAAGGATGTTCAAGTGGATTAAGAATGTGTCAGAAAGAGAGCTTTATCATTTCTATATTCAGTTTTACCTGACTATAAACTGCTGGAACAACCCAAGAGAGCACGAAATACTGTTATCCAAAGTGAAGCATTTCCAAAATGTTCATGCAGGTTCCAGAGTGTCTCCTGCTGCCAAAGCAATTTAAATTTAAGGCATTAACTTTATTTAAAAATATCTCTATGCTTTGGAGAGGAGCTTGGAGCCAGCTGCCCTCCCTCTCAGCATATGTAAGTGATAATGGCAGGTGAATATGTACTGTACAGTAGCTTCATATTTCTCCCATTAGGATCCATGTCACTTTCTATTTTTGAGAGCTGAGTGAGCGTTTACTAGGCTATGCTGCATCCCTCTCCTTCCCCTGTACCGTAACCTTGTAACCCAAGACGCTGGTGGCAGTATTGGGTTTCAAGTGCTCTGACCTTTTGTCCCTCTCCTTGAAATTGACTGGTTTTATCCCGCTTGGGTTACACAGATAACCTTTCGTGACATGCCTGGTGAACTTCCCAGCAGAAGCAGGAAAGGACCAGGGCTTCCCTCAATTCAAATAGAAGCAATTCGAAGCTGGGGCCCCGTTAGGCTGGGATGGTGCTAGATCTTTCTGAAATTGCCCTGGATACTCATGGGGCCATGATGGGACTTACCATTTAAGCCTTCTGGTGATTGATCCACAGGTGATGCAGGGACTGAATTCACATTCTGGGCCCCTTTCTCCAGGCCTTATTCAGGCAAAATACTTAGTGAATGTCTTAGGTGTTTTGCCTCTTAAAGACAGAAGAATCGAGCCGCTTGTAGAATCCATCGGATAAATTCAACAAGAAATAGCAATTCCTTACCCACTATGCCACCATACATCACCCCCCCACACACACAAGACCCCCAAAAGATATCCAGAGAAGGAATGACATGACAAGTGGGAAGACGTTTGAATTATTTTGTCATTCCCATCTGGAGGGTCTCCACCTAAACCCCCTGGGAGTTTTACCTCTGTGCCAAGTGTGAGATCAAACTGGAACCAAATCATTATCTGCCACTGTTGGGTGACCCAGTTCACAGAATAAATAACACTTGGTAGAAGCTGGACAATTGTTGCCATTCGTTAATAAGGCTCAGGGCTTTTTTATTTATTTGAAATCTTTCAGGCTATCTAAAAGATTAGAAAAAACAGATTGGTACCCTTGCTCCTGATTTCTGATGTGCGACTGGATTCATGTTTCTATATTCCCCGCATTTCACTTCCAAAAGGTTTTATTTTCTATTTCAGTTTTCTGTGACTATCCCAATCTGGAATAGTAAACTTTGTCTTCCTTTTTATATGCAACAACTCACAGGGTGAACACAGTTCTCAGAAAAGGGTCAAGAAAATTCCTATCACCTAGCTAAAAAAGCATTATTTTGAATCTCCTCTTTGCATAGCATTTGAGTTAATTTTGGCTTCAACATACCATAAATCTGTACCTTACTGAATAGCTAGTTGCTCCTCAGGATTGTTCCACCTCCTCTGACCCCTGGCTGTGTCTTCCCACCTTTCCCCTTGGCCAGCACGGGCATTCATCTGATGCTATGGAAAACCAGGTCAGGAAACTTAGCCAGCAGAAAATTAATCACTCGTTTTTCATGGTTTAATTTTTTGCTGGTTTGGTTTGAACAAACTCAGTGAGAGTTCAGAAAAATGCAGATTTAAACTAAAAAAAAAAAAAAAAAAAGCAACACACTGTTAAATGGCTCAAACATTTCCTGAAAGTTTACTTTTACCATTTGCCAAAAGTAGAGCTTTATCTGGTATGACTAGAAATCCTTTTATCTTGCCACTTTTTCAGATTGTGGTCTCTTACAAAAGCCGCAGATTTTGGCAGTTCTGGAAAGCTCAGTGGACAAGACTTGGATTCATTCTAGCACATATCTCCACACCTTGCTTTCCCTCTACCTCCACATTCAATTATCCTCAAGACAACACAAATTTTGAAAGCTTTTACACAGAATTAACTAAGAAGAAAAGCAGACTTATTTTGCCTTTCAGTTATTTTAATAAGTTGCTAATACTTTTCCCAAGCGACATTCTTTACTTTCAGTTATTAGCCTTCTTTTTTTATTTAGCCCTTCTTTGAGGAATTCAAGTCCTTTCCATAGAGCCATAGCCTATCCGTGGGCACTTGAAATACAACCAACTGCTATTTTCCCTACAGGTCATAGTCATTTTTTATAGCACTTAATTTTTTTAATGTGGAGGCACAGACAGACAGTTTATACTTATTCATAGAGAAGACTCATTTGTTTTGGTTAAGTATTCATGAGAGTAACTGCTGACCATTCCAGTATCTCCAGAAACCAAAACACGCTCTCTCACAAATCACTAGCAAATAGCAGCAAGGGAAGCACATTGAGAAGATCTTGCTGATTTATGCAAGCCCCCCAGTTGAGCTGTCATACCTAGGTTGCTGTAAGAGGTAATAGACCTTTACATTGAATCCTTGGTTTGTCTGCCTGACCTGCCAGTTAACTGGTGGTTAACAGTTAATGCATTTCCCAACAGTGTTCTGTGATAAAGGAACACGCTCGTGGTTTCATAACGCATATTTCATTGCAGGTGCTGTCTCCAGCTAAAATCTGTCTTTCCCTATTTACAACGGGGTTATAAAGCGCCACTGATTTTCATGCTCTGGAAAACAGTAGCTAATATATTGTAAAAATCGCAAAACTTCTTTAGAGCTCAAAGTATCATCCCTGA
This sequence comes from Chionis minor, assembly GCA_013398295.1. Taxonomy (NCBI): domain Eukaryota; kingdom Metazoa; phylum Chordata; class Aves; order Charadriiformes; family Chionidae; genus Chionis; species Chionis minor. Next base: position 206,672 of record VZSF01009393.1, on the reverse strand, counting down.
TAACCATGAGAAATGCTGGCCTGGCTGTTACATGTCTAATAAGTGTGCACAAAACAGCTGCGGGAATTAACAAACCAAGGGCAAAAGGCAAAGATCATGCGTGGGATTAAGGTAGACAGCGATCCTCCCTGAAACATGCTATTTGACCATTTCATTTTGAAAAGGCAATATGACTTTGAAGCCCTAGCAGTATTTTCCGTAGAGCTGAAAAGTAAGGATGACAGATGTTCCACTAGCTCACTATCTACTGTCACAGCAAATATAGTTTTCTTGTCACCACCTACAAGTCCCAGGATATGACTGCCTTTCCTCCCTCCCGTCTACCCCTCCATGTCTAACTCCGCATTTCCTCAGCCCACCTGCTCTACCAGAGCTCCCATCAGCTTCCCTCACAATCACTGATGCCAAGCCCCTTATGAGCATCAAGAGTTTCCTGAGCTCCTCTGCGAAGTCCCGATCCTTCTTTTAATGGCCTATTACTGTCATGCTACTAACTGCAAGCAACTGAACGCTCCCCAGCTTTTTATAAAATGAAAGAAGGAAAGAATGAGTTTCTCAGGTAAATTCTGAGATGAATGATGTTGCAAGGAAAACTCACATTTGGTCAGGATTTTGCTGACGTGCACTGCTTATTTTTATTGGCATCAATGGGAATCTGCTTAAGGATCTAATGTCTCTTGCAAAACTTAAAACAGGGCAAGGAAACAACAACAAAATGAAGATCTTGAAAAACTAGAGGAAAATCATTACAACACTGACAGAGGTCATTCAGTCAACTGTCAGCATATTTTGGTATTGGATCTCAATTTTGCTTCCTACTGCTCTGGCTGGGAGGACTTTTCATACAGGGGCACTACATTTGGCCTAAAAACATTCTCCAGGCTCTACATCATTGTAGAAATTATGTTCAATGATACCAGGGTCCTCAAGACCTTAAGGCACAACTTTCCAAGGCTCCCCCACAGTCCATACACGCTCTTGCCAGAAGTTCACCTTCCCACTTCCTTACACCCAATTTGTCAAAAGGAAATTCTCAACCTCAACCACTTTACCCACAAATGAAATGCAAGATACAGGCTATGTCTACACAGCACAATGAAGAGGTAGGTATCACCAAGTGACTTATTTTCAGGCCTTGAAGCAGCACAGTACGGCGAACATTAGCACCTAAACTAATACCAACAAGTTTTTGTATCTCTATGACACCAAGCTCATGCAGCTGTGCTGCTTCCGGCACTCCACTCTGCATGTCCATGTCTTATGGCGTGTGGATACCTAATCCATGTCAGGATCCACCTGGTAGCTCTGCACCATGTGAGACATACCTATCATTGCTGCTCCATGCATCTGAAACACGAGCGCAGGACTCCATCTCAGCTGCCTAACCCTTCCTGAGCGTCTTTTGCATCTTCCACAGCAATACAGGGCGCACTTCTCTTCAAGCATCACCTCTAGTTATTGACACGCCTTGCTGAAAAGAACTTTCTTTTTAAGGAGCAGAAGGTAAATATCTTGGTCGCCTCCTGCCCTTCCCCTGGGGTTTTATCATTCTCCCATCTTCTCTCTTAGTTACAGTAGATAAGACTGATTCAGCCAGTCAGCAGACTTTTTTGCTCATGAAGCTATAGTTCTGCTTCTGTCCTATACTGGATGTCCTCTTTGGGACTCGGGAGAAAAATATGTTTTAGTGCCTGAACGGGCTGACTAAATATTTCAGTCATTAGGTTAAGTATCATCTGCCTTCTTGCAGATGTGTAATCCTTTTAGGAGTAGATTAACCCTTTGCACCTACAATGTCAACAGTCACATGGGAAAATGGTATATACAGAAGCTATTAAAAATAAGCCACATCTTCTGCTATCCTGGAGGTCACTCTTGGGTATTACTAAGGGTGAATTGTAATCATATGAAAGATCTTGGACCAAGATAGTACACTTCTCATGTCTTTCCTTTCATCAGCAAAATGAGTACTGCATTAATAAGGAAAGTGAAAACCATATATCCTTGTAGCCATCAAATATGCATAGCGCTATTACATTTCCCAGGCTGTCCGGCTTTAAAAGAAGTCTGTGTTCACAGGGTACAAAACAGCCGGCTTTCACAGACATAAATACCAACGGTCTTCCCAGAAGCAATTCCCAACAGCAAATTTTTCCACAGGTCCCCAGAGGGCAATGTATGTGAGTAAAATGTGGAGCAATGAGGCTCCAGGAGAAGATCAGCAAAGGAGAGATCCTCCCAAACTGCAAAAACAGACAAGAATTAAACTTGGCAGATATTTCTCAAGGTGACAAGAAAGTATGTCAAATGCCTGGTGCAAACGAGTCCCTGAAATGTCTCGGAAACAACTTTCTGGCAACAACCAAGAACTTTCAACTCCACCATGTATGCACGTCCACCTGAGACTTCAGGTTGGAGGGGTGGAGGGGGCAGTACCTGTGGAGGAAGAGCTCTCTCATCACCAGGCTCCTCTTCCCTCCCTCCCCAACCTACTGTAAGCTCAGCAATGCTACCCCTGAGTTTGCATAGCCAACGCGATGAAACCCAAGGTGAGTTTGCTCCCCTACCACAGAACAAGCAATGACCATACATTTTTAATCATAGTAACTTCAAAAACTATGCCCCGTAATCAACAAGCAAATACAAATCTGAAAAGGGAATCATCAGAGGCACTAGCATTTAGAGGTTATGTGGAGGGCAATTAGCACGGAGCTGCCTTAAAGCTCATCTGTGAACCCACAGTGTGCTCCTTAGGACCAAGGAATGTTTCCTTCAGTGCAGACATAGCACAAAGCTGCCTATAATAAGTCTCTTCCAAGCCCCCACTATGAGACAGATAAACAGGGCAAGGGACTCTCAGTTACAAAAAGCCTTTATTTTATAACCAGGTTACATTATGGCTAAGCAGGTTTAAGTTACAGCAACCTCTTCTGGTTCACTAATACTTAATCTACACACAATTTCATTTCATAAATGAACACGGGAGAATACAGGAGACTTCTCCAGCAGATACAATTTTGTTCTGAATTTGTTAGGGCAACACAGCAATCACCATCTGAATTTCAGAGCACAAATATGGTTCCGCTGCGTGCATCAGGGAAGTCTATAAACTCTCCCCATACAACAGGAAAACCTTAAATGACATCTCCAAGCCTTGGGCAAATGTGCTGTATTTCTGGATGCCAGTCACAGCTGGGCCATGTACAACAGGCCAGACCAAAACCCTGGGATCATGGGTGTTCACACCATACAGAAGCTCGTATGTCAGTGAGGAGCAAAGCTCTACAGCTTTAACCTGAATGTACTCCAAATTAATCCTTATTGAATGTCCTTCTAGCCCTGTGGGACATTTTCTCTTTTAGGGCTATTTTCCTCAGCCTAGGAAGTGAAAGAATCATCAACAGTACCGAAACATCCTGCCTCTTCAGCAGTTAAGTACTAAATCCTTAAATTCCTGCAGGGGTTTTTTGGGGTTTTTTTTTTTTCTTTTCCCCAGAAAGGATGAGCGTACACATTTGACTGCGCCGGAACTGCTGTAACTTCATGGCCACATGGTGGTTTGCCTTGCTCTACAGAGAGCCACTGCCTGTGGTGTCAGCACAAAACGCAATAAAAAGTAAAGCACTTTGTCTCCCAGATTATCTGCCTGTGGTCTGTGTGTTATTACAGTGGTCTTCCCGACCAAGACCATCCAGCAGAGGAGAAATCTCCCTCTTTTCCCAAGTGACAGGATGTGACTGTGCGGGGACAGTGAACGAGGTTACCTCAGGACAGGCAGCAGACCAAAAAACAGATTGCGTCAGCATGGGAAAGGATTGGGCAGGAGCGGAGGGTGTGTCGGGGCACGCTCCCAGGCAGAGAAAAACTCAGAATAAATAGGGAGACAGCCGCTGGCAGGGGCTTGGAATAAAGGCCTCGGAAATGCAAAGAACTGGGCCACGCTAATGAGGGCACCGGCACTTCCCTGAGAGCAGAAAGCCGGGGAGGAGGGAGGAGGGAAAGGAAAGCTGGACATGGAAAACTGTGGAAGAGTTGCAAAGAGAGTTTTAGAAAGAAAGTAATCTGAAGCCCCAATCCATCGGAGATAAACAGTACAGTTGGTCAGGAATTTGGTGGTAGGGTTTCTTGCGATAAAATTTAATTAATGCAAAATCTACTACGGGTGTAACCGAAGTGCTGAGGGAGTCCTTTAGGTGGACGAGATGTGGTGGAGAGAGAGGTTGCCCTTGCCCCGAGGAGCTTGCAGGTGACACTGGGGAGAGACCCAGCAGGTGGCGGCTGCAAACCAGCGTTAGAGTGCTGGTCCTCTAACTTCGGAAAAGAATAACGTCATATTTCAGCAGAAGTTTAGGGGGCACAAGCAAAAGGGCTAACAGCAGTGGGAATACGACAGGGCTCCTCTGAATATTGATCAGGGGAGAAGGTTTAGCAGAATGGAGCGGCTGGAGAGAGCTGGGAGCAGCCCTTTCAATAATATACGAGATGTAAAGGAGGGGGAAGGAGACACCAGGAGTGGTGGTGCAGTGAAACAGCCTACATCTCAGGAAGCAGAAGAGACAGAGCTTGGCAACAAACGAGAAAGCAGGAGGAGAAGTGCTGTGCTTAAAATTTTGATAAAATGCTGCTGCAATTTCATTTTTTTCTGTAGAAAGTGCCCTTTGACAACACCATTTTAAAAATCATTGCTGCCCTGAAAATATCTAGAATTTTTAAAAAAGACTGTAAAAACCCTAGTGAATGCTTGCTTCTGAACTGGCATTGCCTAATGCTGTTAGTAGGATGCAGAACTGTCAAGTAGATCTAAATTTTATTCCTAGCTCTGCTATTAAGCTGCTATGTAACTTTAAGCCAGTCGCTTTACTGTCTCACATCCCATCTGTAAAAGGGGCATAAACCCAGCCATCTGTGTGGCAGACACTAACGCTTTGACATGCTCAGATGCAGGCATCTGTAAAGGATGTTGAAAGGGGTCTTTTCTACAAGCACTGATGCACACATTCTTCCTCCTATTTTCATTTATCTTCCTTTCACTGTTGAAGAGACATCTATAGGACTTATTTGTAATAAGCTGTCATTTAAATTTCTATCCAAGAGGAACAAGAGACTCTCGTTGCCTTAAAATACACTAGGGTGAAATCCCCACTAACTTAGGGAAACGCGTCTTACAGATTGCAGGATTTCTTGGGGGCTGTATCAACACTTTTTCACATTATGCTTCAAGACAGATGCCAGCAGGGAGAGCTCCATGTTTTGGTGGGAACTTTTCTACAACCTTGTGGTGGTAAACTCACCCTGCTTTATAACCATACACACAGAAATCCCAGTGAAGTTCACATAGCTTTCTCTACCTCTGCAATCTGTGTTCTGACTTATAATTTAAATTTCTGGACATCAGTCATGATGTCAATACCACATAGTCCTTATCCCTACGCTTACTGTATTTTAACTATTTACATAGTCAGTTTCTTTTAGCCATTTAATTCCTTCCCCATCATCAGACATACTATGGGTGTTTAATCAAAAGAATGAGCTTTATTTTTTTATCTCTCTACATAAACACTGTAATTTTGAGTAACACAAACAACATTGTAATACCCCAGATTTTTTTTTCCTTTTAATTAACTACATATAACACCAGCATATATTTTTTATATATATATACACACACACATATACACACACTAACTTCTTAATTGATCTAGTCTGTATAAAGTGCTTTGACATTTTTGGCTGGATGGTGCCATAAAAGTGCAAGTTGTTATCCTCTTGTATGCTTTTAAGTCCTGATGTTTCAATTGGAAAATGAATTTAGGCAAAAGAAATTTACAGAAAAGTCTTTCACATACTTATACTTTAGCAACAAGAAAAACGGATCCAAATACACTCACCACTGTAATATTTCATCTACATATTTATGTCCAAAGCAGCATGGGATTTCAGTACGCTACTTTTAAAAACAGACTTTCCTTCCCAGAGTGAATAGCGTGGCAGGGACTGCCACCCAGTGGTGAACCAAAGGCTTAACAGATGATTGAAACTGCAAATACATAAAATTTAAAGGTGTCAAGGCTGGAAAGGATTAAGAGTAGTAACTAATAACGATGCTGGAACTACTGATGGCAGAAAGAAAGAATCTCTTTGGTCAGCTTCAGAACTTATTTACAATGCTTAAGTAAAATACATTTATTTTCCAAAGGTAGCTGCACAAAGGTAATGCTTTGTACTGATCATCCAAAGTAGGTAAAATGAAGCTTGTTCAGTCACAGTCTAGTAAACAAGCTGCAGTTAAACACAACTCTTAGACATAACTGAAATATTACATGCCTGATTTCCCTCTTTGCGCTGGTCTGTGTCCATTGATTTCAGTGGGTTTCAACAGGTGTTAGATGAGACAAGAAAATATTTAAGGTTACAATGTGTTTCTACTGCCTTTGAAAACATTAAAGGGAAAAAACTTCCTCATACATCTAAAATTATTCCTGTTTAGGCTATGAAACCAAATGATGACTTAAATCTAGTTTGTTAATAATTTTGTTAAGTAGCAGCAGTTTTAAGCATTATGTGTCTTGTGTACCCTTAAAAAAGCTCTGACGGAACATTCCACTTCCCTGGTTTTATGAGCTTTCATATTTATTGCCTTGTCTACTGTGTATATGAATCTTGGTATTTGTGACAGATTTTTCTTAGTTTGTTCCATTGTGTACAGCCCATATGTTGTCTATGCTCATAAAATACTCAGTAATTGTGTGTGCATAAAAAAAGTGGAGTTACTTGCTAAGAAACTTAAGAACTTTCAGGTTACCCCTGCATAGGTGTTTTTAAATCCAGCCCCAGGAAACAATTGCCTCCTTTTCTTAGAGTTGTGATGAAACTTTGGCAGGATTCTCAGATGTATTTGGCAGTTAACTTCTACTGATTTAAACAAAAATTATGTACCTGAATTCCATGAGGATCTCGGCTTGACTGCTGTTGATATAGATTTTGGATACAGGAGTGCCTTCCCTGGCTCCCTAGTGTAACGCTTGGGGATGCAGTAGGATTTTTATTGTTTTCAGGATGAGTCATGCAGGCAGCAGCACAACAGATGGTGCAGAGTGTAGAAATAAAGACAAAGATATGAGACAGCTAAGAGAAAACTGGAACAGTCAAAGGAACAACCAGAGGACGAGAGAGGCTGAAAGGATGATAGAAGCCAGGAGGCTGAGCTTTGCCATGGAGAGCAGGAGCTAATGAAGTGTGGAGTCAGTGCAGGGTGAAGTAGCTCAGACAGTGGTCAGCAGGGAAAACTAAGGGTCCTGTAGTCAGAGTAGAAGGAATGGAGGTAGGAAAGCCAAGAGGAGCAAGGCTGATGGATCGCCAAGTGGCTGGTAGGGCTAAGTGATGGATTCCAGTGTGATAAAAGAGAAAGTACCAGAGGAAGAAGAATAAAGAAGTGGAAGAGTTGAGGAGACTGATAAATAATACCCTTTGAAGGATGAAATACCACAGCAGTTAGTAAGAGAGCAATCAAAACCAGCAGTGGTGTCCTGAAACTTGGAAGTCTAGAATGACAGCAAAGAAACAAGGGGTGGCAGCTGCTGAAAGACAATAGTATAAATCCCTCAAAAAGAGCTCAGGCCAGCAAAAGGAGATGAAACACAGTAGTTCAGAGCTGGTTTAACAACCAACTGTAGCAGACAGAGACAGCCACACTTGGGTAAAACACAAAAGAAGTTAAATTCCATGGGTCAGTGAAGCACAGCTCCTGAAAGGAGGGATCTGGAGAAGCCTGTGTAGTTGAAAAGTGTATTAGTGTCTTACTGCTGCTCCAGCTCAGAGAAGGCAGAAACAGAAAAAGCTCCATCAGCAAAATACTTCCTAGAATTATCACAGGCTCCCTCCACCCACTCATTGTCCTGTTCTAATACTGCAGCTATACTGACAGACACTTAGTTGTAACACATTTTAGGTGAAATACTAATATGGAAATTAGGAAAGGAAAAGGCCTTAACCATTCATCCATACTTTTCCATTTTCCTTACCCCAACAGAGAATTCATTTTCTGTTCCAGCAGTAGGCAGTTAATGCAGCTACTTTCTGCTGTCATGTCTAGGTCATGTAAGTACTTGATTTTTTTCAGACTGAACAAAGGCCAGCGGGATTTTGTCCCACAACTGCACTGCAGGGATATTTCTAAAGGATAGATTTAGTTATTTACAAAGATCTTTCCATAACTGTTTTTAAGGACAGAGAGCGTCAGTGTTTGGAAGGTCAAAAGTTTTGTTCTCATCCATGGAATAATAAAGAATGGCAGGCACTGGAAGATACCTCAAGAAGCCAATCACTCACTCTAAAACAAGGCTAGACATCTCTGCAGATTTTAACAGGCATTTGCCTAGCCTGTTCTTAAAGCTGTGTGCAGCAGAGATTCCATCACTGCCATAGACCAGCTAGTCCAGTAGTCAACTGTTTTATCCTCAAAAATATTTTTCTAGTATTATCTCAACTCTTTCTTGCTGCTATTTAAGCTCTATCTGCTACTGACACAGAAAGGAAATTACTTCTTTCCTTTTCACACTTATTTTTATGCCTCATACACTTTGTAGTTAAAAGTTTTGCAAATAGCTCAGTGTGGTGTTGTATTGCTGCACAAAAAGGCAAACATTCCTCTTCAGCTTGTGGTGTGGCAGAATGCAAGGACTTACTCTGAGGAATCACGAATTTCGTCAGTTATTTTACTTGAGTACCATGGGTATTTTGCACTTGTTCCTAGAAAGAATAAACCAGCCTACTTTTTTTAGGGCACTCTTTTTGATTTTTAAGATCATTATGCATCCTAATTCTGCTCTCCCAGCAGTCACTGAGTTTTATGTTTTCTGCTACTTTAGTAAGTACTCCCAACTGGATCCAGGTCACTGGGTGTTAAACAAAACTAGCTACAGGACAGACCTCAAAAATAAAACATCTTTCCACTTTGATAGAAGGACATCAACTAATCGGTAAATTCATTGAAAATGGTTTTCAAAGTACTATGGTATCCAGCTTATCGTTGTTTTGGCTAAGCCAAGTTTCCACAACATGCAAGACAGTATCAAAAGATACAGCCTAAACATTTGCTTTTCTTCTGTCCACAGGGCCCATAACTCTCCTGTATGGCTTTTTCTTTGTATGACTTATTCTTTAAAAATCCAAGTTGGCTACTCATCTTTTTGCCATCTTCTTCCAGCTGCTTAAAACGCTTCCCCCGCCCTCCAAAACCTTTTGTTCAGACCAATGTGAAGCTTATTTTTGTATTATTCCCTATCCCTCACACTTTCCATTTAAAGATGGATGAGGTACAGGAAGGCTGAATAGAGTGAACATGTTACCTATTATGCAGTAGCTGTCAGGAATAATTAAAAGTTCTGAAATTGTTTCAGTCTGTCTACTAAGTAACATAGAAAAATTTTAACTTTCAGAGTTTACTCTAGAATAACACGATCAGTCTGAGTCCTTTCAAAATGTTTCTTTCCCTGTTTCCAGCTAAGAGCATACAGTTACCACCGACAACAAAGGGATAGCAGTCCCCACCTCAACATTGATCTTTGCAGTGAAAACTGACACAAAAAAAAAGGAAATAAGAAATGTCAGTCTTTCCCATGCATAAGGTAGCAGATGATACCATATTGATCTGATTTACTCCCAGCTAAATACTATTCCTTGCAGCCTGCAGGTAGAACACTCTAAGAGCTTTGACATTTATGGAACCCATATGGGATAGTTACATGACGAAGTGAAACTCCATCTTATACCTGAAGAACATTAGTAACTAAATTGATATCATTAAACAGGAGCTCAGCAAGCTGCCTTATAGATTCAAGATACGAGACATCAGAAAGCAGTGCCTTGCATCTATATCACCAATTAAAACTTGGTGCAAGTCAGATGTGCGTGACTCCCATTATAGTGCCACAGCTGTTGCTCTAAAACGAGCTCATGGTCTCAGTCCAGTCCTTAGCTGACAGGTATCTGTGTCAAACAAAAAGGACACCAGCATAATTAGTTCTCACCAAAGAAACCAAACCACCTAGAAACTCTTGGATTCCTAGTAGCTGCTTCCCATGAAACACTGCCCTTTAAGAGTTCGATGCGTTAGTTGCATTTTCTGCTGTTACTGAAATCCAGATTTCTCCAATTATCAGTATAGCTGAAAGGCATCAATGCAACTACAGAGCATTACAAAATGTCCTTCTAAGTTTCTTAAAATTGTTCCAATTACTTTTTGTAATTGTTTCAACCCTCTTTAGCAATGTTCCGGGAGAAAAATATACTAAAGTAACTGTAAAGTTGAGAGGTGGCAATTAGAAACTCTAAAAATAGGCCAGAGCTATTGCTGCAACCCTTTTTGTGTGGAAAATTGTAATGCTGAAGGAAAAACACAATCATCAGATTCACAAATGTGCAATACCAATTACATTATCACAGCCATTGTTATGCTGTAGGAAAACAGTTGCCATTGTATGCAGCATTTCCATGCGTGTCCGGAAAATAAATGAGAATTGCCGTGTTCCTCATACCCACGTTGGCTCCCTGTATTGGGAACAGCAGAATGAATTTAAAATTGTCTCAGTTTCTAAGACTGTAATGCTTAAGAAGTCTAATATCCAGTGCCTCCTAATCCACATATGAAGAACATACATTTATGCATATAAAATAAACAACTGGAACTAGAAATTAGCAGATTATAGTAGCCATATCAAGCAGTATTCTGTGAACAAGTATCCAGCTTTGCAAGTAGTTAACTGAAGCACTTTCAGCCTCCTAAGCAAAATTTCTTTAAGCGCAATATATTTAGAATTAGAATGCTGTAAATTAGCAAGAAAGTCCAATAGCAGTCTAATGGCACGCTGGTCTTTACCAGCAAGAGTATTTATCAGTATCTCCTTAAAATGGCTGAAGTGTTCCACTCCCTCCAGAAATTGTTTCAGTGGCACAGATCTTCCAAACATTTTCAGAGAAGCAAGGAGGGCAGTTAGCAGAACAGTTACCTTGGGCTTCCAGAGGGCAGACTTTGGCCTGTTTAGGAGACCGGTTGACAGAGTTCCTTGGGAGGCAGTCCTGAAGAGCAAAAAAGTCCTGGAAGGCTGGACATTCTTCAAGAAGGAACTCTTAAAAGCACAGAAGCAGGCTGTCCCCATGTGCCAAAAGATGAGCTGGCAGAGAAGACAACCGGCCTGGTTGAACAGAGAGCTTTGGTTGGAACTTGGGAAAAAAAAAAAGCTTATGGCCTTCAGAAGAAGGGGCAAGCCACTCAGGAGGACTACAAAGATGTTGTGGGGTTATGCAGGGAAAAAATCAGAAGGACCAAAGCCCAACTAGAACCTAATCTGGCTATTGCTGTAAAAGACAATAAAAAATGTTGCTGTAAATACATTAACAACAAAAGGAGGAGTAAGGAGAATATCCATCCTTTATTGGATGTGGGGGAACATAGTGACAAAGGCTGACGAAAAGGCTGAGGTACTCAATGCCTTCTTTGCCTCAGTCTTTAGTAGTAAGACTAGTTGTTCTCTGGGTTCCCGGCCCCCTGACCAGGAAGACAGCAACAGGGAGCAGACTGAAGCCCCCATAATCCAAGGGGAAAGGGTTAATGACCTGCTACACCACTTAGACACACACAAGTCTATCGGGCCGGATGGGATCCACCCAAGGGTCCTGAGGAAGCTGGCGGAGGTACTCACCAAGTCACCTCCATCACTTATCAGGGAGGTCCCAGTTTACTGGAGGTTATCAAATGTGATGCTCATCTACAAGAAGGGCCAGAAGAAGGAGGATCCGGGGAACTACAGGCCTGTCAGTCTGACCTCGGTGCTGGGCAAGGTTATGGAGCAGATCATCTCGAGTGCCATCATGCAGCATGTACAGGACAACCAGGTGATCAGGCCCAGTTAGTATGGGTTCATGAAAGGCAGGTCCTGCTTGACTAACCTGATCTCCTCCTATGACAAGGTGACCCACTTAGTAGATGAGGGAAAGGCTGTGGATGTTGTCTACCTGGACTTTAGTAAAGCCTTTGACATGGTTTCCCACAGCATCCTCCTGGAGAAACTGGCTGCTCATGGCTTGGATGGGTCTACTTTTTGGGTAAAAAAACTGGCCATATGGCTGGGCCCAAAGAGTGGTGGTGAATGGAGTTAAATCCAGTCGGTTACCGATCACAAGTGGTGTTTCCCAGGCTTCAGTATTGGGGCCAGTTTTGTTTAGTATCTTTACCAGTGATCTGGATGAGGGGATTGAGTGCATCCTCAGTAAGTTTGTGGAGGACACCAAATTGGGTGGGAGTATTGATCTGCTTGAGGGTAGGAAGGCTCTACAGAGGGATCTCAACAGGCTGGACTGATGGGCCAAGGCCAACTGTATGAGATTCACAAGGCCAAGTGCTGGGTCCTGCACTTGCATTACAACAACTCCATGCAGCCTGTAGGCTTGGGGAAGAGTGGCTGGAAAGCTGCCCAGAGGAAAAGGAGCTGGGGGTGTTGGTCAACAGCTGACCGAACATGACCCAGCAGTGTGCCTGGGTGGCCAAGCTGGCCAACAGCATCCTGGCCTGTATCAGGAATAGTGTGACCAGCAGGACTAGGGAAGTGATTGTCCCCCTTGTACTCTGCACTGGTGAGGCCCCACCTTGAATACTGTGTTCAGTTTTGGGCCTCTCGCTCCAAGAAAGACATTGAGGTGCTGGAGCGTGTCCAGAGAAGGGTAATGAGGCTGGTGAAGGGTTCAGAGCACAAGTTTGATGAGGAGCGGCTGAGGGAATTGGGATTGTTTAGCCTGGAGAAAAGGAGGTCCAGGGGAGACCTTATCACTCTCTACAACTACCTGAGAGGAGGTTTTAACGAGGTGGGTGTTGGTCTCTTCTCCCAAGTAACAAGTAATAGGACACGAGGAAACAGCTTCAAGTTGTGCCAGGGAAGGTTTAGATCGGACATTAGGAAACATTTATTCACCAGAACGGTTGACAAGCAGTGGACGAGGCTGCCCAGGGAAGTGGTTGAGTTCCCATCCCTGGAGGTATTTAAGAGATGTGTAGACATGGCACTTACAGACATGGTTTAGTGGTGCACGTGGCAGTGTTAGGTTAACAGTTGAAGCTGATGATCTTAAAGGTTTTTTCTAACCTAAAGGATTCTATGATTCTATGTAACTGTCTGACAATTTGTGAAAGTCTGGAAAAAGTATTGGCAGAAGAAAAGGAAATCAGAATGTCTGGTCTTTTTTATCTACAGGTACTTTTCAGCTTAACTCAATTAAGTACCAGATCACTTGGACTGTTAAGGGTTCATATATGTATATACTAACTTTAAAAAGCTACACAGGCTAGATATCTCTTCCTGCCTATACTGACTATGCAACATCATTCAGAGATCCTATTGAAGCCTACGGAGGAGCCATAGATTCAGTATTTTCTCCACCAAGAGAGCCAGAAAATCAAGCCCTCCACACTTTAGCCTGATTCATTTTGTTGTATCTGGAAGTAGGCCAAACTTCTGTTTTCCGTCATGGAAAGATGTGATCCTCCAAGCTCTGCTTTACCTTTATCACAGTGTTTCAATTTTGTTTTTAATTTCCCACCCCACAATCTAGTTCAGTTCACCCTAGAAGCTAGGCACACCAAACACAGATTGGTATTGTCACTAGTTAGTGGAAATTTTCTTTCAGTCACCGAAACATTCCTATTACTATCCTAAACCCCTACAACAGAGGCCACCTACTGTTAACTATGAAGAACAGCAGATGTTTACAGAGAATTGCAGCCTTTCTTTAACTGAAAATCATATTCTTATAACACATAACAATACCTCTTCTTTTCTTTGCAGTTTATTTGACAGTGCTCAGTAGAAATATTTCCTTGGGTGAGCAAGAAGCCCACACCCAGAATAAACCAATCTCCACTTGTGCCTTCTCACATCTTCCTACCTAGCACACTCCTAATTTCTGTGTGGTCTGTCTTCTGCTCTGCGTTTGTTTTCCTGGTTCTCTGTGCCTCGTGCTTTGGCAGAGGATCATACCAGATCTAGTTCGTAGCCTGTGACCAAAGAAACATAAGGGATAATTTAACCTCGTTTGTTGTAGACAGTCATCATCTTAGTTTCACTCTCCCAAAACTACCTCCTACTTTGCAATTAAAAGTCTGCTTTATTTGTTCCGTCACCTAGCATGCAATTATAATCAAATGCATTTCATAGACCACAGGCATTCAACTATGCCATTAAAAACACTGTTTAAGAGCACTCTCATTTAGAATCAGCTGCAGACTTGGAGGCTGAAGCTGAACTGCAGCAGGACAAGTACTGAGCCAGCGGGATCTCAATTATACCCAGTGAAGTGATTTTCTGATTTCACTTCCCTTTCAGCTGTATTAAAAAGTCGACTTACGTATCCAGTTATTTACTTACATAGTATCAGTACTCCCCCGGAAGGTAAGCATATGTCTCCCCAAAACCAGAGTGACCAAAAGACAACCCCTTTGAAAAGACTGGAAACTTTGCAGTTAGGAGACTCATAAAACAGCTTAAGCTACCTTAAACCTTCAAAACAAATATGTAAGACAAGCAAATGCAGAAGTCACATTGTATGTAAGAGTGAGGGAGTGGAAGTGACGCATCCTGAGGGCAGATGATTAACAGCTAGCTCAGAAACTTGATTGAGTACGTAAACAGCAATACTTACTTCACCATTACAGGAATAAACAACATTTCTCACTGACAATTCTTATATAGACAAAAATAGTGCTTCAAACACATATGGCTTGCAAAAAAGACATTTATGGAGATTTAGAGGGATCTTTCCTTCTCCCAGAACGCAATACATTAGTTCAATGAAACGTGATAATAACATTTGATCTTTTAGAATGAAGACAAAATAAGTTGCAGCCTTGCCTCTCACACAAAAAAGCAGCAGCTTCAGAAGTAAGTTTTCTTGGCTACTGATAACAGTGTGTTGTTTAGATACAGTACAAGTTCATGGAAAATGCGAGGTTTCTTGTCCCTGATATTAAAAAAATCACTACCCAATAGTGAAAAATGAAGCTAAAATTATGTGGTCATGGCATGGTATGGTATGGCATTTCAAGTTTGGATGTAGAACAGGCCACGCACACAAGAAAAAGCTTCAGACACTGCATAGAATTCAAGTGATTTTGTAGAAAATAATTTTTATTTGGCTCCTTTCGTACACTTTTTCAAAAAGAAATGCACATTCATACAGTTTTGCCTTTCCCAGTGCATGTCTGGATTTGCTCACATAGAGCATTACTATCAAGGCAAAAGGTGCCTTTGAAATAATTTCAGACACATTGTATTTTAACTGTAAATCATCCGAAGTTACTAATTTTCTAATTATAACTTGGAAAGAAACATTTCGGGTGTTTCTTCTCCTATTCACATGTACAATTCTCCCACACAGGGAAGAGGAGACAGACCTGCAACAAAGAACTGTCAAGCTAATGGCTAATACTCCTTTCAGGTCAAGCTGAAGATAGGTTCTGTATTTCATACTGAGTTGGAATATAAAAGAAAAACCCAGCTAGGTAACTTGCTCTTTTCAAAAGGTCTAAAACAGAAATGATAAAACATTGCTTCAAAACTACAAATCAGCCATTGGTAATGAGAGTTTGTTTGCAGAGAAAGTACCCCTTCCCCAGCTGTTTCTCATGGCCAGGTCTCCTTCCTGTTGATGGTGACTATGGAATTTGTTTCTTGCTGCTTCTTCTTAGACAATTCATGAAGAGGAGTAAATTCAGTTCAGGCTTTCATACATCGCAGGAGGTACTAACCCATCAAGTAGCCCCTACAGAAAAATATTTAAGTTAGAAAAAAGGTTAGCAAACACAGGCAGCACTCCTCAAAAATCAAGAGGCATACGGTCTTAAAACAAAAACTTCGGACTGCCAAAACCCCTGCTGATCAAATAAATCCTGTCCGAGGTACAAACCAGCCAGCTTAACTACATGCTCCTTCCTCAGCTGATTTTCTTCAACAAACACTGAAAATGGATTAGCTGGTTGTCAACCCAGCTTCAGTAACTGCTTGGAATTTTTGAAGCCCAGGTTACACCCTATGAAAGGTTCTTTATTTGCACCCTTTACACAAACTACCAGTGTTAAGATATTCAGTATAATCCAACATTTTCTGGCACTCGACACAACTCTTTTTCTCTTCCGTTTTTCTGAAGCCCTGTTTCTTTAATAAGTTTAAGAAAAAGAACTGTTAAGACACACGTATACTCAATGAAGCAAGAAAACATAGAGCAGGTCCCTATCCAACTACCTGCTGCCAGGGAACCCATTGCTTTTGTGTTTGGAAACAAAATTTTTAACTATGCTGCATAGGTTAAAAAATACATTTAAGAAAAGAGGAACGACTGTCACTGTTAAGTCAACACCTTGTGGAGCTGCTCCAGAAATTAACTACCAGTACCTCCAACCATCAGGTTTCAGCTATTCTAAATGAGAAACAGAGGCAGGGGAAAAAAAATGAAAATCCTGCATTTGAACTATGCACAGCCTGAAAGCTCCAGATCTTGCGTACTTTTTCATCTGTAAATATAGATGAGTTAAAATGTCACATATATTGTATGCTTCAATGTTATGTTCAGTTTTCCAACAACAAAAAATAAGCTGAGATGTCATCTTTACTTTAGGACTGCTTTGGATGTTTCTGAACACTTGTTACTGCTGCCATCAGATGTTCTAGTTATGATCTCACGTACACTGTCTGTATAAAGAACTCACTTGCCTTTCTTCAAGTGCTTTGACACTTGCTTTTTCCTCAAAGCCCTACCGTGTAATTACTTTTACCTGACCAGGACATATTCAACCTACCTTAAAATTCATTTTAAGTCAGACTCACTAATCATATCTTCTGACATACTGGGAACTGTCACCTTTTTTTAACAACAGCACAATCTTACAGTAGCTGGCCCCTAAAGCATCCCACCTCATTCAAGGTAGCTTGTTCCAACAAGGCACTGAAAAAAGCAACTTATAGCCAAGCTGCAGATCTTTAGCATAGCTCATCGTATTTTCTGTCACTCTTGAATTTAATATAGGCACACATGAGCTACGAAAGAGAACAGCTGAAATAGTATTAAATCACTTACGGTAATTTCATCCTCATGAAAACTCTGGCCATGAAGAAGCTCAAAAGCACGCTGACAAATCCAATAAAGAGCAAGAGAAATCTATTCAGCTTGGGGATATTTGGTGCATTGGATCGATCCAGGATTATGAATCCTAGGCCGCCCATTGTGAAGAGAAAGCTGGATGCAAGCCCTTCCATAATATATTGCCCATTTACTCTAAAGAAAAAAAAAAGAAAAAAAAGGAGGGGGAGAGAAGGGGAGTCAGAAAAAGATTAGTTTTAAAGAAATTGTTTATATTTCAGACCCCATCTACTCAACCTTTTGCTGTACAAACACACAGGATGATTAACTTTGATGCCTGGCTTTCTAACCTAGTAGGTTAGAAAGTAATACCTAGTAATAGGTAATACCTAGTAGGTATTAGAAACTGACGTTACGCAATTACATCAAGGATTTAAGAGGTAATTTATCTCCAGGACTGATAGCCTGCAAGGTGACCAGTCAAGCACACTAGTGGTTTTATACATAAAAGCGTATACTCATGGCTGCCCCATGCAAGCTCATCAGTTTTCTGAAATATCTAGTCCAAAGCAGCATCTGGTTTCACAGATGACTCAAGGCATGGAACCACGACCCCTGGGCCAATGAGTTTTCCAAGTCTTACTCCCACCCCAACATCCAGGCAGCAGAGCCTGAATCCTCATCTCTCTACAAATCCCACTCAAAGCACTATGTCAGCGCATGAAGCGCCTCTACTGGTTCCAGCACCACACAGCGAAAGTGGTTCTGGCCTGCAGAATGTTTTGCTTCCAGCTCGCTGAGCCTGCACATATCGGTTGTGGGGAGCCAGCCTGAAAGCGACCCAGCTCTCTGTCAGTCCACATGGCGGGATTTCCTTCTTACAAAGCTCAGGTGGAGAGAGGGGAACCCAAGATGCAGAAAGAATATTGCACCTGGATCAAGGGTCCTGCTTCCCACTCTCACTGAACCTCTTTTCTATCCTTGTAATTAGCAATAGTGGCAACCTCATAAAATTGGCAGGGATGAAACTACTGTGGATGCTAATACCGAAATGAAGATTATCGTCTCATATCTCAATTATTTTTGTTGTCTTTCACGTTCTTTTTACTGACTTGTACCAAAGTGCTACAAACCCCCTGCAGTAACCTGATTCATCTAGATCGCAACCATCCAAGCCAGTCCAAGACACATACTACACCTAGTCCAAGTTGAAATCTGTGCATGAGGCAGGCCACAGACCTCAGAGATACAAAGAACTCTTCTGGTATTTAATAAAAAACATTATTTGTTTCCACATACACAAAAAGAACACAGTTACAAATGTAGATTTAACTCTCTTCAGACCAAATTGTTACTAAGCAGTAACTCTAGCTTATTTTCACTAATAGAAGCAAAAAACCTCAAAGACGACACTGCTGTTACAGATTCCTAACTGTGTTCCCCACCCTCAGACACAAGAGTCCCAATTACACTAAATTTTAAAAGGCCAGAATGGGAAGTTTCACAAATATTATGTATTGTTGCTATGAAATATGGCCAAATGTGTCCGCATCCGTTATAAAACTTAACTTCAATAGCAAGGGTTTTGGAAGAGAAGCATTGCCAGCTCAAAACTTTTTTCTTACCAGACTTTTCATTTTTTAAAGTTTTAGAAGGACTGAGGTTTTCTATTTACATCAGTTTCAACGTTGCCGTTGTTGTTGTGGTTCCCCCCCCCCAAATATTTGCAAACCAAGGACAGATACAGACTAGATCCTGCCCTGCACAGAGAGCTCAAAAAAAGAGCAGAAGCACAGCTCTTGAAGAGAGGTTCATTCGCTTGTGCGTAGACATTTGCCGCGCCGGCAGGGGCAGAGCCCTGCTCCCACCCTCCTACCTGTAGGCCAAGAAGGCCACCGGCCTCTGGTGCCCGTGTTCGTCCGTCATCGACCCCACGCTGGGAGGCTCCACGATCACGTCGTAGATAATCCCTGAGGGGAGAAAAGCGGCCATTTACCTTTGCCTTTACAGCAGCAAACCCCGAGCGCTACCCCAACGCCCCAGGGGCGCTCGGAGTCGCCGCAGGTTCGTGTTTTACCGCCGCTCCGGGGCGGGACACGGGGCGAGGAGCAGCAGCAGCTCCACAGAGGCCGGGCTGCTCCGTCAGCGGGGGTCCCCATCCCGCCCCACCGGCGCCGGCCTCACCTCCGGTGATGAGGAAGTAGGACACCACCACCAGCGCGTAAACCGTCATGGCCGAGGGCATGTGCACCCAGCTCGGCCGCTTCAGCTTGATGTTGGGGCACTCGAGCACGGCGAAGGGCAGGCGGTACAGCGTCTCCATGGCGGCGGGGCGGTGCGGCGCGGCGCGACCCTGCTCCCAGCCCGGCTCGGCCCGCCGCGGCCGCCCTCCGCCACCGGACACGAAGGCGGAAACGGAAACTGGCTGCCGCGTCCTGGCAGGGGTAAACGAACAAATTAAAAAAAAAAACAAACCCAAATCTAAACGAAGCAACCAAAAGTTACGCCCAGGCGCGAATGAGCAACGTAAAGCACGANGCCGCCGCCGCGGGGCGGGAGTGCTCCGGGAGGGCCGGGCTGTGGGGATACACACAAAGAGGAAGCTCCGGAGCAGGCCTCACCCTTCGGAAAAGGCGCCCAACAGCCAGGGCCTGCATCAGCTGAAGAGAAGCAACAGCTCCTTAAAAAAAACCCCAAAAACAAGCCCCAAAACCCCCAAAACATGGGAAGACCGATGCCGTTCAGCAGGCGGAACACCGGGGAGACGCAGTAAAAAACACCTCATTTCTGGCCCCCCACTCNAAAAAAAAAAACAAACCCAAATCTAAACGAAGCAACCAAAAGTTACGCCCAGGCGCGAATGAGCAACGTAAAGCACGATTTTTTTTTTTTTTTCTGCGCAAAGCACATCTGGAAACGCGGGCGGCCCGCCGGCGGAGGGGGCGGGCTGGGCGGTGCATCCATCTTACTCAGCTGCCAGGACCTGGCAGCCCTGACGTGTCGGTGCCGGGTAACGGCGAGGCGCTTGGGGCGGGGCCAGGGGTGTGCGCGCCCCGCCCCCGCGGCGGGCGGCCACGTNGAAGCAACAGCTCCTTAAAAAAAACCCCAAAAACAAGCCCCAAAACCCCCAAAACATGGGAAGACCGATGCCGTTCAGCAGGCGGAACACCGGGGAGACGCAGTAAAAAACACCTCATTTCTGGCCCCCCACTCCACGTTCCGTGAGCGAAGGTGCCCTGCCACCCCCCCAGCGCTGCCCCCCGGCCCTGCGCTGCAGCCGCCTGCTCCCACAACCACTTTTCCAAAAAATTAAGGGCCTCAATAACACCAAGGCTTTGGCCAACGACCACTTTTATTCCTGCCTGCAGTGGGGATGCCGCTTCTCCTAACTCACACCTCAGCGGCCTTTCACGCCACTGGGATTAGCCGGTTTCAGTCTTAGCCCTCCTGTTTGGAAAAAAACCTCCCTCTCGATGCGATTTGCCTGTCAGCAGCCGTTTACGACATTTCTCCTACTTATTCTAACAGTATTCTCCCTCCATCTTGCCTCCTTTCCAAAAGCCCCACGGAAAACTCTAATCTCCGAGCTTTTACTATAAAACAAGAGCACTTTTGGGGCAGGTTAGACACGCCTGCCCTACTTTCGGCTTCTGCTTTAAAACCATTTTTCCAGCGCACCAAAGTTCTGAAGTTTGTACTAGCACAGTAAGGCAACAACTAATAAAATTTTAACCTTGTACACTAACTATAGTAACAGCATCTAAAAATGTCAGGGTACTAATGTTAGTCGTAGAACCTCCTTTAATTAGCTACCGCCTTTGGAACAACTTTTAGGATCACCCAAGCTGAGAAGGAAACGCTCCATGCTTCAAGCTACATGAGTTAGCTGCAACATCTATCCATTTTAAGAATATAGATGGAATTATTTTAATGACTTGGGACACTGTGAAGAAATTCGTGGGGAGGTACAGCTCCTTCCACCACGCGTGGTGTCACGTCAAGTTATCCTGGACCACAGTGACTGCCTGGCATCAAACCCAGGAGGCACCAACACCCCAGCTGGGAGGCACCAGGCAGTTGACCCAAGGTACCAGCTCACTGGCGCCACCAGGGCAGGTCTTTCCATCAACTCAAGTTTTCCGTGAACTGTGTCCAGTTCTGGGCTCCCCCGTTCAAGACGGACAGGGAACTGCTGGAGAGGGTACAGTGAAGGGCTACAGAGATGATGAGGGGGCTGGAACATCTTTCTAACAAGAAAAGGCTGAGGGAGTTGGGTCTTTTTAGTCTGGAGAAGACTGAGGGGGGAATCTCATCAATGCTTACTAATACTTAAAGGGAGGGTGCCAGGAGGATGGGACCAGTCTTTTTTCAGTAGTTCCCAGGGATTGGACAAGAGGTAATGGGCACAAACTTGGACATGGGAAGTTCCACCTAAACCTGAGGAGGAACTTCTTGACTTTGAGGGTGGCAGAGCACTGGCACATGCTGTTCGGTGAGGTGGTGGAGTCTCCAACTTTGGAGACATTCAAAACCCGCCTGAACGCCATCCTGTGCAACCTGCTGTAGGTGACCCTGCTCTGGCAGGGGGATTGGACTAGCTAATCTCCAGAGGTCCCTTCCAACTCCGGTGACTCTCTTTCTTGGCTGACTGCACAGCCAAGCAAGCTTCAGAGCTAGGTACAGTGTGAACAGAGAGTGCACCACCAGTAGGAGGAATGTGCACACGTCTCAGAGCCACAGCCAGAGCAGACTCAAGTGATCTTAAAAACCTCTTCAGAGGGCATCCTCACCACTCCCCATGAGTCTGCACAGTCATTTCTCCTCCTTCCTTATGCTGGTAGTTGAGCTCACTACTTTTTGGAGAAAAAAAAAAAGTTGTTTAAAAATCCTGAAGATCTTTTATTGGTAAAAATAGATACCCACTTCTTGTCACCCAAAGTTCGAAAATTCAGAGCCGGGGGTGAATACCACTGCTGCCCCAGGTAATGTAAGAATTATCCCGAGTGTTAAAGCGCTCCTGGGTAGCGTTAGAGGCACATTTACAGTTCTCTACACAACAGAATGAAGCAAAGCAGCAAAACAAGCTCATGCCCGGCTTTTAGAATTGCTTCTTCATTACCGTTACATCCTCACTGATACAGAACCAACACAACTTTGCTTCAAGTTTCAATACCAGGGGCCTAAACTGCTACTTTAAAACCTAATTCTGGAGGCTGCTGAAGGTCCACCCCAACAAAGCCCCAGAGCTCTGCTTGTATTGTACCTCTACTGATCCAAGAAGCACCTAACAACAAGCAGAATGCAACAGCTGCAGCTGTCTTCCAGGAGATCCAGATGCATCAGTACGTAACCATCTGGTGGATACAGCACTGGCTTCGAGAAGTCAGACAACTCCACCCTCAGATTTGAGTAAAATAACTGCAGCACATACTATTTTAAAAAAAAAAAAAGTATCTACCTTAGGCCCATACTAGTTCACATCTTCTTCACCTAACAATCTCTCTTGCAGTCTTTAGTCAATCTCCCTTTGTTTTTCTTTTTCAGATTCCCAGCTTTCTTCTGAGCAAAGTCCTCTGATGACATTATACACAGCTGTTGCCATGAAAAAAAAAAAATTGCGTTGCTCGAAGTAACTCCAACCCCTCTGCAGGACTCTGCAACAGTCCTGTTTAACTGGACCTCCCTCCACCTGCTTGATTCCCCTACCCGCCGGCAGCAGAGAACACAGCATCCCGAGTTACCGGCTTTGTGGCACCAAACCCCAACTCAGCATTATGCAAGCTGTGAGAAGCAGCGGAATGACAGGAGACAAGAAAAGTGGAGCTTTCATTTATTGGGTTGAAATTACAAATAGATTCACTTTGACTTCTGGCTCTGTGCTTGTGCCTTCAAGACTTTCACCACGATCTTCTGCTCCTCAATAAGGAAAGCACGTTTGATCCTGGAACAGAAAAAACCACAAGTTTACAACATGTATCCACTTAAATGAAAACACAAAAATAAGGCAAAGTTACAAACAGTTTTTCTGCCTCCAACATTCATTGCACATGTGCTGTTAGTTCCACAATTACATAAAAAGAGAAACCATCGATGCCAGCATGAAAAGACTGCGACAGTGGCACTATACGAATGTAGAAGTTAGGGGAAGAAGTCCTAGTGCCTGCAAATTTAGGGCAAGCAGCCTGTAGGCAAGCAAGGGAATACCTGATGGCTGAACACTGGAAAAATTACCACCCTAACTTCAAAGGCAAAAAGCAAAACTCCTCACTGGCAAACTAATTTACTTGTTCTTAAAGTCAGAATTGGCATGACCAGTCGTGGTCAGCCCTCTAAACTTTATGTGAGTCCAGTTATCAAAGCAAGAACAGTTCCTCTCTCAGGATTTAAGCTTCTTTGCATATAAACAGAGGAAACCTGGGCAGGTCAAGTCATACCTAAATAGGATTATTTTTGGAAGACACACAGGGTCACCATGCAGATAGACCCAAGTAATAGTACCCACATCAACAGCCTATTTGATGATTCTGAGTTGAAAGCACAAATATACCACACTCTTCTACCTTGAAACATAAAATGACATTCCATATGCATTTGATACATATGGCTACTGTCACAGTACACAAAACCTACGAAAGATGCCTAAACAGATGCAGAAGAAAAACTGCCAATTACAGGGAAGGAGGTGACTTGTGGTTTTCAGTTTAGGCAGAATACCAATAAGGCATACTTGTGTATTAGAAATGACCTACCAAGCTCATAAAGTGTTTGGGAAAACACTCAGAAAAAAATTAGCTTTCAACACAAAGAAATTATGCTACAGATCTGCAACTGTAACAACCTGTCTTCAGTAGCACCTAATGGGAGTTAACTTGGAACTCAGACAAGCAAAAAAAAAAAAACGCTGGCAAGATTTGCACTACAGATGAAAAAACTGGCATTGGACTGCTGACTCTGGAGATCTGCTTTGATTACCATCCATAGAGATGACATTCTTCATAATACACATTTTTTCCTCAAGCTTGCCAAGGAAATACAGGATGTAGAGTTGTGTCCTGGTTTCAGCTGGGATAGAGTTAATTTTCTTCCTAGTAGCTGCTGTGTTTTGGATTCAGTACAAGAATAATGTTGATAACATATTCTTTTAGTTGTTGCCAAGTAATGCTTAATATTAATTCAATTACTTTTTCAGCTTCCCATAGAAGCTGAGAGGGATCACAGACAGGACAAGCTGGCCAAAGGAATATTCCATACCATAGACATCATGCTCAGTATATAAACGGGGGTTGGCCAGGGGGGCAGGAATCCACAATCACTGCTTCGGATGGGCTGGACAACTGATTATCAGGTAGCGAGCAATTTTATTGCATCACTTATTTTGTATATTCTTTTATCATTATCTTTTCTTTCATTACTGTTCTATTAAACTGTCTTTATCTCAGCCCAGGAGGTTTCCTTTTTTTCTGACTCTCCCCGTTCTCACTGGGAGGGGAGTGACTGAATGGCCACATGGTCCTGGTTGCCGGCTGGGGTTACCCATGAGAAATTGTTACCCAGTAAAATTTAATTAAGTGAGGCCCAGCAAAGGCCATCTTAAAGTTTAACCACATAAAGATGCTTAATACGCAACCAAATAGTATCTTTGAATCCCAAAACACCACCAAAGAAGCCAAAAGCTCAACTGATTTCACACTAGTATCTTTGCTTAAGACAAAAGAAGAAAAATCTTTACTCTGGGGGCTGAATATAAAATAAAAATCCAGAACAAGCTATTTAGCACCAAAGCAACAGTGCAGTAAGATATCATGAACAACATAAGCTCTCTACAAAGGAGCTCCATATGCAGTAATCAGCTCAAACCCACAGGGCAAAAATGGCACACATCACTGCTAACGTGCGTCATGCTTACCCCCTCCATTTTACTACACCAATGTCAGACAAGAGTCTTCAAAATTTCGGTGCATGCTATGAAAACAGTGAGATGCAAATATCTCATATGAAAGTAACCTCAAGAAAGTTAGCTTTCTGTAAGCTTACCTGTCGCGGACACACTTAGCACACATGGAACCACCGTAGGCTCTGCTAACATGCTTCTTCGTTTTTGACAGCCTCATAAGAACTTTAGGACGCACAGCACGAACCTATGGAAAGCAAAAATGAGAAAGGTGTCACAAGACAGCAATTTTAGGTAACAGCCGTATTAAGAAAATTCACTTTCGTATTTTAAAAAAGCAGCACCACCTGAAGCTGACTATTCAAGGCGCAAAAAGTGACTGAAGTCACAGTTTGTTGCACATGCCACCTTCAGCACTGCTAAGCTGATCTTTTCATTCTACCACAGGGGTGTGACCACAGATTCATCATTAAAAAAATTGTTTATAGAATAGATTGCCTTTCCAAGTGTAGGAACTGCTCACAGACATTACTGAAGTGTTCCCATCACTGTTAAGAGCAATGGCATTACACTAAGAATACATTAAACACATTCATTCATCTTTTCTGAAACTGAAAATCAAACTCGGCTTACGTATTTTTTTTAAAGCCTACCTATAGGTCCATTTTAGACTTTCTGCAGAATCACCTTGGTCTAACTCTAAAAATTTCAGCCAGTTACAACTTACAGAACAAGAAGGTTCAGATATAACAGCAATAAGAACCACAAGCATTAAAAGAAGCACTTACTCTTTAAGCTTTCAAAGCTTGTTTTACCAGTTAAATTTTACAACATTCATGTAAGACTATTTTAAAGAAGAAAGTTTATTTCAACAAGTATTCATGGAGAAACAGATGTGTTACTTGAAAAGGCTCTTTTTACTGGAAAAAAATGTTAGGCCAGTAAGGCTAATACTTACACCACGAAGTCTTCCTGGGCATATACCACATGCCGACTTTGGTGCCTTCCCTACTTTCTTGGTGTAAAGGTAAACAATCCTGTTCCCGGGTGTTCGGGACCTAAATACGGCAGAAAAACACTCAGTTAATCTAACAATCAAAACTTAAACTTAGCTTTCTTAAACATTAAGTCTTCTTAGGAACATCTTACTTACAATCTGGTCTTGTTGGAGGCTGTGTTGTAGGACAACCTACGGCGGTAGGTCAGGCGCTGAACCATTTTTTACACCTAAATTAGTGAAAAACGAAGCAGCACTAGTTTAAGAGCTCAACATCCCCATGGAAGCTCAGCTATCACAGCATTGCCTGCACTGACACACAGAGCTAGATCTGAATCAGCAGCCACTGACTCTGTATTAGCATTAACAAAACCGAAACGTTTCTTCATCAACCAACATAACTACATTTCAATACGTAAACCAAAACACCCCCGACAGAACATGTGGCAGTGGGCAGCAAAACGTCATTTGTAAGGAAGATTCATCCGAACTAACAGCTGAACTCAGTTCAACATCCTGGTCCTGCCTGTACGTCACGCTCCCCTAGAAAACTGTTTAAAGCTTTACCAGCTGCGTGTTCTCTAGTCGACACGAGCATCACTAGCAAGGCTGAAAAATGAGCTGAAGCAAGCACAGCCATGTCTCTTCACTCCTCCTCGGGCGCCGAACCCAGCCAAATCACACTCCAGACCCACAACAGGGCATGCTCCGGGCCCAGCACGACGCCCCCGAAGGCGGCAAAACCGGCAGCGCCCCGCTCCTGCGGCGGCGCAGGGCAGCAACGCCCCAGCGAGGCGCCGGCCGCCTTCCGAGCCCCTCGGGGCGCCCCCTCCCCCCGCGCCGCTGGGGCCGGCGGNCTGGGGAGGACCGGCCTCTCCGCCGCCCGGCTCCGGCCCCGCCGCCGGCCCGAGCGCTAGCAGGGGCACCGCCCGCCCCTCACCACATCTCCCCGCACCCGCCGGCCGCCCCCACCGCCCGCCGGGCCGCCGATGGGGGCGGATGGGCGCCGCCGGCCCTCAGTCTCCCGCCGCCATACCTGGCACCGCCCGACCCGGAAGAGGAAGCGGAAACGTGCGGGTCAACATTGAAATAGGGGCGCGATGGAAACCGGAAGGAATAGCGGCGCATGCGCGCTGTAGACCGTCTGCCAGTCGCCTGTGGGGGCCGGGAGCTGCCATGTTGTACGGATACGGAGGCGCATGTGTGACGCCATGTTGTACGGCTGGGGCGGGACGGGGCGGGACGGGGCGCCGCGCCGCGCCGCTCAGCGGCAGGAGCGGGGGCAGCCGCGGCCAGCAGAGGCGGTGGAGATGTTGGAAGTGATGGAAGTGGTGGAGGTGGCGGAGATGTTGGAGGTGGTGGAGATGGTGGAGGTGATGGAGATGATGGAGGTGGTGGAGATGGTGGAGATGTTGGAAGTAATGGAGATGATGGAGGTGGTAGAGG
Organism: Chionis minor; assembly: GCA_013398295.1. Lineage (NCBI taxonomy): Eukaryota > Metazoa > Chordata > Aves > Charadriiformes > Chionidae > Chionis > Chionis minor. The sequence goes on along the minus strand of VZSF01009393.1, from coordinate 179,217 downwards.
TGATGGAGGTGGTGGAGATGGTGGAGATGTTGGAAGTAATGGAGATGATGGAGGTGGTAGAGGTGATGGAGGTGGTGGAGGTGATGCAGATGGTGGAGGTGATGGAGCCAGGGGGGATGTTGTAAAGCACAACAAAACCGTCTCTGCTGCAGATGCTTCACTTTTCCCAGGAATCCTACGCTTATGCTCTCTCCCCACACCCCCCATTTTTCACTTTTTTTGTATGTTTTACTGAAAACCTTATTTTTTCCAGAACACCAGCTTCTTTCCCCAGAAAGAACATTTTGTTCTTTATTATGGTGGTTACACAGCTGTCAGCCCATAAGTCACTTCTCAGTCTGCTCTTCTAAGCTCTGAATTAACAAATCGCTCATACGCGCTTTTCCGCACCAAACCAGCTGGGAAACGGTGTGTTCTCATGCAAAACTTAGACGGGCAGAAGGCTGGTCCCCCTCAGAGACTGCGCCCCTTCTCCTGCCAGCCTCAGTGGTGAGGGAGGTTTGTGCCTTCCCTCTTTGGCAGTGCTCAAGTTGTTGGAGAACCGTGTGCCTGGACCACCTGAGTGCTCTCCTCGCGCTTCTCTTCCTCCCCAGATGCCCTCGCTACCGCCCGACACCGCCTTCCTGGCCCCTTGCGCCTGACCGACAGGCCGATCCCGAAACGGGGCTCTGTGGAGACTAACCCATACGGACGCTTGCCTGGTCTCTTCGCTGTGCCCACCACTGCATGGGGACTCCTGGGCAGAAATTCCTCTTGCCTGTGTAGGAAGGCACCTACTCTCTCTCTCTTATTCCTCTCAGGCAACAATAAGATGGTATAAAAACAGGTCAAAGGTCCACCTGACCCAAAATCCCATTTCCAAGCCATAGGTACCTAGGGAAAGCACAGGAGAAACCGGACACAGGTAGCCGATCTTTCCTTCAGTACACCTTCCCCATGTTCAGCAGCCAGCACCTTAGAAGCTTCCCGAGACAGCCGGTGTTTTTTGACTTTTGTATTGAATTACCTCTGGTAGATCCCTGGGAAAAGAAAAGAGAGGAAACAGCAAGAGCTAAGGGAGCATAAGATGGCTTGTCATCCGCCAGAAACAGCATTCCAGTGGTGACAGATCTTCCAAATCTGCAGTTATTAAAAAATAAGCACATAAAAGCCACCCCTATCAGCTCCTTTTAATTGCACTGAGTACCACTTCCATAGGAAGGAAAGGGGGCGCGCTCACTAAAAGGACCCCCACTGGGTTACATTTCTTCTCCCAGAAGTTTGTTTTGGCTCCCGTCCCATGCATGCAGGACCCTGACAAGCCGAGAAGCACGCTGACAGGCAGAGCTGGATGGCCGTAGGAAGGCCCACGATCTCCACCTGCAGCCTCCCGAGTGGATCCTGCTCCCACCATGCGGCGCTGACGCATTGAAGACCAAGAGATTTTAAAGCACATGTTTCCATCCCTTCTGCTCCCCAGTCTCTGCTGCTGCTGGTGGTGGTGGCCCCGCTCTGCCGCACAAAGTCCATCCCACTCCTTCCCGTGGGGCGTGTGGCCACTGTCGCAGTTGATGCACGGCACAGTCCAAGTCTTCGCGTAGCGTCCATGGGACATCGCCACCCACAAGGAGCTCAGGATTGAGCCCGGTGGCCCTGAGTCCTGAGATGCTCTTGGGCTCCGCTGGCCTGAGCAATGTTCTACAGCCATAACCAGGGACCTGCGCATTAAATATGCAGGATGCTGCTGCCATCGTTAGCGGCTTCAGCTTTGCTTTTGGAGAGTGGGGGGTGCTCGGAAAGCTTTGATGTGTGCTCCTGGCCTTATTTACGGGCTTGTAACTCACAGTTCATTGTACTGCATCCTCCCTGTTTTCGATCTATAATTATTATTTTGGTTAATTATTGACTCTTTTTAAGTGCAAATTACGGACAGCAGATTTTTTCTAATTCATGAAAGAAGAGAAAATATGTATGAACTAGATTTTAGGGTATATTTAAAATAGGAGCATATTTCAGACAACAAGTAAATTTCAGAGCAATTAGAGTATTTAACGTGAACTTTCTAGGCCCAGAACCCTGAGGGGAATAAGAAAGCCAATTAAATTAGATTAAATAATCATGCCTAAATATAAAAGTGTAACAGAATCCAATTGTTAAAGAACAACACTATTAAATTATGATGGAATAGTTTAGCTTAGATGTTGTCAGTGCAACAGGTTACTATTTTATTATTGAACAACAGTATTGATTTTTTTTTGAACTTACCCAATTTGGGTTCTAAACTCAACCGGTGTAAATTTTAGGTGCTGTCAACTGAATTCCAGCGGTTTGCTTCTGCTGATTCACTGGCCTAGTTTTTCAAACATTTTCAGTTTATTTTGTAAGAGGAACAGGGCTGTCAGGCAAATAGCTCACCAGAGCATCTAGAAATGTTAGCTTTATGACAACTGGTTTAATGCTATCTAATGTGGGGATAAGATTTGAAGCAGGAGCTCACTAAGCCCATTTTGTACAGATTAGTGCTAGTCAAGTGATTCTCTCATGTTCTCCGCTACTCCCACCTCTTCACAGGACAGAACCGTCTCTTTTGGGAGCAGTTATTTTCCATGTCCAACATGTCTCATTAACTCTTTCTGCACTTTCTTCTTTCCTTGAATACAACAAAGGGTATGGATTAGCAAACGTGCAACCCATCGACTTGGAAAAGTAACTGTGGCATCCTATAAAGCCCGTTTTTTCTCTGCCTAGGATGCCAGTGGAAGCATAGTGCCTGAGGATGTGGGCTTTTTACCTTAAGAAAACTGGAGGTTGGAGTCCAGGGTGTATTTGCTTATTGGCAATGTGAAACTGGAAATCTCTTTTCCACCAGAACTGATTAGGAAGATAATCATATCTGATGGAAGAGTAGTAATGTGATGCATTTTGCACTGCCAGCAGGTTGTCACCGTATTCTGTTTATTGCACCAGAAGAACGCTTTGTTCACAGTTCAAGACCAGTTCTTGATATGTTGACCATCCTTGCTTTCTTTTCCACACGGTCCTCTCCTTAACTCTCTCTTTTCTGAAAGTCCCTATCTATGTGCACAACTGCTTGCTTGGTTGCATGGGAAGTTCCACCAGAGTGAGAGCAAGAGTGCCCAAATGAGTAAGGCTCGATAAGCCCAGCTGGAGCCCCATAAAGCATCCCCCTTTACTTTCCTACCCTCCTGTCCCACTTCCAGGGATCTCCCAGGCCCCACAAGGACTCCATTGCTCCATCAACCTCTCTTCACGGATCCTTCTTGGGCTGTCCTGCACCTAAGCTTCACCTAAAAAATGAGGGATTGTTTTCACTCATATTCACTTGCTGTCCTATTGACCTAGGCTGGCAAACTCTAAGACGCATGGGAAGGAAAGCGAGCCTATGTGCAAGCACATAGTGGGTACTGCAGAGAGGAAAAAAAGTGATCGCTGAGGGATATACTGCTCCCGTTAAGTCGCAGCCACGATACCATTTCTACGAACAGCAGACAGACGTGTGTTTTAGAAATGTCTCACTGAAATCAGAATCCAACCTCAGATGCTGCTTGGATACAACCAGCAGGATTAGGTCTGTAAATGAGGGATGGAAGCGAGAAACCTTGGAAAAGTACTAGCAACTGCCAGAAAAGGCAGAAATAAGAAGAGAGCCTATGGTCCATTATCTCTCCACAGCTAATTTTTTCTTAAAAATCCCACACCCTTTCCCGGTTAACTATGTGGCATGTGCTACAATCTTATTATACTCATTTATATCAACATAACCTTTTACAACGTGGACCTGTGCAAACTACGTTACAAGAAACTGTAGTTCATTTCCATTTCAGTGGAGCTTGTTAAACAAGCAAAATTATTTTGTAGCAAAGGGAAAAACAATTTAGTGGAATGCACTCCTAGCATAGGAAGTACATAACATCATATTTGGGTTGAAACTTTTTCTGTCAGAAATGTCATAACCCCGTAAGAAAGAGAATTAAAATCCCGTTATTTTAATTTACATCTAGCCACGAGATAAGTAAAGTTATCATTGAAATTCTAATTAAATAGGATGATTGACTAAGGTAGGACATCAAAGAAGAGAAGTGAATATGATAAGTCAAAGTCTTATTAATTAGTCCGCGTGGAAGAAATTCCAGGGACGTCAAGCTGAGGCTGCTGCAAGGAGAAAAAAAGCAGACAAGAAAATGTGTGTTTCTTTGAAGTTAGGAACTGAGATAGTGATGGAGGTAATTGTGTCTGACTGGATCCAGTAATGAAGAGCCGTAAATCAGACCTAGGAATCGGAGAAAGATTCTAGTAACGAATGTGGCTGCCCCCCTGCTGCGAAGAAACAGAATGCAGAGCTGACTAATTGACCCAGTCTATCTCCCAGTAGCTCTCTGTTATTATTTATTAATTTTTAATTTCTGAATTATTTACGTTCTGGGAAATTATTTTTGACAGCCTGTTAGGCGTGCCAAAGTTAATGGAGGATGAAAGGACCGGTACTAGAATTAGCAGGGATGTAGTCACAGGCTACTGAATTTAATGATTTTGGAAGGGAAAATTGATTTCACACAGTGTGTCACTTTATACTACTTTAGGGATACACCAGCTATTTGATTAATTGAGGAATAACCAACTCAAAGTATATTTGAAGTGTAAATGAATCACAGTGCTCAGCTGTTTATTTTTCCCCTTTTCTGATGAGAACACTGAGTTTGCTTAAAGTTGCTGATTAAAACCAATACAGGTAGGGCCCATACTCACACCTGCCTACTTTCTCCTGCCTTAGAAAAAACAAAAATAATAATAATCCCACCATCTGGAGCAGACATGCAATCCTCCATCTCACTTGGGATGGAGGTTGTCCTTCCTACACAACGCCTCATTAAATAGGCTTTGTGCGCCCTCCCCCTCCCCCTGTGGAAAGTGTTTAAGACAGAGCAGGGTGCCAAGCCCACGGGCAGCACACGCAGCTGAGGCAGGAATTCTGCGTGGTGGCGGCTCACGGCTGCTTTTATCCAGTTCCCAGGATGAAGTAGGAGTCCCTGGCCTTGCGACATCTCCCGTGTCGGTCCTCCCGGCGCAGCGGTGTTATGTTGGTCCACCCATCTACAGGTGCAGAGCAATGGAAAAATAAAGGGGTGCTGCCCAGCTCTTCCAGGCTATAAAAAATATGTTTCATCCTCAGTGTCAAATGCAAGCTAAATCCCACCTGCTGCTCAGCCTAAGCCTTCTGGCCATCCAAGCATCGAGGGCACGGAGGCAATCTTTCCCCAGCAATGTGTATCATGCTGTAGACAGCTCACACCTCCAGAAAGATTTGTGCTGGAAATGTCTCCAGAGCTGCTCGGGATCATCGCCCCGCTGCTCCTTTTCCCAACAGCAGCCACTTGAGGCGAGGTGGGTAGCCACATTTCTCCTGCCATACAGTAAGGATGCGCCTTCTGGTGTCCTGCACCCAGGATCAAATGGGCAAAGCGCCCTCACTGACACGGCTTCCTATGGCAGACCTGAGCAAATCACTTCATTCATGGCAGCGTAATCAGCCGCGTGGGTGCTAATGATGGTTGCCATGATTTTGGCTGTCCGTAATGTAGTGTCTTTGGGTGGCTCACTGTGACCTCCCCAACACCTCAGCAATCAAGTTACCTAAGTGCTAGTCCTAACTGGTCTAACTCCAACCTGCCCAGTTTTAAAATCAGAGTAATTAATACTACTATTTGATAAAATCTCAGGGATTCTGCAAAGGGAATTAGTGTGCAATTCTTTATTTGCAGGAGTTTTGGGAGAGTAGTAAACACCAAATACTAGGAGTAGCTGCTCCTTTCCACAGAGCTGCTTGCCATAAGAAACGACTCAAAAACATCTGCCATAAATTGACATGGATCCCATGAACAGGTGAAAAAGGTATAGGCTAGACTCCATTTTGAGTCCAATAAACAATAAAACTCCTTTGAATTGACTGGGACCAAACTACTGAGTTAGGGAGAGAGGTTAAGTGTTGAAGGGATCTGGTGTTTTGGACATTTTGCTGTTGCTTTGTTCTTTAAAATAGGCCTGGCTACCTACCGCGGCGAATGTTGACCATACTGGGATGAGGTAAAGAATAATGAAAGATCAATCATACATCAGTGTACCTTTAAAAAAAAAAATATCTGTGTTCATCACTTAAAGAGACATGAAGAGGTACAGGAAGGTTTTGCTGTTTAGGTTTTCTAAGGGGTTTATAATTCATTTAAACATCTCCCTAGGTTATTTTTCTGAGCACTTCAGGAGCACTAGGCACATTTCTTTGTGTTGCTTTACTGATGGAAACATGCAAGGCTAGCTTGGGTTTTTCTATTACCTTTTCGATTATACCAGTGGCAATTAGTTATGCAAGAAGGGTCAGCTACAACAGGGTGTTAAAGGAGATGTGTGACCTGTGGCCTCTGCTCCAGGGATTGCTACGTTATCACTTTTTTCAGCATGTGCAGACTGGACTGGCTCCTAGAACAAAAGCCTGAAGCAAAAACTATTTTTTCTGTGTCTCCCAAGTCTGTGAGAGATCTTTGCTTTTATCGTGTGATTGTTATTAAAACTTTCTAAAGAAGAAATACTGTGCAAGATGTTGATAAAATATGATTTTCAAGATTGCAAATTTTGTTTGTAATAATATTGTATCACTGAAAGTACGCTCACTAGCACGCAATTCTAAAGAGTTCAATTCATCAGCGGCAGAATTGAGCACCCCAAATTTCATAGAAAATGTTTTATATATTTAGATGATTGCTTAAGAAACAGTGAGCTGTATAGAATCATAGAATGGTTTGGGTTGGAATGGACCTTAAAGATCATCTAGTTCCAACCCTCCTGCCATGGGCAAGGACACCTCCCACTAGATCTGGTTACTCAAAGCCCCATCTACCAAAGCTTCTCATCTACCAGCACCTCATAGTTCCTCTCCTCAGGGCTGTTCTCAAGCCATTCTTCACCCAGCCTGTATTTGTGTATGGGATTACCCCAACCCAGGTGCAAGACCTTGCACTTGGCCTTGTTGAACTTCATGAGGTCCACATGGGCCCACCTCTCAAGCCTGCCCTGGTCCCTCTGGATGGCATCCCTTCCCTCTAGCATGTCAACCGCTCCACACAGCTTGGTGTTGATGGCAAACTTGCTGAGGGTGCACTCAGTCGCACTGTCCATGTTACCAGCAAAGATGTTAAACAGCACTGGTCCCAGTCCCGACCCCTGAGGAACACCACTCATCACTGCTCACTACTTGGACATCAACCCATTGACCCATGGTCACTGTGTGGCTGTGCAGCCAGTTCCTTATCCACCGAGTGGTCCATCTATTAAATCCATGTCTCTCCAATTTTGAGACCAGGATATCACGCAGGATAGTGTCAAATGCCTTGCACAAGTCCAGGTAGATGACGTCTGTTGCTCTCCCCTTACTCACCAGCACTGTAACCTCGTCATAGAAGGTCACAAAGTTTGTCAGGCACAATTTGCCCTTAGTGAAGGTATCTTCAGATCTTACAGAACAATCAGGCAATTTATGCAACTTGAAGATCTGCCCTGCAGTTTTAAAATGGTAAATGGAAAACCAAATACCTTGTAGAGCACATGTAGAAATTAACCCTAAAATATTTACGTTCAACAAATGCAACTAAGTATTTGGATTAAGATGATTTAGCGTGCTCTGCTGTTCTGTACTGGAATGAATCCATCACAGAGCTGGCTTCTCCTTATTTCAATATTAAAACAAAAGGGGTATGCTTTCAGTGTAGCGCCCTGGGAATTCAGCTCAGAAGTCCAATTAACAACAACTAATTCCCCATACTGCTTATTTACCCCTAAGAGTTGGCTAGATATAATAAGTCATGCATTTTGCATTTAAACTCTTAATGCCCAGAGGATAACAAAAATCTATCCTGATCATTTTTTATTTCCATCATATGAAGACAGAAGAAAGCATCCCTTCTTTCCCCGTCAGTTAAGTGTATCCATATCTCAGCATGAATTCTATGAAAGGAGCTGTCTCTTGCCTTCTCCCCGTGCCTCCCTACCCTACTTCTCCATAAATGCCTTCCTTCTTCAGGAAGACAGGAAGGTAACAATCTATTTGGATATGTTTTCTGTATAGATAAGTAAATCTAAAAACTATGTAGAATTATTCACCTTCAAACGACGAACTACTGCTCATTCACTGGACCAAGTTTACTGCTCTTCAGAAAGTCACACTGTATTGCATGCAGTGTACACTCCCTTCAAGCTGGTTTTCACTACAGGAGATATCAAGGTAGTGCCCTGCTGTGAACTTATTTAAAAAGCTGTAACTGTAACGTACTGTAAATGGTAACGATCATGCTATAACATGCTAAAGATTTGGCAAAGATTTTCAATAATCAGAATGGTCTTCTGCAACTCAATTTTCCTTACAATGTAAGTCAGATTTGAACCAAATTCTCCAAAGGTAAAAGTCCAGCATGTTACTACACACTTTAAATGCAAAAGCAGAGAGAGAGTGCCCATATATGCATGTGAGGCTTTGGATATTCCTCACTAGGTACAACCTAAACTGTAGATTAGAAATTAGAGACACATTAAAATACCTAGTTATCTGTCCAGATACACTTTTACTGATGTTTAACAGAAAAAATTAAGGCCTAGAGGTACTCATATACATCTGTATTTATGAAGTTTTGCAACAAAGAAATGAGGCTGTATAACACAAGATCACCGTGGTTGAAGGGAATTTGGAAGAAAAAGGAAATGGTTTGAGAAGAGGACGTCAGAGTGTATTAAAACGTAAAGCATATCACACTGCTTGATAGCAACACAAAACGTGACACTGTGCTGAAAAAAACGCCTGGATCAGTGTTAGGTAGTTGTGCCTCCAGAGCAGCAGGGTAGTGTATAGAAAGCTGCCTACAAAATATTTCTGCAACACTGTACTTTGCTGAGCACAGCAAAAACCCCAGAAGGTGTTATTTTTTCACGAAGCTGTGATGAACTTGGCTTATGCTTGGGATCAGACTGGCCGCTCCTTACGGGGGTTTCTGCGTGGCATATTTGCGGATTCAAGGCCAAATTTTCAGAGGGGCTCGCAGCCAGCTTCCCAAGCGCTCAGCTGCCAAGATGCAAGGCGGGCTTCTCACAGGTCCAGGAATTGGAACGACTGAACGGGGAAGGGAGCTCTTATGAACATCCCAGACTAATTGGCTGACTCCTCTCTTAGCAGATATGCCTGTGACAGACGTTGAGACAGCTGAACGCAGTATTTCTGACATACTCAGATGTGAATTTTGGTACCTGTCTGTACAGAGCTGGCAGGTGCAAGCAGGGGCCTCCTCTGAACTTCTGAAGGAAAGTGCTGGCTGCGTCTCATTCTCCCACAGATTTTTAGATTGTTCCGCACCCTCCTCCCTGGGAGCAGCAAAAAGAGCAAAAGTCTGACAGACTGATCGCGAAACAGGTGCTCTGTGGAGAGCAACATGGATCCCGAAACAGGGCTCTGGAGAGCAACACAATTCCCACATTTGTGTAACGCCCCATGGTCAAACTTCCTGCTCACTGGGAAGCAGAGGACGGCAGCACTAATGATTCTCTCCCTTCTAAAGCCTCTACATTTTAAGTGCTTTGAGGAGATTGAAAACGAGCATTAAATTTTGATTAAAGGGACACTACCAACTTAAATTAAGCTTAGACTTTAGGGTTTTGAAACAGGCAGGCGTAGGTGGATGGGAGCTTGCATTTTGGGTGTAAATATTTCTTTGCAACAGGGCAATGATAAGTATCTTATCTTTGAGCTGAGAACAGAAGGCATCAAAAATTAACTTGATTAGAACAAAAAGTAACACGGTCCACTCGTTTTGCTGCTGAGGGAGACAGAAAAGCAGATGGGAGATACCATGTAGCTTCCCAAATGTATTACATCTCACCAGTTAAGTTTGGTGTGTGAGAAGCTTGTTGTTTGGTTGTTGTTTAATGTGGTTTTAGCTGTGATAAAAAGCCACGCTAAAGTCCTGTTTTAAAGAACTGACTAGGGACTAGAGTGAAAGGAAAGATTACGGCAGGTAAGCTGGCACAGGGACTAAGCTGCACAAAGTAAATGCCTTTGCATCTGCTTTTACTTTATAGTGAATACATATAGAAGGTGAAGCTGTCTTGTGTTTATTCTATTGTCCACTGCAGCTAGCAAGGGAGTAGCTAATTACTTTCAACCATCAGAGAGATTTCCTGCAACTCATTTTGTCTATGATGGGAGCCAGATCTGAACCAAATTTTGCAAGGGGAGAGCCTGGAAGACAGCACCTCGCTGTAGCTTTTAAGTACACTAACCCTATAGAAAGAGTATTACCCAGAAACGCTCATTCTCAGAGAAACGATGGGAATGTGAATCCAGATCTTCATTTGAGAAAAACCAGCTCCCTGAACAGAGCTATGTTGATTTATAATAGCCAAAGGTCTGACCCCCACATCCCAAGAAAAATTAGCTGGAGCCAGGGAAATCTTCTGCAGTAAAGATCGTAGCTCAGCTTGGTCTTGGCTCAACCAAAATCTGGGTTTCTGCTGCAGATTTCTGTGTTGTCTTTGCAATATTCATTCAAACAAGCCTTTCAAGGGAACAGGCCAAAGAAATCAAAGTGAAAGGCAACAACGGCCGCGATTTTCTTTTTGTTCTTCGTAGAGCAGGAAAGAGCAATGCAGACCTTAGATAACCAGCCCTGTGGCTTCAGACACATTTTGAGTGCAATGATAGCGCCTCCTCCCAGGGTCCATGCAGCAGGTGAGAGGTGCTTCCCAAAGCTGTAGCGTTAAGTATATATGATACATAACAGGAAGGATGAAATAAGGCCGTGCTACTGCACTGGAGATGGTACAGTGCGGAAGAGAGCTGGAACACAAATTGAAAACTGCTTGTTAAACAAGGTTAATTTGTTCTCCTTCCACAGTGTAAAATGGCTTCAAACACTTCTAAACTAGGTCATTTGACTGCTCAAGAAATACATGGTGCTAGGCAGCTGTCTTGAGCAACAAGTTTATTGGAGAGTTTGATTGCATCCCAAAAGCATGCTAGATATTTCTGACCATATCAAAGAAAACTCAACTATATTATCGAGGCACACTAATGAGGCGGTTTGTTTAATTGAAATACTTTAAGTTTCCATGTAGTACAGCATGAAAAAATCATTATTTTCATTAGATGAGCTACTCGTTAGCTGAAAATCTGTTACAAAATATCACAGTGTGAGATAATAAATACATTGTAAAATGCATTAAATCCAGGTTATTAAAAGGAATTTCTATTTAAAATATATAGTCATGTAATTTAAGCATACTTCCTAGTATTAGGATTCAGGTTTCGTTCTTTGAAAAATATAGACCAACCCAAAGGACCTCATCATGCTCTCATTTCAATCACAGTCAAAACTCTGACCCATTATAGCCTGGATAAATGACTTCATTATTCTGTGTCACAATTCTGTAGTAATGGGATTTGCGTGTAGCAGCTAGAAGTTCTGAGACTCACCTAAAGGGTCCAATTTTGGCCTTGAATTCATCACTGCGCTCTCTGTTGGATGCAATCATTAACAGCAAGCCAGTCAGGAAGCACTCTACAGCTTGTATTTTTAGGGGCAAATGTACATAAAAGTGTAAGACGTGGAGAAGTTGTGAGTTTTATGTAAGAGCATGCATCTTCATGGGACATGTCCCATGTCTTTGGTGCGATGTAGTTTAAGAACTGTACTGATCTCCTCAAGAGGATGCAATTTGAATCCATGATGAGTTTGGTGAAAACAGGAAAAATGGCTGGAAGGCACCGCAGGAGCTCATCCAGTCCAACCCCTCTGCTCAAAGCAGGGTCAGCTGGAGCAGCTTGGCCAAGACTGTGTTGAGTTGGATTTTGAATTTCTCCAGGGATGGTGACTCCACAATCTCCCTGAGCAACCTGTTCCGGTGTTTGACCACCTTCATAGTAAATGAGTTTTATCTTAAGTTTAAATAGAATTTCTTGTATTTCATTTTTTCCTGTGTTTCTGTCTCTATGTTCTTTACTCCCCCTCACTCAGTATTTATACAGATTGATAAGATTCCCCTTGAGCCTTCTCTTCTTGAGGCTAAACAAGCTCAGAGTCCTAATTTGAGCTCTTTCTGATCACTAGCATTTAAACATTGATCTGAGATGAGGAGGAAATTGTATTTTGGTTACCGATTCACAGATGGGCTTGGTCCATGTGAAAAAAAGAGAGTAATGTAATACTCTGGTGCACGTATTTCTCTATGTAGTTCTACAATGGGGCCAAGTTTTGTCCTTCTTTCCTGCACAGTCCTCCTCCTGTTCTCCCCCCCACCCCCGGCCCTTTTTTCTATGTCATAATGAAGATCTTTCATCCTCAATTCTTGTATCCTCTCACTTGTTCTTTCTCTCTCTCTCTCCTCCCTTGCTGAGTGATTAGCCCACCAGCACTGTGAAGGTGTCCTTCCAGCGTTACTCTGTCACTCATCTAGCTGGCACAAGTCACCACGGTTGTGCAGAAACAGTCCCAAGGTTTAGCAGCCACATCTTAATTCCTGAGGAGTCCTGGGCATGCATTCAGCTTGCCTCCACATGTTGGCATCCAGTGATCACAGAATCACAGAATCACTCGGAAGAGACCTTTGAGATCATTGAGTCCAACCATAAACCTATGCCAAAACCACCACTAAACCTTGTCCCTCAGCACCACATCCACCTGTCTTTTAAATACCTCCAGGGATGGCAATACCACCACCTCCCTGGGCAGCCTGTTCCAAGGCTTGACAACCCTTTCCATGAAGAAATTTTTCCTAATATCCAATCTAAACCTCCCCTGGCGTAACTTGAGGCCATTTCCTCTTGTCCTATTGCTTGTTGCTCGGGAGAAGAATGATGTTGATACACCTTCACAGCTATTGCTCTCCCTGCCAGCTAGAGTCAAGTCAGTGGCGCTGAACGGTGCCACTGAGAGCACATGGACATGGCAGGAGATACAGCAGGACTGCTGAAAGATTCCCTTAGCCAGAAAGCAAGCCAGCGCTTCAGGAGAGTGTACAGATTACAGATGGTGCAATAATCTCACAACTGGCCAAATTTGGAGCCTAAGCAATACTTTTATGGAGATGAGCATACATTAAAGGCTGCCAATGTGAGCACAGAGAGGGCCAATATAGAGGCTTGCCCAGGAATGGGCACGCTGCCCCCACATAGCCACCTGCTGAGATCATTCCTGCCAGAAATGCAAGTAATCCTAGTAAGGCAGGTGCCTGGAGGGATCAAGTCCTCAGTCAAAAACAAAAAAGAAATGCAAAAATCCACCTTCATAAACCTGGCAAGAGTCCCTCTGCCATCAGCCTGCTGGCTGTAAACCCTGGAGGTCAGAGCACAAGGAACGAGAGCTGCACCCCACGCTCCTGCCTCTTTCCTCCGTTATGAAAACGGATTGTTCTTCTTTTGTGGAGACAAAGTTGCACATCTTTGAGTTCTCTCTTGCTCCTCTTGTTTTCTGTGGGTTTTGTTAAACATTTTTAGAAGCATTTCCTTTTTTTTTTTTTTTTCCCCCTACTGGGGCCAACAGGGATGCAGCTTACAGATTAGTACTACTGTTAGCTCTCTTTAATAGGGCTTTTCTTATCCCATTTAAGTAGAATAAAGAAGCTTCATTTGTTAGCTTAAAAAAAAATCAAGACTTTAATTCTTGATCATTGCTCCCAAGAGAACCCAGTTGGAGTTCTCTCATCATCACTGATCAAGTCTGAACTTTTTTTGTTTGCTATTCAATTTCATTTGCTTTCATCATTTCAGAGCACTAACAGGCTTTCCGCCCTGCTGAAACAGAGGTTGGGGCTTTAACTATATTGTGATGAAGTCCCTGTAGCAATGGAAAACCGCTACATAGCATTTAGCTATGTATTCTCCCTTCCATAAAACCTGCATTTACATTGCATTACATTGGACTTGCTGACTATTTTAATCATAATAATAAATACTCCATATGGCTCTTTCTTCTTTTAAGCTATTTATTTGTGGTAGAGAGACAGTCAGTCAGTTTCTCTGAGTTCAGACCAGAAAGAGATTTTATCTCAGACCAGTGTAAAAATCTTTCCGCTTACTAAACTGCTGTAGATCACCATCTGGGTCCACTGCTAAAATGATATCCATGGAATGAAGCTTGCCTATGCTACAGATAAACTTAGTCTGATGTTTTATAAATGGTATTTTTTTTCTTAAGAAAACCCAAGGATGAGTTTGCAAGGGGGATCAGCATAGAGACCAAGTCTGCAAAGCAGTTTTCCGGTTCACATACAAGCCATTCAGGCCCTTTCTCTGGTTGCTTGTGCCTACCACCTTCTAAGTGAGGATAAGCCCAAGTGGGCTTTTTATGAGTAAACTCTTTCCTAGATTTGCTCCGTGAATGCTCCTGGAGGGTGAATGTTACCCAGGCTGTTAGCCCTTGCATAGAGAGAAAGTTGTGATAAACTGATCAAGTATAAGCCATTGTTGGATGACTCCCAACAAGAGCAAGGCAAAGCCTACCTAGCAGCTATCATTTTTGTTCTCCGGAGTCCTTGTAATTTCTGTGTGGGCAAAATCCCAGTTTCCAGACAGGGTCTGAGTAAGACAGTGAGGCCCTGAAGTAGTCTATCTGCTCAGCCTCTGCTGCTTTTCAGCTTAGTTTCTGTGCTCAGGGTGCTCATCTGTGTTTGTAGGCTTCTCCTACGTGTTTCATGGCTCTCATGCCTGAAGGAAGTCAACAGCATCGGTTTTGGGGGCATTAAAGATATTTACCTGGCAGAAACAATACAAAATACATATTCCTTCAGCCACAGATGGAAGAGAGAAGGAGACTTTCTGCTGAAGACTCCAAGGCAGAAGCACACCCAGCAGGTAGTCCTTTCCAGAGGAAAACAGGCACACTGCTCCTTCTGGGGAGAAGCAGTATATGGCTCCACCTCAGTCCAGCTAACACTACCCAAACGGCCCAGATTTTCCTTGCTCGAGGTCTGCAACCAGCTTGTGGTTTCTCCTCGGAGGGCTGGGCTGTGGGAAGAGAGCTCTCTGCACCTTGCCAGTGCGTGAGAACAGCTGCAGCTTGAAACATATAAATACTTTTTTACCCCAAGCAGTTTCCAATTAATGTGCAGATGGAAACCATGTAGATGGTCTGTGGGAGAGAATCCTTGCTTGGCAAAGGATGGGTTATTGCTTTTATGAAATGCCATAAGATCCCTAGTAGCTGACTGCCTTGGTTTTTAAGATCCAGCTCCAGTTCAGGAAGCTCAGATTTGTATCAAAGGACTACAGTCACTGGAATGTAAACCTGTCATTTCATGGAACTGAGATGCAGAAGATAGCCAGGAAAATCCAACTTCTGTAAAAGTGACACCATTTGGTATGGTGTACACACACATTTGTATGGTGTACAAAAATGTTAGATCATGTTGGATTATCAGTGTGAATCCCTTGCCGTCCCTTATGTAGCTGAAAGTGGTAGACATCTCTGAATATCAACATTTTTATTTTGAAAGGACAAGAGGAGACTGAAGAATCCTAGTTTTAGGCATCTCAGATTTAAACATTTTAGACTCTAATTTTTTCTCAAATCTCCCCGTCTGTAAAGCAAAACCAAATTCAGTCTTCACTCGTCCATTGTGATTTTTGAGATAATTACCTGCACATAATTACTTTGCAAATAATTACTTTGTAAACAATTACTTGTAAAGCCTTTAGAGATCTTCAGATGATAAGTGGTAGAAAAACCTAGGACATGACAATCTTTGCTATATTTTTTCTCTTAGCATCACGATAACTCGTTCTCTTCCTCTACATTTTTCCACAAATATTGCCAAAGAAAGATACTGCCAAAGGATCACATTGCCAGAGAGTGTTTTTAAAGTCGAGGCAGATTTTCTTCTGAGTTCTTTTTTTATTAGATAGATGCATTGTCATACCAGTTTCTAAGCATAACTATTACAGCTAATTACTCTTTCATCCACTGAAATTTGAGCTGATTAGGTCAGGGTGAAAGTAAAGCACTTTTCCCATATTGTATGTGGAATACATTGTATATGGAACCTACAGGGTAGGTTCTACCTGGCATCATTATGTCCCAGATGAGTTATTTTGGGTTATCATAACAGGTCATTTATTAATTGGGTTATTAGTATAACAGATCCTCCCTAAGAGTATCCAGAGGATCGGATGGTTAATCCATGACAATTTTGCCTTCATGTATGGAACCTGCAAACAATGGATACGATAAATATGTCAAAAAACTTTGCAAATGAAAATGCATTCTGAACTGCACATATGGGCTAGAAAAAGTTGTGATTTTCATGGGGATAAATCTCTAAGCTGAATTGTATTGTGAGGAACTGCAGCTTAGATTTTCTTCTGCAGATGGATGCATCTTCAATAGAGGGCAGTAGAGGATGTAAATGTAACTGTTGATCTATTCACTTTGTTGTGTTCGGATCAATTCTCTAATATTCTTTTAACCGGCTTTAATATGGACCCTTTTATCTTAAAAAAGGAGGAAGTAAGAGTGTTGGCCATCTGGGAGACACACTGCCAACACCCAGATGTTAGCATCTTTCTGTACCATTTACTCCATCAACGCAACATCGAGTTGTGCTGGGTGGGTGGGAGAGTGAAAGCGTGGGAAGAAGAGAAGTTAGGGTTTTCCTGGAAGGGGAAGGTCTCTGGTCCTGTGCCTTCACAAGGGAAAAATCCTGTCATTGCTTCATGAATGCAGTCTATTAGCTCTTAGCAGGCCTGGGAAACAGTGCTAAATTCTCTCTGTGAAAACAAATGAAAAGGTAGAAACTTCCCCGTGCATGTGTCACTAAAACTATTCTGACAGACTTCAACTACCTAGAGGTTTTGCCCAAAGCGAGTAAACTCTGCTGGCTGCAGCCCCAGGCATGAAGCCAAGTAGCCCAGCTGGGCACTGAGGGGAGGCAGCACTGCCCCTGGTGAGCAGGCAGGAGCTTTGGCCATGGCAGCCTTCACTGGCCATTCAGGCCAGTGCTCAGGGCAGGGAGAGCAAGGTCTTGAGGCAAGGCTGGGAGAGGAAGCTGAAACCCAACTGAGGGGAGAGCTGGGATGTCAAGGAGCTGGGTCACCACCAGCCATGGTAGGAAAGGCCAAGGTGGAGCAAAAGCAGAGCAAAGCTTTGAGCAGCCATCCAAATGTACTGAAGTCTAGACCTAAATACCATGCTGGAGAACCTGCTTTTTGCTTGAATCCTCAACCACTGTGGGGTAGCCTTGGCATAAGTTAAGCTCTCTTGGCTACAAGGCTAGGCCTGTATTTATGTTTGGTTGCTCTGTGATGCATACCACAAAAGTATAATTAGGTTCCAAGTGTTACGAATAGCATGGTCCTTTCTGCAATGTACATTGGGCAAAGCAATGATAGCATGTAAACATACTTGTAACATATGACACAAGCCTACCTTTTTCTACCTGTCACGCATGGATACGTTTGGCATCTCAGTGTCCTCTCCTTCATCTCCCAGCTTGCTCCCCTAGCTTCATTCCCCACCTTGCTGGGGCCCTTCCCATTACCACGGTCTCAGATCTGCTGCTTCTCTTTGTTCTGCCACATGCAGTCCCAGCACTGATGGCCATGTTACCCTCTCTGTACTATCACCATATTGTTCCTGCTGTATTGTGCCTGCCCATGCCATCTTCAGTTAGATCCCCACCACTCATGGTTAACCACCATGAAAGATCCCGGTCTTTAGGCTTTTTAATCAGCTATAGTAATTGAAGGCTGCTAGGGATCAGCTGGAGTTCTTAAAATTCAGCAGCACATGGAAGAAACCGCCAGTACTTCATTTATCCCTAGGAAGTAAAACTCCTTTCTGTTCTCTGTCTTGCTCAAATCTGATTTTTGTTCAATTTTTCTGCCTCTGCCTGAATTTTGGTCACAGCACAGCCTTATTTTTCAGAATTATGTACGTACTATGTACGGTCATACTATGTTACTCATACATTCCTATGAGCAAAATGTATGAGAATTTGCATTAAAACTACTAAAATGCTTCTGCTGGCTCCGAAGATGTCAGCTACATGAATGACACACATACAGTAGCTTTCTGCATTGTCTTGTTCTCATACAGAACAAGCAACTGAGCAAACAGCAACTGAGGTAGCCCACAGCGCTACCTCAGTATAGGCTGTGTATTATCTTCCTCAGTATTGACGAAGAAATGCAGCAAGCCTACTCAAGTTGACAACAAAAAGCAAGAGCCTGCGCAAAAAAAAAGGGTGGGGAGGAAGAGTTTGTTGTGAATTTGGATGGGGGAGTTCAAAGAATTTAAAGTTTCAAGGGGAAGGTCTTTTTGGTCCAGAACATGTTATGCAGAAATCACAAATGTTGGACCTGAACTCAGTTTGGAGGCAGATTATGAAAGGCCCTTAGAAGACAGATGAGAAGAAGAGGGGAAAAGTTGCTTCAAAGGGACAGGGAACAGGATGTCCATATAGAAGAGTTTACAGTGGGATCCTACAGCAACATAAGGTGGGGTAGAGTGAGAGTGAGTCCCAA
The DNA here is from genome assembly GCA_013398295.1 of Chionis minor. Taxonomy (NCBI): domain Eukaryota; kingdom Metazoa; phylum Chordata; class Aves; order Charadriiformes; family Chionidae; genus Chionis; species Chionis minor. The sequence continues at coordinate 160,673 of VZSF01009393.1, read as the reverse complement.
TCCCCCAAATCTCTCCCAGTCATCAGCACAGCTGGGCACCTTTCCAGAAAAAGAAAACAAACGAATATCAGAAAGGCAGACCACCACTCAGGGAAGATATTTTGGATGGGTATCTGTCTGCATCAGCCAGAATTCTTCTGGTCTTTCTTTTCCATAATATCCTAAGTACAAAGCTTACAGGGGACGCACTTAAAGAAAAATAATAATAAAAAAATCACAATCTTTCTCTAAATAACTCACTCTTCTATAAGTGCCAATATCAAGATGGTCAGAATGTTCACCAGGGAGAAAGGCAAGTCATTGCTGTCTTCCCACTCCCCAGTGGCTAAGCTCCTCTGTCTTACAGCTAACCTGCTGCAGCAGCTCTGTTCAAAGCTGAAAAACTCCCACTGGTGATGCGAGTACACTTGGGTCCCAGCGATGAGAGTTGCCTTCTGCAGACGTATCAGCACAGCCAGCTCAATAGCAATTTTCCCGGGAGGTGATAAGACTGGTTGGGACAGTAAATAATTAGCTTTTCTGCCTTCGGCTATAGAAATGATTATGAATTTTTAAGCAATGAGAGTGATTGAAGCCATTTCTGTTTGCTTTCTTTTGGTTGTGTTGCAAAGTTTAGCTTCAAGAAGGAAAATACCCTCAGAGGAGGTTGACAGACAGGTGGGAAAACACAAAAATGCCAAGAGATCAGAGGTAAGTCAGTGAGCATTAAAAGTTGGGGGAGAAGGTCTTGATAAAAGGGGGTGGCTTTCATAACAAAGGAATTGTCTTTCTTGTTCAGTCCTTCCTTTATCTGATAACAGGCTATTCCCCGAGAAAGTTGGCTCCTGGGAAGTTAGTTTCAAGCAAAAAGTTGAACATGAAAGTTCATCTTTTTGGCAGAAGTTGCTTTCTCTTTCATTTATTTATTTTTGTAAATTCATCCTAATCCTCCTTTTAATTAACAGGATGCTGAAAGATACTGTGGAAAGGAGTTGTCTCTATTAAGACACAGATAGGATTTAATCTCAGAAGTATACTACCTCCCCTGTGGCCTGCTCAAGGCTGCCTGGATATGCCTCCTCTGTTGAAGGCAGTTCTGCCTCCAGGACTCTTGTCCTCTCTGGCAGACCGGCAGTAAGGGGTCCCCTGGTGCCACATGTTGAGGTGTTGGCTCTTGATCAACCTACTTGGCACAGCAGTGAACCTGGAGGTACATCAGGTTTTGCACACAATGCCTCATACTTATTAACATTATGCCTTGCCTTGTCAACTGAAATCAATATTGATAATAACAAATACATTAGCAATTAATTATAAATGAATAATCATTCCCTGGAAAATGCTTCTAAGGTAAAAAAAATGGAAGGATGTTTTCTGAAGGTTCCCTGTCTACCTCCTCTATTGCCTAAATCTATTAGCCTTGCAATTTTCCAGTGGCTTTAAAATTCTTACTAAAACATTCAGTTTTTTCTGCTGCTCCTCCAACTTTGTCTTTGACCCACTATCTGGCTGGGCCAGAATGCAGCTTTCCCAGCTCAAACGTAATCTTGCTGTTATATAGGCACAGCAAATACCGCGCTCCTGCTGCTGTTGCCCATGGGTCGGCAAATCAGACCACGCAGTTGGCATGCACCGAGGAGCCAGACACCATCACCTCAGATGAACGTTCATTGAAAACTTCCTCAAGGTGGCAGTCAGGGCCCAGAACAATTGGCATAAGGTGTGACAGTTCTGAAAATATGCAACTGTGCTATCCCACCATGGCACCATGAGCCATTTTCCCTACTGGAAAGACTGGATTGGGGATTTCTTTCAAACCAGTGGGAGGAGCTGAACAAGGCTCCTCCAAGTCCTGCAAGCAGGAAACCAAAACATCTATCCCAAAAGAAGAATTTTCTGCCTCACGGAGGAAAGTTAAGATGCTGAACAAAGAGAAAGGAACGGGAGCTTCTGCTAAACAGAGTAGCTGTATGACTTTAAAATGCTGTTCCCAAAATTACCGCATCAGTGTACAGCTGCCACAGAGAACACACAATTTCTTACTGTTGAAGTGGCATCAGGTGACTGGAGTGACCACTTAGAAAATGCAACTACATGTTTACCTAGCCAAAACCATTTCCCTTCAAAGTCCTACTTCATAAATTTATAAAGACATAAGACTGGGAAAGAATCTCCTGAAATTGCCTTGTCCCACACTTTGCCATGAGCCAGGATCAGATTTAGTCACCTCCTCCCTGTAAGGTGTTGGTCTACCCTGTTCTCAAATCTGCCAGTGAAAGGGCTCAACATCCAGAGAAAACCTAATTCCCAAAGTGTAGCTTAAAAATTCCTTGCTGCAAATTAGATTGATTTATTTTTGTCCTTCTCATAGTGGCCTTAGAGAACAAATGATGGCTGTCTTCTTTAAAGCAATTGTTTACATATTGGAAAACTCATACTTTTCCCCCATAGTCTTTTTCCTCTAGACTAAACAAACTCGGTTTCTTCAACATTTCCTCACCACTCATGTTCTATAAACCTTTTATCATTCCTGTTGCTTTCTTCTGGACAGTCTCCAATTCATCTACATTGTCAATTCTGCTGGGCCATGCCTGGCCATGGCTGACAATCTGTCCCAAAGAAAAATGCCACACTTCTGACTGAGACGTTAGAGATCTGTTTCCAGAGTCAGCATTTTTCCATGGTAGGTCTAAGCATTTTTGCTTCTGTTAGTACCAATAAATATATACAAAACTAACAAAACAAAACGAAGTCTTGCATTTTTGAAGGTGATATGTCAATTTTGCACTTCAGTGGCTGTTGTCTTTATAAAACATTTACATGTGTTCCTTCACACTTTCTCCACCTAGCAGCACGGCTACCGAGGCAGGCAGGGGCCTTGCAGTTAGCAACTCTGGTAGAAGAGCCTCTTACAAGGCAGTCTAATTAAAGTCAGCATTCAAAGCATTTCAGATAATCAAAAGACTAACCAGCCCCCGAGTAGAGGCAGAATCAAAGAACCTGGTGTGGAAAGAAACCCAGTGACCCTGGAGGCATGAGCAACCAACCCAAAGAGATTAAATGCCAAGTGAGAAAAATGGGGGAGGAAGTAATGGCATCAATAGTGGAATAACAAACAAATTCAGGAGACTTCAAAAAGTGAATAATTGGGCTACCGAACTACATATGTTTTGTAAGTATTTGGGATAAGGAGAAGTTTGTGTGGTTAGAGTGCCCAGGTTTGGTTTAATTCCCCACCATGGAAGTCATTGGGTGTTTCCTCCTTGGTATCAGTCATGGCTACCGGCAAGTACTTGTGTGGTTTTGAATGGTCCCACACTCACAGACAAATCAGAAACACTCTCTTGTCTTCTCACTAAGCGTGAAAAGGTTTTAGTGCACTCAAAAGCTCATCTGCTTTATTCATCTGTATCAGCTACAAACCCCATCACATCAATATCCTTAAGCCGTGGTAACTGCTATTATGAAGCTTGCAACTTTTGCTTGTGGGTTGTTTACTCAAGAGGCACACCCAACTCAAGAGCAGTCTTGTTTCCAAAGACTTCTTTTCCTTCTGTGGGATGACTGAAGTTATACAAAATACTCAGCAAAATACAGAGTCAGCAGCTCACCTCTGATTAGAGCTCTTTATTGAGGAAGCCTCCTTGACTTCAACTTCCAGACAAATTCATGGATTCCTCCTGTCTGCTCACTAAGCTAAGCAGCAGTTTTATCACCCCTACATTGGCTCCTTCTGTGTTTCTAATAACTTTAGGAGAGAAGCAGGAACTCCACCTTGTCTGCATCGTGGAGTTCATTTAAATGGTAGAACTGGAACCAACTCATCATAAGGGTGAGACCAGCAACAAAGAATTTGGTGCAACTAATTTAGCAAGCTTTCTGCCTGATATTTGTTTAACCAATGTGGATGAGAGCAAAATTCCCCCACAGCCCCTTTTAAACACCTCAACTAAGAAAATAAGCTTGAGTGTGGTAAAGAGCATGTTGATATCCCAAGGGACCAGAGAAAGTGCAACAACAGAGTGCCTTACACAGAAGGGGGAGTGTTAAGCATATTTAAACCAAACATTTCTTTCCCTTTCCTTTGGGATAAAACTATTTCCCATAGAAACTAAGGCTGTGCCCCTACATGTGTAGCCCGGGGAGAGATGCTTTGATGTGAAAGAGAATCCTGGTAAAGTACCGGATGCAGAAGCCAATGTGGAAATAGGAGGGACTTCCAGAAGCAGGAAAAAGCATTGTCCCAGAGGGGCTTCCATCACCCCCCCCAGGTCGTCACTCAGACTGTCTGGCTAGTTTCCTCCTGCAGGTCACTTTGCTGTAAGGAAAGTCTTGTCTTCGACATGGGGCAAAAGTTTATAACTTTTCCCTTACTTTAGGCAGCTGACAAAGTGAAAATATGAAATTTTATGGCATAATCTAGGTAAAAAAACTCAAGTGAAAATTTCATGAATTATAAACTGAACTGTGCTTTCAAGTGTACCACAGAAAACTTGGAGAAACAGTAAGTATTTCAGATAATCAGGAGCGCCATAAATTGGATATAATCTAGGGAAAAAGGGACAGTGATTTAGCTCTGTAGGTTTTGTAGGAGGAATACACAGAAATGAATGTGTTAGCATGAAGTTCTTAAGAGTGCGTGCACTCATATGCTATTGGAGTTAAACGCTAGGATGAAGGGAACCTGCACACAAAGTGCAGACGATTTGCTTCAGTTTATTGGTAGGATAGTCTCAAAGGCACATGGTGTGGGGGATCTGCGTGTAAACACTTGCCTGCTACTGCAGGACTGATAGCCCATGGGGAGCCTGTTCTAGAAAAAAATCTATGGTGCTTTTTCCATCGCGTTTTTTAAAAAAGCCCAACATTACTCTGCTTTCTTCACCCCTCACTGAGGTTAGTGCTGGTTGTGGCCCTAAACTCCAATGGTGAGCTTACACAGAGAGCACTGCTAGCGCTATCGTGTGATATATAAAGAGCAGAAGTCCTCCTGCATGGTCATGAGCAGACTCTGGTCACATGCAGAGTCCATTCAGAAGCAACAAAAGAGAATATGAACCATGATAACTTGTTATTGTACAGGAAGTCTCTCCCCACCCTCCAAGTTTTCACCATTACAAAGGTTTTTGTGGGTGCTGGTTCTGAAACAGCCGACAGGCAACTGAAGAAGTATCATTGGATCAGAAGACCTCATCTAGGCAAATGGCCCTACAATAGTAATGGGTGAGTTTTGTTTCTCTAAGTATTTCAGCACGAGGCTCACGGACAATAAACTACATCATCGCTTCTTTGTATGCTCTGGCTTGCAACGATGCATAAAGTGGGGCGTTCTGCAACAGAGTTTATAGGCACTCCCAGCAGAAAGCTGTGAAGGTTTAACATTTGCATCACAGGGGCAAATCTGGCACCTCGCTTTGCACCCAGAGCGATATATTTGTTGAATTACTTAAATGAATTTGTTGAATTATTTGGTGATTAGAGAGGACTTCCTATTGGTGATCTCTGAGGTTTACGATTCAGATATATTTATTAGTAAACTAGCACTTAGTGCCTACCTCACATAGAGGAAGTATACTCCCTATCTTCAACATCTTCTCACACTGACTGCCTACTAAATAGATTACTGCTCTACCTGATGTTCTTAAAGCTAAACAGAATATTGGCATATGGATCTCTTAAGTACTGACATCTCTGCCTGAAGATATGGGGAGTTGGAGGATGTTAGCACCCCTGAAAATCGAGCCACAGGATCAACGTTGCAGCTAAATCTTCAACGTCACAGCTAAATCTGATCAACATTTCTCTAGATGTCCAGTTGGCAACTCAAAGTCCTTTGAAATAGGACCCAGAGCCAGAGGAAGTTCCAAGCCCTCCTGTACCAGGACCGGTTTCCTCTCTCTCTTTAATGGGAGTATTTTGCTCTCGCATAGGGAGCCCTGAGGTGTATTTAATTAATGCTCATTATGAACTCTGAGAGGAGCCTGAGACATAAACATGATTATAGCTTCAAAGCCTAGGGGATCACTCAGGTTTTACTCAGGTCTCTTATGCTGGCAGAGTTCTTACTGACCTCTGGAAAATCCAAGGAGACGGACCAAAGTCTTCAGAATTTGGCCCATAATGTACCTGTCTCTCACTCCTGGGCTGGACTTTGCTCTAATCTGTCCTAAATTCTTCGGGCCTCATTGTTTCATTGACTCCAGCAGCCATTCAGAGGTGTTGCTGCACCAGTAATGGTTCTCATACAAACGCTTGCTCACTATCAAACAGTCTGGCCCTATTAATAACAACTTTAAAGGGAACGGAGAAAGAGGAGACAAGACGTAGATTCAGTTTAATAAGAATTTTCTTTCACCCAAGTTTTATGTTCTTTTCTTTTATCTTTTTATCAAGGCAACTGTATTCTGAAAAGCCTCAGGATACAATAAACAACAGAAGGTGATGCAATGGCTGCTCGTTATTGCTTGATGGGTGAATCATCCTACTAGCTGTTATCTACGTTATTGAAACAGATCACTCGAGGGCTGCATTGAACATGGGCCACAAAATGTAACACTGTACTGATGTCATGATGTGACACGTCAGTCTCTCTATTTCTAGATGAGTTTCCTTTCAATTGTGCATAGATAAAATCCTGAGAAAGGGTGCCCATAGAATATATTAAAAATTATATCTGGGCCTTATTTTTATCAAAGCTCAGTTGGTACCAACTGGCCAAATCCTGCAGCCCGTGCTTATGCCAGTGAGCGGCTGTTCATGCAAAAAATTCCACTGATTCAGCAGGGCATCTCAAGCAAGCGAGCGCTCCCTTTTCAGAATTAGTACTGAGGCTTTTCCTATCCTACCCTGGTGTTTTGCACACAATGCCACATCCTACGTAGTTTTATGTTATACCTGGGTACTCCTTTTTTACTGCGTTTTATCAATATTGTATTACTGGACCCAAACTGAGAATGCAATGTTTCCACAAGCAGTATCTGATGATTTAAAAATGCCAATGTAAACATACGCTACCAAAAGCAAAATGACCTCTTTTATCTTTCTCACACACGATGCCTAGTCTACATGAGGACCTCAATAATTAAGATCCTAAAACCTGACCTGCCTGGCAGAGGAGGCTGTTCTGTGGGTCTGTATCCACGGTCCTCTGACCAAATGACAGTTTTGATGTAAGAAGCCTAACTCTTGTGTTAACTATACAATTTAGCAGCTGTGATATGTTTTTTGCTTTGGGTATTTAATTATACTGACCTATTGTCTTACATCTGGACTCCATGAAAACACTTCAGTCCTTCAGGAAGCAGGCACAGGAGCAGCAAAGAAAATTTGTGACTTTAGGAAGTGCCTCTGCCAAACTGTCTCTAGTCATCCTCTGCAAACCAGATCTTGTTTACTCCACAGTATTTTGTGGCATTTTCTGCCTTTGTTTCTTGCAAGTCTATGTATGCCATTTCCAAACCTAAAGGTTTCGGAGTCTGAAATAACAACTGCAGTACCGTCAGCTGTACCCTGGTAGTGGGATGTGGCATTGCATGGCTGTAATCTAGTAGCGCCTGGAGCAGAAAGAGAGGCTTATACTTTGTGCTGAGCTATCTGTGCAGAAGGAGAAATCAGGACAGCATGGGCTGTTAGAAAGTTATACTATTGCTTATAAACAAAAGCCACTGTACTGTCCAGTATTCACATAAGGACAACTTCATCTTAGGCACTGGGGAAGAGATACCTAACAGCAAAGGGGTCTAAAAGCTTTTGTTAGGCATGTCAACGATGAAGGCATTTAAGATGATAAACTTACTTTATTGTTTGTTGCCTGGCCAGAAGCAGCCATGCGGTGGTAGAGCAAGGCAGGGCCACAGCGCTAAGGCTGTAGCAACCTAAGGCAGTACAGCAGCCCACAGGTAAAAGCAGTGGCTGTCCCCGCACGGGCAGGTGTCCCCATGCAGCCATCCAAATGAGGCCAGCAGTGGCAGAGAAGCCCAGGATGGGGTTAGGAGTGGTCACCTGAAGCTCTGTTGGCCACCCTTTCCCTCCCTGTGAATCACAGGTCCCTAAAGGAGCAGCACCAAGCCCTAGCAACAGCCTCAGCACCTACTTAAATACCAACATCCTTTACGAGTCTCACAGACAAGTGAAGTTCGTCTAACCCCCCACCTCAGGCAGAAACACAATGGAGTAGCAAATAGAGAGGGATACGGTGATCATCTCCACTTCTATGGTACATCATAAACGGTATTTGCAGGCCAGAATCTGGCTGTGAGTGTATGCCTACCACTAAGCGCCTTTCAGCTGCAACTATGTTTTGAAGACCGATTTGTCTCTTATGTTTTTATCTGATGTGCAGCGGAGACAGAAACTTTTCTGAGATAAGCCCTTTCTCCCTTTTGCCATTAACATTTCTCATTCTCTTTTGATTTAAAAGATTTACAGGGATGGAAATGAATACTCACGTGCTAGAAACAAGTGATGCCACTAAATTTTTACAGAAGAGAGCACAAAGAGACACCATTGTGATTTCTATTTAACTACGCTTTCTTTATGAACGAGATGAAAGAAGTAACTGTTATTGTAAAGTACTCTCCATTTTGAATCTAGAAAATACAGGAAGCTGAGCAGTCTCTTTGTTCATCCAGCTACTACTGCTGCTGGAGACAAAGCAAGTCATGCATCTACATAGTCTTATGTTGATTTTGCTTTTCTTAGACAAAAGCTTTTCTAAGGGGTGGGGTCAGTCAACAAGAACGGAGGAAAAGGGATTTGCAGTTACAGCTGAAGTGTCTTCTGCGTGCCCTTGGTCAGCTTTCATCTATTTCATTGCAGTCTACATTAGGCTATGGCAAAATCAGTCCAACGAGAGAGGGAAGGAAATCTCAGAATAATGCCGGCATCCTGGGAGAAACCTTTCCTGTGGAGATATGGAGCAGCATAGACTCCCTGACCCGATACGCCATTCCAGCCTCTCTACCTGCAACATCCTGGGTGTTAGTTAAACACAAAAGAGATACTGGTGGTTGTTGCCCCCCCTCTATTTTTTATGAAATTTCACCTGAAAAATTGAAAAGCTGTTGACCAACTCCATGACTGGGGAAAATACTTCTGAAAATGCAGCCAAAGGTGTTTTCCTTGTTAAAGAGTTAAAGGTTAGCCAAGACTTCAACCTATGACAAATTTCTATTAATTCTAAGGAAGTACAGGTTTAAAATCTTCTGGAAGAAAATTTGAGGAAGATGAGTAGATTTGGTGGCAATTTGAGAAAGAAAGCCTGACTTACTCAGAAAAATCATATTCTAGAGATGTATTTATTTTTCCTAAATGTCAGCATCTTTTGTATCTGCTTGAACGATAAAATAAAGTAGAATGAATTGTACAAATTACATCGTATTTACATTAAATACAGCTTTAGAGTCTTCTAAGAGAAAAGGATATTGCCCTTCTGAATTTTGCTTTGTTACATGTCAATTCAGGGTAATAATGTGAAGCTAAGGAGACTAATTGTCATGGGCGAAATCTTCAGCAGCTGGAAATCAGTGTGATTTAGCAGAATTCAGTACTATAGCTGCGGCCTTGACATAGCATACTATTTCTTTCTTTGGGGCCTACTTGAGCTAAAAGGTGGAGGGACTATATATGTTGTGTGGTAGGGAAAAAAAACAAAAAAAAAGAAGCTAAAAGAGGAATGAAATTAATTGCTTGACAGGAAAAGACAGGAAAGTCCCATGAAAGCAGAAGCAATGCAATGCTGTCCCTGAGCTCACTGACCTGCGTCCGGAGAGTTGTGTTAACAGCACACACCGCAGCCCGAGGCAGAAAAATGTGATGTGGCTGACGAAACTGTGGCATGACTAAAGACAGAGCATGTGAATTGTATTTATGTACTAGTCTCTGAAGTGGAGAGCATATTGTCAAGCAGCCTGAGGGAGCTGTATCATATGCAGCTCCGTGTGCAGCACAGTATAGCTGTATCCCATTAAGATGCTAGTAATGGAATATATTAAATATCCTCTTGGAGGCTAAGGGTCCAATCCTCCTGCACTGAAATCAATACAATTTTTGCAATTTATTTTTAATGGGAAGAGAACAAAACCCTTTGAGCTGGTTACTCATCTAAAGGATTCACATGCATACACAGCAATCAGTAAGATTAGCAAAGAGCTATGTGGGTTGCACTCCCAAAAATGCCTTTCAGAATGCAGAAAGATGTGCAGAAATGCACATCAGAATGACCCGGGGTAGGCTTGCATGGCATACGGGGACAGACCCATGACGGCTCTGCCTTTACCCTTCCCAAAAGCCAAGCGGTCCATTCACTGATCCAAAGCTATCAAACGCTGTCTTTCAGAGCAACTAGGCCAGCCAAGAGCACAGAAATTTGTTTCTGGTTGTAATATACACCTAGATGTATCCTAAAACACAGTAGCATTTTATAGTCTGCTGTTACAAAAGCCATCACCTTCGATCTTCCTTCCTTCCTTCCCTCCACAACTTTTTTCTTCCCCTTTTTTTTTTCTTTTTTTTTTTCAGCTTCATAGTTCACCTCCAGCTAAGTAATGTGTGTATGATTTTGTTTCCAGCTCTCTCAGGAAGCATACAGAGCCAGAGAAATAATCAGAGCTTTAGTACACCGCCTCCCTGCTCTGCTTCTTGTGGAGAACAGGCTGGGTCCTGTTCTGCCTTCCCCTGGGCAAACAAAGAGGACTCCGCTGATGTTGGTGGAGCTAAACAAAGGTAAAACATCAAAAACCAAGAAAGAGTCATTCACAGAGGGGATCCTGGGCTAAAAATATGGGGCAGTTTCTTAAAAAGCCAGCTGTTGCATTACATAGGAGTCTCCTTTAAGCACAATAAACATTTAAATTTTCCATTTGAAGTGAACTTGAAAATGCATCCTGAAGGCTCAGAAGCCCTGTTGACACATTAGAAAAATGCCATTAAAAAAAAAAAAATCCCACAATGTGTGTATTTGCAGTGGCTCATGGCCAAGTGCTGGAGGTGGGCAATAGTGGTCCTTTTCACAGGTGGTGGTGTCCTGCACCATTGCCCTGTTCAAAAGAGAGGTGAGGGAAGGAGCCAGCTCCAGGTCCCGCAGGAGTTAGACCTCACTGTGCTGCTCGGGAGACTGCTGCCACAGAACACGCTGCTTCTGGCCACAGCACAGCAGGCAGGGACTGTACTGTCTAATAAATTATCTTACTGCATCTCTACATAAACATCTCCAGCTCTGTATAGTTAAATCAGGATAAATTTCACGTGCAGGCCATGGGAGCAGGTTTTAGGTGACTGCTTGTTAATCTCATTCCCTTAACCACCCATCATTCCATGCATCCCAATAGTAGCCCACAAAGGCGAGACCACTTTGAGATTTTCATTGCAAAGGCTGCCATCTTCATCTACTTGGGAAGAGGCAACCTGAGTTTTACATGAAGTGTTGCACAGAAGTAGCAGGTTCACCTTCCTACCAAGAAATCCATTACTTCACAGTGGCTCTGGTATCTCTGGCTGCAGCCAGTTGTCTGAAGCTGAGAACTAAACCAAAGTACCCCACCTCAGACTATTTTTCCTCTTGTCTGTGTTGTAAAGACCTTACGGCAGTTTTCTTAACAGCTGAATAGGCTATACTCTCAAGAGCTTTACAAACAGGGCCAGGAAAATAGAGACAGTCTGTACGGTCTCTTCAAATGGAGGCAGCTTATTCTTGTTCCTGCTGAGTCAAGGAACAATTTGTACAACCCCACCGACGAACTTCCCCTTTTTAATTTGTTGATAGCATGAACCAAGCACAGACCCAGTGTGCAACAGGGCATGACTGAACAAAGAAAAACTGGGTAGTATGCAGGCCAATTACTGCATATATAGAGAGTAGTGATGCTTTCTCTGCTTTGCCAGGGTTCAGAGGAAGGCTTTGTCTCAGCCAGGCTTGTGTGGCAGATTGCACACTAGGCTTTCTCCTCATTGGAGTGGTGGAAGACGCATCTCTGCAATAGGGATGCACGAGAAGTGCATCTATCTGCCACTGCATGCCATAACAGCCTTCATACACGGTTGCATAGGAGTAGGATGTACAAACAGCTCATCTGAAGTGTAGGTGCACCTATCCTCTCACCATTCACACCTCTGCTGCTGGCAAGGGCAGTGAGGACTGGTAGAGCTTAGGACCTGGCTCAGGAGAACCAACTCAGAGCAGACCCTGGCTGAGCGCAGTGTGCGTGAACTGCAGTTCCTCACAGCCCACCTAGAGACCTGCCCAGAGCTGTTGCTCTTGCTGGCTAGAGGCATTTCCTAACAATTTGTGGTCTGGCTCCTCAGTGTTTGCAAAGCCACGCACTTCTGCTATGGAGGGATAGCGAGCGCACCTTGTTCTTCCACAGTTAGCTCCACAGGCTTGGAGCTGCGCTGCAAGGTCTCAGAGAGGAGAGATCTGCATGGATGCCTTGGTTTTAATGACATCCATACTTTTGGGATACTTTCTGAGAGGTGGATATATATATATTCCCTGTTATTCAAGCAGGTACAAAATCCTCAGCATGATACAGAGATCACAGGAAGAAATACGGCACAGGGGGTTTTCAAGGTTTTGAACGTGCATCTGTGAAGCAGCGAAAGGCAAGATCCAAAATTTGAAGCCAGAAATGTCACTGATTTATCAAGACCACTAAAAGACAAGAAACCACTGAGGTAAAGAGAATGGCTGACTTGAGAGCCTGCTGTGTCGTGGGAAGTCCTCCTGGAATCCAAACGACAACATCAGGAAGGGATCACATATAAACAAATGCTGACCCACGGCATTAGAAAACGTGGAGAGAGGCACTGGATTCACCAACAGAGCAGGGTGACAAGACCTGCAGACTGCAAATGTCCACATTCAGACTTCCTGCTTAACACTAAGTTCTCGTGAGCTACTGTTAGAGTAAAAAGTATTTCATCCACAGCTGGTGACATCATCTGGATCTTCTCAACACCAAAGCGAAAAATTGTCTGGGTATTCCCAAAATGAAAGTGAAATATTTTCTGAGCATTCATGTCTTTTGTGCATTACTAGCAATACTTTTAATTCATTCACATTAATTTGATTCCAAAGAGGCTAAATCACTCCTGAATTATCACTATGAGACCTGGGGTTTTTTAGAAATAATCCCTTTTCCCCTCTATTCCTTAAAATTCTAGCTCCTAGGTTATACAGATTGGTACAAACTTTCTCACTGTCATCATCTTTCTCCACCCCACCTACCATCTCTTATATCTTATTTTGTGGTTCTTGTTTGTTTGAATAATCATTATTTTTGCTTGCAAGTACTTTCTTTTAAAAAAAGTAGAATCTTTGTTTTCAAATGTGCAGTTTCTGGCTGTTGGCCACCTCAGAAATTGTTTCTACCCAGTTGTCAATCACAATTTTTACTTCCTGTTAAAAATTCTGCCCTTCAGTTGATTTGGTCCATAACAGCTCAAGAGGGGCATCCTCTCAAGAGGCTCACATCCTGTGAGCACTACTGATGCGTCTGGAAATACCCTTGGGAAGCCTAGCTCTGCTGTGCCGCACCAAAGTAAGCAGCAGTGTCCCAGCCACCAGGGACAGCTGGGCCTCCAGCCAGCTGGGGTTTCAACGTGTGTCTGAACGGTGATGGAGAGGCCACCATCTGAAGAATGTTTCTTGTGGCTTCCTACACATCTTACCTTTCCTCAGTGCAGCAAAAGAGCAAACAACTGTATCAGGCCACAAATATTTAATAAACAGCATTTCCGTCCACTAGAGTTGTGGCATTTAAGAAACATAAGCACGCGTTGCTCACATTATGCCTCAAAACACTGATTGTGATCTTGATGCTTGGCTTTTGGGGGAAGCTGCTTCAACTGGGATGGAGCACAGAAGGCAGGTTTCAATTTGTTAGGCACACATATAAGAAAACTGCTGCTACCACATCAGATCTCTGGCAGTACAGACTGTATCATACATCTAAGTGAGGAAAGAGAGGATGAGTCGGACTTTGCTTCTGGAAATGGAGCGGTGCAGATGGCACAGCGCTTACAAAGAGGCAGGAATATTGTCTTTTGATCTCAGTAGGAGGGTGGGGACAGAGGAGGGGGAAATGCGATATTACCCACAAGCTGGGGAAAGTTTCAAATCTCTGGCTCAAACAGACAGAGTATTTGCTGCTGAGTTTCTGCTTTTATCCTTTTTATCACTCATACTAGCTCCCGATGCCCCTTTTTAAATTTTCAGTGAGTTTGTAGTAATTTATAAAGCGAAGTTTAAGATACATTGGAAGATGTGCAAACTCAGTTATTAAAATGTAGACTCTATTAAAACAAAACTTCCAAAAGGACTAGTGAGTAAAATATATTTTACTAATGTCAAGCATTCCTTTTAATGAGTAATTATGTTAAAATCCTAGAGCAGAGGAAAATTTCTAATGCAATAAATGGGAGATTTGTTTGGACTTGGCCAAAAATTTATGAATCAGCAATATTAGTTTAACTTAGTAAAAGGCAGTAGATTTAAGATCTGTTGGAACAAGGATATGCCATCTCCATTCAGTTTAACCGTACTACCAAATAGCCATGCTGAATTCAGTAATATTACAGACAAAATTATGACAAGAATGGCAAGGCTCGTTCTGTGCAGTTTTGTAATCTGTTGAAATGAATATCCTGAAACAAAGTCAGACTGGTAAGTAAAGAAAACAAACAACAAAAAAAAAACCCCATCTCTGGATAGTGACAGATCCTTTTTTATTAAAAATACTCTTTTATGGCGTTCTTTTATTTTTATTGAAAACCTGAAAACAATTTCAAGAGCAACCCCCTCCCTATTTTTACTAGTTATAAAAACCTTGAAATTTGCCAAAGAAATTTTGAGAATTTTTGTTTCCATTACTGGTCAAATACTGTAGTGAGAGATCTTCCAATCTCAAAACAAATCCCAGTTGTTTAAAAGACCCGTTTGTTTATGTGTGTGTGTGTGTATCTCAGAGAAAGAAGGAAGAATCTTCTGAAGGCAATGCCGATTGCTCAGCGGATGAGTAATTCCCACGCCCCACTCACATAAGAGCAAACGGAGAAGACTTGCGCTTGGCCCCAGAGCAAGGTAGACAGGTGTTATAGTTTTCATTACATATTTCTACTCCTACCAGCTGTATCTACATTGTCATGGAAGATAATATGATTTTTTTTCTCCTAACTCACACTGCAAAAGGCAGATGACAACTTAAAAGTATGCTTGCTTGATTTATAGGTTCGCAAACCTTTTGGTCACACTCGTCACTTAAGAAAAAAGTCATTTAACTTCTGTGTAAAGTAACATGTTAGAAAGAGAGAGGGAAAGCAGACTTTCATGTGGCACAAAGCCCTTTACATTTAAAACAGAAGAAAACCTCATCAATATTCAAAATTTCTTCTGTGTGCACTGTAAATAGGCTGATATTTATATGCCAAATCAGCAGAAGCGGTGGAAAAAGAACGGTATGTGAAACCATTACCAGAAATCCCATTCATATAGATAAATTAGCATGGATGAGCTGACTTTGTGGGGGTTTTGCATTAATTGGCTGAGACACTAGATATAAGTCTCAGTTTCAGGGACCATTGTTGACTCCTCTAAAAGTTTGAATAATCCAAATTCTCAAAAGATAAAGCTTTATATGACCTGAATTTAGAATATTTGAAAAATCCTGCATGCAAGTTTCTCTGTTTCCTGAATATTTTTGTAAAGATTTTTTCAGTGAGTGCGCAACTAAGTAGTTGAAAGGTGCCTGAAAGCATCAGCAAATTGGAAAAACCTACAACATGTATTTATGGTGCAGGATGTCTAATTCTTTATGGAAAATAAGGAGCCAATTTTGATGTCTTGGGCTGGAGCTCCTTTCTGGAGATGTTTGTCTCTTTCTCCTCTCTGACTACAGAGGGAGCCAAGTTTCCTCAATTAAAAAGCTCAGGTAGGTGCCTGAACTTAAATCTCTCTAAAGTTTCTAATGTGAAGAGCATAAGCAAACTAAAAAGATGATTCCCTTCAATTTTAGAATAGCCTTGGTGACATAAACTTTCTGGATGGAAGTGAGGTCTTCAGTTAGTTTGTTTCTACTCTAAATGTGTTTCAATGTTTTCAGCTCAGAAGTTTGTATACTTTTCCTACACCCAATAAAGAGCAATAGAAAAGACAATATCCTAATGTAGTTAACAGCAGCAAGCAAAAGGTAAATTAAAATCAATATAAGTATCAGTTAAAGTTGATTTTTGACCACAAATGTACAAAAGTGGTAAATCTGTGTTTATCCTGGGAGGCAGTTATTACATTTTCTGTGCTTACTTTTCTCCAAGCTTACAATTTCCAGGGGAATATGGAGGATACTCTGTATGCAGGAAACCCTTTCTGAAAGACAGCAACATCGTGGGGGCAAACACCTCAGACTGTGGCGCTCCACATCTTCATGGAAAGCTCTGCTAGAGGAGCTAATGATTGCCAAGACCTGTACGAGCTGCCAGTCAGGCACATCCGGGCGAGGAAGGACAAATGGGTCAGCCCCATTCCCAAACAACCAGAGGATCCCAACCCCCAAGAACACATAGGCTGCAAGTGTTACAAGACCAAATGCTCCAGACCTCTTGGGATATGGTGAAAGATGAATACCTCATCTGCCTCCCTCCTTATTAGCACTTTGAACTCATACACTGGGGTGAGATCACATTTGAGGAAACTGTAAAAGGTGGCAGAGTGAGCGCTTTGCTCCCAAGGAAGGATGACATTTGGTGGACTATTAACTATTTAGTTGACTTTGCTGCAAATGGGCATAATCACAGACCAATCGTGTTGATGTGGCTTCTTCCTAGATTTCTTGAGTGACACCTTTGTCAGTCAGTTCCTTTAAATTTTGTGGTATTTTTGGTGATACAAAACTTCTTGATAAAAGTGAAGCTTTGTGAGAGTGAAGAACCTTCTTAGATGTCAGACACCTTTCCAACAAAAAGCACAAACAAAAATTAGCACACATCCACAGATATTTCAGTCCTTCTGGCTCTGCATATGAATGACATAACAGTTTGTCACTAATTTCTGGGCTGCTCTGTGCTAGTACAGCTGATTCTGCAGGAATAGTAAAAGTGTCCACCACCACCATCCCCCCAGCAAAGTACAGACCACTGTGACCCAAAAAAGACGTAAGAAACTGTTTTATACTGATTTTGACATCATGATTATGTCAGAAAGGAAGCACGTGTCACTGACATCACAAACTGTAGGAGGTAGACAAGATGTATGTGCCTAGGACAGTATCTGAAGAAAGCTTGGTAGACACATTCCTATCAAACCTTACCCCATCAATTTGCTGAGAATCAAAATTAAAAATTACATGCAGCCTTCTACTGTGCAGAAGTCAACCAGAAGATATTATGTCAGAATACATGCTTATTAAATAAAGTTGAATGTCTACCTGGTCTAATCAGGTACCACTCCTGCTGCTCATACTGTCTTGTCTGCAATTTGAAACACTGCGTATTTGGGAAGAGGTTAATTTAACAAAGCCTTAATGAAAAACTTTGGGAATAGTGACATCAGCTGAGCATCTGCCCTTTTGTGCCTTCATTACCACAGAGTTCACCTTGCTGCACCTGCAGACCAATACTTTTAACGATTTTGCTTTCATATAGAGTTTCTCCTAAAGGTAAAACAAGGTTGCCCACAGCCAAAAGCAAGCAATTCCAGGTCATGCTGTTCTATATGGCTGCATCACACCTATTTCCATTTGACTAGTGCTTCTGGCATTGTAAAAAGTAACATGGGAAATCCCTGTTTTGAGGTAATGCGGAATTAGAGATAAGTGGCTCTGCAAAAAGCCAAGGCTGGTGAAGTGAATTTGGATTAAGACCACAACCAAAATATCTCTGAAGCTGTTTTTTCTGTACAGATGAAGACATGCACACATGTATATCATAATTATGCTTGACATCTGTTTACTATTTTAGTCTTCATACCTGTATGTGCATCTCTACAGACATTAGCAATTATACTACTTGCTACAGAGATGAACCGATGTGGGTGTGCGTAAAGGGGTAACTGATAGCATCTTTTCTGATAGCGTAAGAGTTCAGAGGATGTGGAGAAAATAAAAAGAAGCTAGGTAACCATTGTGCATGAAACACCAAAATGCTCAGGGGGATGTAATGTTCTTGGAGACAGAGGAAAGCCCACCTAAGACAAAATAGAGCTGCTGCAATTGCAACCCCACAACAGCATGGGGCTTTGTCAGTATTTGGTCTGAGCACTTATTTCTGGTGTCGACAAGCTACTGAAGAATTTCCAGTGTGTTCCAGCTCACAACCCTCGGGAAGAAGAAAGAGGTTTCTCAGCACATACAAACACTTTTCTATTAATTTTTCTTTCTTCCAGGCAGGCCTGTGATTTATTTGGCATATTTTTAAGGTATCCATGGATGCAACACCCAGTGAAGGGAACCTTTCCCTAAATCACTTTTTCAATCTATTGTTTACATTTCCTTGGATAAAGAGACCCCAGATCAGAAGAATGAGGTCATACAGAAATTGGGCAGGCCGAAAGCACAGGAAGAGAGGGGACGTCCCAGTCATTCCACATTTACTGGCGATTCAGAAGGGAGAAACCTTGAAAGTACTTCTGATTCCCTTGAAGGGTGGCAGGTAGTGCGTGAGTAATAAAACACCTAGCAAAGCCAATGGAAGGAAAGATTTCCAATGATTTCAAAGGTTTGCACCAGGTGTTTGGTGGAAAGGCTCACTGTCTTCAATTCCAGTCCAGGGCAGCAGAAAAGGGATCCCTACAAAAGCACTAGAGCAGGAGAGGACCTGAAAGGGGAAAGTGCTTTGAGAACAAAGTGGCAGCAAGCTGGCAGGAAGGGAGCTGCAGGGGTAGGGTCTGTTCAAAGATGAAGGCTTGCACACCTTCATAATTTGGAATAAAACTTTCTGATCCAGACAGACATATTTAAATAATTCTGACTCATCTGGCAGCAAACACACCTCCATGGCAACTCCCTAAACCTAGCTAATGTAGAGAAACACCCAAGGAGTATGTTTGGAAATGTTAGCTTAGCAGCATCCAGCTCAGTTCTCAATACACTGGAGCCCACTTAGACAAGGAAAGAGCTCTTGAAAGAAGCAACTTGTTCAAAGAATTGATTTCTTTTTGCTCCAGAAGATACATAGAAAATATAGTGGAACAGTGGAAAAAATAAAATCCCTTTTGAAGAAATAAACCAATTAATAGAAAGAGAAGACTGAAGTGATTCTGCTAGTATGATCTGATCAAGCAGGGGTTTTTATAAAAATAATGAGGGCCAGTTGTTCCTCGCTTTATGTGAATCTATCACAAACAACCACTGGGAAAAAAAAAAAGAAGTCATATAACAGCAAGACAGCACGCTTCTCACCCCTCATCCAGAGAACCCCATCAAAACTCCCGTGCTCTGGGAAGTCACGCAAGGAGCAGCAGCATCTGCCACCCCCCAGAGCTCAACAGGCTAGGATGATCTCAAAGTGGGAGGGAAGGAGGCCACTGTAAAAAATCTTTCTACCCTTTTAAACAGTTCGAAAACGAATTAGATCCTGTGAGAGTCTACTGCTGATCGGCCCTGCGGCCATGCAACCCACCCCTGCTCTTAGCGTTCCTGCTGGGGTGGGATCTCCCCATCCCACTCACATTTGTCAGGACGTGGACGCAGATGCTGTGGAGGGAACTGGCAATGTGCTTTCATCTCCCATCCCCTGCTTTTTTTGTTACGCCTTTGCCCGGCTCGCTGCCTTGCCTATTCAGGCTTCACGGGTGAAGCGTCCCTCTCTGCTCCTTGTAGCTGTAGGGGTGAGAATGGCATGCACGATTAAGGTGCGTTACCCTCTGCCTGCTGGGTGAGCTCCTGCTGCAGCCACCACAAATCACACACAGAAACAAATGGGCACAACGGGTGGGAGAGACGCCTCCGTAATGCTGTGTTGCACTGACCAAAACCAGCAAAGTTTCAGAAAGAAGATTTTAAACAAATAAATATTCCCTTTCAGACAGATATGGCTAAGATGTAACACAACTGGGTGGGTTTTCTCATCACCCTCTGGTCTGTACTCTAACAGCCCAGAAAAAACTAGCCCTCCGAAACCAAAGCAGCTTCACTAAGACTCAGTGGGTTTGGTCTGGGTTTGGAGGGCTATAATTCAAAGCAGTTCAAGTTTGCCTAGGTATTTGATATATCTTCAGTCTCTAAACACTTACTACCTCTATCTCATTGCATATCACATATGGTGTCTTTCCCAAAAAGGCATGAAAAAAGCAAAGAAGCTCCTATCTCTTATACTTTTTTCCTGCAAAGCTAAATTGATAATGAGAATGAATTATGAATGCCTTTCAGTTCAGCTTGAAAAATACAAGGACCAAATTCCCCTTCAATGAGTGACAATTAATACAGACATGCATGTGTTCACTAGAAAACATAGTTCATCGAGATAGAGAGATAATATTGTGATTTATGCACTTAAGTAATAAAATATCTTTTCCTTTGAAAACAGAAAGGGCCTCTACCAGGGAGAGAATAGAAATATTGTGCAAAGGAGAGAGGCACAGATATTGTACAACCTTCTACTTGTTTTTGGACATGGTGATGGCTTGATGGGTTTTTCTGTGGATTACAGAGCTCATTGAACTTTTACGTTGTCTGGAGCATGCTAAACATAGTAACACAATTTTTAATGCCAGCACCTTTGCCTATAAAGCTAAGAAAAAAAAGGGCCAGGGACCTTTTATGGCCTAACCACACAGTGTAGCACTTGCCAGAGTCTTTGGTAGGCTCCACAGATGCCCTGCAGTCTAATACATAATTACTATTTTTCATGTGTTTATTTCAGTTCAAAGTGTGTTCAATAATGTGTTGCAGCTTACCAGATTTCATAGCAAGACGCTGAGGTGATATGTTGCACGCCCCGGGGATAGGTAGGCATGAGGGCGCCTCCAGAGGGTGCAAAGCCTGGGAGGACGGTGTGGTGGATGGAGGTAAGCAAACCACAGAAGCTGGAAGGAGCCAAACAGCACGGTGTTCTCCGTACTTCCAGTTGGAAATAGTCCTCGTGTACGCTTTTCCTTGGCTGGTGTCAGGAGTGTGCTTATAATTAGGCAGCAAAGGCAATCTGTGGTCCAGCTTGCTCCCTGGCCCTGTTTTATTTAGCCGCCTAGATGTACATATGATTTCATTGATACAGCACTCACAGAGACAAGAATCAGACCCTGCCTGGGAAGATCCTGCTGATAAAGACTGGAGATGCATTCCCTCCTGGATCAAGATTAAAGAGACCCTTAGGGAGCTGGTTATAAATTCCTGACTCTCAGGTTGCTGCTATTTCCTGAACTAAGCTAGAAGAGCACTATACTAGTTGGCTGTAGGTTATGGGATATTTAGCATCACATATGGATTGGTGAAACTGGTGATGAGCCTACCATCTCACCACTCTGCTGCGTCCCCTCATCCCCTTATTGTGTTGCCGGGTGAAATGGAGCTGGAATAGTTGTACTGGCCAAGGAGCTCCACCTTCCGCCGGAGTGCAAATATCAACAAAGCAGGTGTTGTTCCAGTTTCCATGTGTTGTATTACGAAGGGATGCAGAGCTGGGGCAAGGAAATACGATGTTTCTCTAGCTATGGTGTATTTGATTCTTAATACAGTTTTTGGAATAGTCATAATCATGCAGTGTTCTGTGATTTTAGTGCTTTTGGGTATTAACATTTCTGAGGTCTCTGTGTGAGTCTCAATTATTGAAATGGCCAAGATTCTGGCAAGAAACCACAGGGAGGAAATCAGTTCTGTGCGAAAGATGCCAGGAGGCAAATATTATTTACATAGAGTGCAGAACTACAGAAATATAACAGTATGTAAATTTCTTGACAGATGCCCTGTTTGGCAGCTGCTCAGATTCAAATTTCACCCTCAGCCAGATCTGCAAAAACACAGATCAGTAATCCAGGGTAGATGTGATTTGGTAGAAATTCTGGATGACAACTTACAAGTCCCCAAACTACTACTGAATTTACAAAGAAATAACAGATCAAGGAAATGACAATGTCTGTGGGCCTGAATCAGTCAAGGTCCTAAACATATGAGAAACCTCAGTGAAGTCAGAGTCCAGAGGTGCTGGAGCATGTCCAGAGAAGGACAACGAAGCTGGTGAGGGGTCTAGAGAACAAGTCTTATGAGGAGCAGCTGAGAGAGTTGGGATTGTTTAGCCTGGAGAAGAGAAGGTTGAGGGGAGACCTTATCACTCTCTACAACTACCTGAAAGGAGGTTATAGCAAGGTGGGGGTCAATCTTTTCTCCCAAGTAACAAGCAATAGGACAAGAGGAGATGGCCTCAAGTTGTTCCAGGGGAGGTTTAGATTGGATATTAGGAAAAACTTCTTTACCAAAAGGGTTATCAGGCATTGGAACAGGCTGCCCAGGGAGGTGGTGGAATCGCCGTCCCTGGAGGTATTTAAAAGACGGGTAGACGTGGTGCTGAGGGACATGGTTTAGGGGTGGTTTTGGCATAGGTTTATGGTTGGACTCAGTGATCTTGAAGGTCTCTTCCAACCCAAGTGATTCTATCATTCTATGATTGCTGCCTCCATAAACTACAAGATTATTTGCCTGACTCTCTAATCTGACACGAGACTATGCTGAAGAAGGTATTGCTTGCTGGGATGCCCTGTTAAACCAGGGCACAAACCTGAGAGCTATTTGAGACCTAATCCAGGAGTGAAACTAAGATCAAACAACTTTTATTTCTCATGTCTGCTTGGTGCCCTCCAAAACATGAATTCTGATAGGTGTGCATCTCTCATGGCAGCTGATGCTACCAGGCACGCTCACTGCCAGCGCAGCAGAGACCCGGCGTGGAGCCTGCCTCGGATAGTAGGTGAGACCTAAGGCATGTTCTGTGAGGAAGTTTGAGTTGTCCACAACCATATCTGTTCAGTGGTATAACTTAAGCCCTTGTTTCTAGTAATAGCAAGCTGAAAACTGAAATTTTATGAGACCTGGAAGAAAACTCTGAATTGTAGTTCATCTCTTCAGAGATGCAGGACAGAATAGTGGCAGAATTGCAGTTTAATGTAGGGGGAAATTCTGCTTCAGTTTTGAGATAGTTTCTGCTTTGAAGCACCTCTACTCCTGGAGTCATCACCCTGAGTATATTCCTAGCACCTATGTCCTACCCTGCCACCGGCCAGCGAGCTGCTCCCTCGCATCTTTAACCAACCCATCTACTCCACCACAGAAGCATCCTGCCCCGATCCGCTTCCCTCATCTCCCCTTCCCACCCGCCAAATGTTATTTTTTAACTCTAAATAAGTGCTCTCTGCTCTGGCCCGGGCACAAGCAGCCCAGCTCCACAGGGATGCCGGCACAGCCTTCGGCACGGCGTGCCGCGACCAGGCCAGCAACGCCACGCCAAAAGCCGAGCGCAATTCAGACGTTAAGTAGCAAAACTTTATCAGAGGATCTGAGTTCAGGATTTCTTGGTCATTTGCCTTTATTTAGGGATTATTTATGCCTCCTATTAACCTTACTCAACCATGGCACGTGTTACGCAGATGGGAAAGCCAAAGCAAAAATAAGCTCAGCGGTGTCCCCAGCTCGTGCAGAACAGTAGTAAAAGCCGAGAGGAAGCACTCGTGAGCCCTGGTATCCAGCGATATCCGTGATCAAGCAGAGCAGATAGCAGCGCAGCCTGGAAAAATTACTATTGAGGAGGAGGAACATACCCATGCTTTTTGGAAGACCACCAGTGAGTGCCCCCTGAACCTCCAGCCCCCCTGTCTCCCGCGGGGGGGTCCCGCCAGGTGGTGCTGGAGAGACGGGGACACCCCGGCTAAGGAGCCTGCGGTGGGTGGGTGGGAGCCAGCATCCCCCGCTCCCCCTCCGCTCCCCTCCCTTGGCTGCCGCTCCGAAAGTGTTTCCTCTGGAATGCCTGCCCGATGATAACAGAATCCCTTTCATATATATTAGGCAAACACGGGCCCAAGGTGGGTAAACATCATGAGCAGACTCATCTTTCTGCTCGATGCCGAGATGGTAAAAGCCCGGTTGCGCGAAATACAAGCTTTTTTCTGACGGTCTCGTCAACAACAAAGCAGCTTTTGAAACACATGGATTACACATTTTTAAAAAGAGAAATTACAAACCAGGCATCTGACTTGCCCTTCTGTAACAAATGTATGACTCAGTATCAGCCATAAAAGCAATGCCCTGCGTACGCTAACCTGAATATTTATAGATGAAAAAAAGCATGTCACTTATGTAAGACTAAGAAATCATACACGCACATGAATAGTCCCTTGTAAAAATAAATAATAAAAACAGCTGTGTCAAGATATTAAATCAATTTTCCTTTTCAGTTAAGATCCTTATATTTAGTTCTGTAAAAGTCCTCTTGGCAGCCTGAACTGTATCCTGTTTAAACAGGAGCTTGTACTCAATCACACTTCTTTTTTTCTTCTTTTTTTGGAATACTATTCCCACTTAAGCCCTGGACAAAAAATATTGAGAAAGCAGAAAACAGGAATAAAGTCATCTTTGTTTCAACTTTCTCTGTCGCTTTTTACTAGAAAGGAAAAAAAAAAATCTGATGAATGAGCAATCCTTATGTGTCAGGGG
The DNA here is from genome assembly GCA_013398295.1 of Chionis minor. NCBI lineage: Eukaryota > Metazoa > Chordata > Aves > Charadriiformes > Chionidae > Chionis > Chionis minor. Next base: position 136,071 of record VZSF01009393.1, on the reverse strand, counting down.
AGAAGCGATCTATGGACTTCGGGACTATTGCCTGCTTTAGTACTCTTCTAAAGGCTGGGTGATGAAGTGATACAGAGTTACTGAAGTAACTTAGTCAAAAAAGAAGATATTTTATATGCTTTCGGAGAAGGTCATTATTTTGTTAAACCATTAATTTACACCCAGGTTCACAACACTAAGCTCAAGTACACTGGAAAAGTGTTTTTTTCTGAAAGTCCAAAACAAGTCAGCATTCAAGGGATGCTCCTCTTACCGCTCCAGCAAGAAGAAAATCCCAGACACTGAGAAATAAGTGCTGTGCTCTTTTTCCTGCAGTGGTAGTCACAATGTGAGGACCTCAGTGTCAGGAGAGCGGCGCGGAAGGCATTAGGGAGAGGAAGGGTAAGAAGAGAGAATACACGGAGCAATTGCCAAGAAAAAGGAGGAAGCTGGAGATGGAGAAGGTAGCTGGATATGCGATGGGGGTTGTATAGCAACCCTCTGGGTGGAAGTCTTGGGACTGAATTTGTTTACAGTGGGCAAGAAAAGTGGACACGTATGCGTAGCACATGGGAGAGCGGTGGGGTGAAAAGAGTGTAGAAGGGAGCATGCTGAGCTGTGTCTGGACTGTGAGCATTTCATCCAAACTGCTATATTGTTGAGACTCTTGAGCAATAAAGCAAATTTTCATTCTAATTAAAGATTCAAGGGTTTTAGAACAATCACCAGAAGAAAAAGAGAAAAAAAGGCAAATCCTCAGAGGACTTGGTAATGAATAACAAAAACCGTTCTTGTGCATTGTCCAAAACGAATGGCATTCAGTATAATTGCAGAGAGAGGATTTAATGCTACAGTCCACTGTGGTGTTCTCTGTGAGTAGATGTGGGATGGCCCATAACCGACAGCAATAGGACAACATCTTCTGGCCAATGTGTACCATAGATCACGCTTAATATGCCTTATTGTAGTCACTGGGGTGGCAAACACTGGAAGGGGCAGAGCCTGAGGGCAATTAGCAATTGCTTAAAGCTGTTAGAGTGAGTTTACTTGCGCAACTTGAATCATATCGGCCATATGCAGGATGCCTCTTCAAGGACATTTGTAGCAGTGTATCAGCCAAGCCTGCAAAGCTGCTGCAACAGTGCAAGGGAATTAAACCCTGGGGAGCAAAAGAGGATCAGGTTGGAAGCTCAAGGATAAAGCACATGTTGGAGAAGGAGGAGAAGAAGATATGTACACTTTGTAACTTCACTGTAGTCATAGACAGGCTAAATCTGCCCAAAATTCATATGTAAGCTAAGTACAGGATGGAAAAAATGGTTCAGAGCAGTGTGGCAAAACTAACTGTGTTTACTAACTGCATATTAAGCTCTTCTAGGAGCAGAGCTACAAGACACAAAGACTGTATCGAAACTCACCCCCAGCTCCTTTCTGGCCCATGGCCCTGCATCTCCTTTCTGGGGGTATCACACTTACCTTTCGCTGCGGTATGAGGTGAGAACACGGCTGGGGCACTAACCATGTCCCGGGTCCCTGGTTGAGATGATGCCATTCAACAGGGCAGTGGATGGGAAACCCCGGGCAAACTCTAAAAGCCAAAACACCGCTTTGCTACCGGGGGCCAAAGAGGGCAGCCTTGGTGCTAGCTCACCTCACCCCACAGGTGGGAGCCGGGTCTGGCCAGCCCGTGCCAGCAGCGTGCAGCTGCCACCTTCGTGTGCCAGCCCTGCCGAAAGCGCTCTCATGCCACATATGCTTCAGGAGCTCAGATTAGTTATCTTTGCTCTAGTAGAAAGGACTCCGGATTAGGACTCAGGAGGCTTAAATTCATTTGTCAGTTTAAGTACAGACCCTGTATGCAACACTGAGCAAGGTCTTTAACATGCCTGAGTGTTGGTATCCTTTGGAAAGGGGCAGTAATTCTTCCCTAAGCCCTGGGGGTTCGGGGAATAAAATTGGTAAACAACAGAGCAGCACTCCGGTACTGCCAGGATGGCTGGCACAGCTCTCCTGGCTGTACTGAGTTCCCTTCCTAACTACCCGGCATACATGTTGCAGATCTGGGGCACTTGCAGCTAGTATTTTCATGAAACAGAATATAAAATCAGAAGGAAGCAGCAGCTACAGGAGAATTTTATGTCCCCTGACTAACACACCTTTAAGCATTCTTCCCTGTTTTGAAGCATTCACCGGGGAACCATGCTCCCAAATTATATTTGATGTCTAAACTCAGTCGGATAGCTTAGGCGCTGCCAGCGCTTGGGTACTATCGTTCACTCCACAGGCACACGTGGAAACTCTGATAACGATGTAGAAAACACCAAATACAGAGCAAGGCTGCTTTAATGGCACTTCCCAGAAAGAAAGTAAAAACTGAAGAAGACAGCGGGTCTCTCGCACACCTAACCACATTTAGGTTGCCTGTTCCTTCTCTTTAACCTTCGCCTGCCCCCTTTTTAATATTTCCCTTTCACACATTTTCTGCATGCAGGTCTGCAGTTTTCCTTCCTGCTGAGCCACAAACCCGCCGCTCCTTTTTTCCTCTGCTCGGCGCTTCCCTGCCCCGGCTCGGAGCACGTAGGCTTCATCCCCTTGATGATCAGCTGAGGAGCAGATGGAGGATCAGAGGAGCAGGATGGCTGCTTTACGAGGCACACCCGCAGCAGCACTGATGGAGACACCCAAAGAGTGACCACAAGCCGGGATTTCAAATGCTGCAATATTTAAATGTGGGATACAGGGGAAGGTCAAAGCCATAGGTCCTGGGGATCATGTAATTTGGGATTATTCTCAGCTTTCGTTTAAAGCAAAGTTTCTAGTGTGCATATGCTCAGACAAAAGCTTGGAAATGGGAACCACCAAGGGCTTGAACATCAAAGGACAAATAAAAGAATCCAGAACTGATTTTTTTTTTTTTTTTTTTTTTTTAAATCTCATGATCTTGCCATCAACCTCACATTATGTTGGAGGGTAGCTCGGGATTTTTGAGCATGAAAGCCTGGCAAGACTACAGATGCCTCAAAATCATAACGAATTGAGGCCACAGTCAGCTTTTGAGAAGGCTGCTCCGTCGCAGCTAAGACAATGCCAGGGCTTTGCAGAACTGTTTGGTCCTCCCCACGCAACCTCTCGCTAGTGAGCATTGCTATCACTGGCAATTGCAGGCACAGATATTTTCTGTCTTTTTTCATCACAGTTAAAGAGGAAAGGTGCATTTTAAGTCCAAAGTGGCTGCGCAGTGTCACTCAAAGTGGTGAAGATTGTAGGCTCATGAAGATGCCCAGAGGAGATCTCCCAGGCTTGCCTTCAGGGCCAGCACAGCTTCTTAAAGGGACAGGAGTCCTGCATAGTTGCAACCATATGTTGAACGTAGTGAAGGCATATGGAGCTAATTATGTAAATAAACAACTCAGCCCATGATGATTCTAAATAATGCAAAACATAAAGAGGCAAAACACTAATGTTCTAACTAATGAAAATAGATTCTTAGGGCGATTAATTTACAATAAAGAGAAGCTGCATATGTCAAAAATGGTACGTCATCATATGATTTAATATAATCAGGCGCAGCTGCATTGCTCTTGATGTTCATGAACAATGATCTTGTTCACCTCCTTGTGCATCTGTACCACAATATTAAAAGAGAAGAAAACTGCGCAGCAGAGCCAAACACTTGCGAGAAAAATATTTTTAAAGCATCTTGATAAATATTTACCAACCTTTGGGATTTTTGAATGCTTGAGGTTGTGTCAGGAAAGAAGCATATGCTGATATCCTCAAAAGCAACACAAGTGGTCAACAGTCTCCATACAAAAGGGAATAGCTCAATACAATAGGCCACTGTTGCTGTGACTCTCAGCATTGTTTACCTCTCACAGAGCTTCCAAGTACAAACCACTTCAAACAAACTACAGCAAGACTTTAAACTGAATCCACCCAACAGGTTAATAAAACAAATATTGATAGGGTTTGAGAGTCATTACAGTAAACAAACCCTTTTGGATTAAAAGAGTTCCTTTGTTCGAGCAATATTGTCCAGAACCTTCAAGCAACATATTACAATCTCAGCTTAAATCCTCAGGCAATATTTTACAGTGTTTGCCCTCAAATCTACTTTTATTTGTAGCATATGTGTAAATACAGATACATGAAGAGATACAGGCAAGTATTTCATGCACGCAAAGGAAAGAAATCATGTCAAACTCAAAAATATGCTGGAAATTCTAACAATCAAGGGCAAACATAAATTTTTTCAAGTGCATATAATTTATACACCTTAACCTTATTCCAAAAACTGCAATTTATAGACACTTTTAGCTCTGTTTCTCTGGTATCACAACTTGTGCAATGCGGACAAAAATCACATGAGCAGGCCAATGCCCTTTGACAAGGTTTCCCACAACGGATCCGGTGGACTAGGAAAGCATCTTGACATGGTCCAGCACAGAGATGCAACACAGATGCTTGAGAGCAAGGGCAGAAACAGCAAGGAAACAGTAACACAGAAAAGGTTTGCAGAGAACTATTGCCCCGGTGCACACTGATCTGGACCTCTTAGACCTTGTTGCCTACGGTTACTTGACAGGGAGTGGAGACATCTAAACGGCTTTAGATCCTCACCACTTTCAAAAGCAGCTTGGGTGCCTAGAAACCTTTGTCAGGAGATGACCCAGAATGAAAGGACTGACCAGGAGCTCCAGCTCTACCACCTTTTGCAAATGCTTCAAGATGTGGATTGAGAACATCAAGCCAGTCACAGAGATTTAGGCACACATCTTCCAAAGGTAATAGATCCACCATATGGTTTTGAAACTTTAATCCACAATCATACCAGATTTATTCCCTCAAGTAACAGACTAGGCTACAAATTCAAACATAGCCAGCCATGTGCATTTTCTTTTTCTCCTGCAAACTTTACTTCCTTCCCTCTCTAAACACAAAACACACATTAGAAACAAGCACACAGAGTGAGCAGTCAACAAGGTTCAGTAGCATTATCCTAGCCTAGTAATGCCAAGTTAGGGAATGGTTCATACTTGTCACAGTTGTGTGAAAAACAAGGGAACAGTAAAGGGTGAAAATAGTGCCAGAAGTTAACAAAGATATGGAACATTCTGGTACAAATGGATAAAGCTCAGTAGTGCTGACAATTCCTGCAACCACAATTCAACTAGCGGACCAGGCTCACAGTACCTTTGGGTTAATAAGATACTGCAGAGGGAAACGGCAAAAAGCAGGTAAATATCAGGAGAGGGTGATTCTCCAGACATTGGAGCAAACCACGGCACAAGAGCTTTAAGTGGCGTTCACTGCTTCCCATTATCTCCATACACACAGCACTTAAAGAATAATTTATTCTCTATTCCTGGCCATGTAAAGCAAGTTGTGGTAAGTGCATCATCCCAGAGCAAACAGCTGGCCGCTGCATGAGTGCAAGGTGGGTATGAACCTTTTTGCACCCTGTATTTCTTCTTGGGCATCCAAACAGACCCTGTCTGCCTTTTTGTCTCTGATTCACAACATTCAGGTGATTTTTGAGAGAGAATTCTCAACATAGCCCAGTCAGCAATGGAGACCGATGTGGCACTACAGCGCATCCCTTTAGCTCGAGGCTCGGTTTCTAAGTGACAGTGTAAGGTATTAAGAAATAACACCATCACTGAATGAAAGCACAACACATACCCAGCGCTCAGCATCTGCCTTAGCTTAAGGGCACAGCATTCTGCAAATCTTGTAAAATCAGGTGGTTGATCTGATAAGGTACTCCGCATTGCTGGGGCTCTCCCTATCTGAGGACAGAATCAAACCCTGTGAGCTTTGCTCAGAGTCTCTCACTCGTAGCTAGACTCCTCTGCTGGATGAGTTACGCAATCTTAGCTTACATCTTATCACCAGCAGCGCAACAGTCAGACTTCAGGGTTTGTTGTCTCGCAGGCACCCACTTTATTCTCATTGCTGGGTAGCAGCATTAGACACACAGCCTCAGAGTGAAAGAATAACAGGGAGGGAATGAGTGATAAGGAGCAGAAAGAGCTTGCAGAGTTAGCACCTGCACAGCAGACTTATGCTGAAGCTCACTTCATTGATGTGGGGCATTTCTTGCATCTGGAGCGTAATGATTAAGAGAATAAAATACATGTTCTACGACACTGAATGCCAGAAATAACTGTCACGTTCACTCACGCTGCACTACCGAGAAGATAATATAGGCTATTAGTAAGGTTTGGGTAGAACAAAACATATTTGAAGAGATCACTCAAAGGACCAACCAAAGGCAGAGAGCAAATTTCTAAAATGGAGAATGATATTATATATCCTTAATGAGGATATATAGCCTTAATGAGTGACAGGATCAAGCAAGTGCTCCATCTTTTTACAACCAACATAGGAGCTTCTTTAACAAATGTATATCTATACTCAAACATTAACGCATACACTGAGACTTTTGCAGACTTCGACACTCAAACTTGCTGAGGTCATGGTTTTTCTGTTTTTAACCTTCTCTGTCCTTTTTTACAGTGCTGAATAAACGACTTCGAGCTTCTGAACCATTCATTCCATTCCTTGATGACCAGACAAATAGTTGAAATGCCCTCAGGTGAGGAGAGGGTTGCCTCTTGCCATGCCCTGCATCACTCCCACGTACCGTTCCCAGATACATCGAAGGTGGATCCTTAGCAATGCAGCATTCTCCCCAGCTCTTACTCTAAATACTGCAAGTCCCTCATGCTGTCTCTGACTGCCTGTAGCTGAAACCGTGGGTGCAGGGGTACCACAATTCATGTCTACATTTTCAGGAAACATTATGGCATTTTGAAAAGAGAAATATATTTGCATGACCAGAAAATACTAAGGTATCAGTTCTGTCTGCTGCTGTGCATATGCTTGTCCTTCGAGCTTCCAGGCACTGGTTTCAATGGGGATTGCCAAGGAGCAATCTAAAGCAAAGGCTCTCTCCTAGAATTGAGGTTTATGGTCCCAATTTTTCAAAACCATGTCAAACCACCAAAAACCAGTGCTGAACAAACACAAATCTAGACTCATGCATAGCCACGAGAAACTGATAGCCAGAGGAACCAAATAAAATACAAGGTTGCACATCAATAACAGAAAACAACACATTGCACATAGGTCTGGGATTTTTTCTTTCCTTAGCTGTAGAAAAAAAAATCTTTATTTTGATCAGATATGGAAATACAGGGATTAAAAGAATCGGACGAGTGATTTGTAATTGGTCTCCAGACTGCACCTCTTCCTTTACTAAAGTGCATGCAAGTGAATAAAACTGCATGGATGGACTTTATTAGCTGCAGCTTTCCTTCCTGACTCTGGGATTAGAGGAATACTTTAACCTTGACACATCCATCTTTTACTCACAAAGCTCCACTTTTAACAGTCCCTTCTCCTTTCCTCTACACTTGTCTGCTTCTGGCACATAATTTTCTAAATTAGAAGAGGCTACTGTTCTGTCTTTAAAAAGCAAAGGAATTCTCACTTATCTTTGTTAGCAAGAGCATGGAGAAATTCAAGAGGGTTTATTATTAATACATCCTAAAAGTCTATTGCAGATGGCAGAAATATGGCAAAAGCAGAGGTTTGTATAAATAAGGCTCTTGAAAGGATTCATTAGGCTGTCCTTTAAATATATTAAAGGAAAAATAGAAGGAACATGATTTTATTTATCAGATAGCAATGTAAAGCCAAGTATGCAAATACATGCTACTTATATAATACTGAGAAATTGTATTTCTTTGAAGCTTCCTTTATGCTAGAGAAGTTTGCAATGAGATTTTTAAAAGTACTCAGCACTGCTCCAGCTCTGCACTGAGCAGCATGTGCAAATACTGCTCCTGCTGCCGTTCCTGAAGCCAGAACTGGGCCATTATGGAGTACCTGTGAGAAGTCCATAGCTAGGAAGGAAACTGCCATGCGCAGCTACTGGCGTACCTATCATCCATAGACAGGAGGAAAAGTGTCTGCAGAAACTAATACTTATTCAGAAGGCTGGGGAAAATGAAAATGCAAGGAAGTTTTTGTATGTGTGTGTGGAAGGGTGTATTTAGCAAAACACTTGAAAGTTAATTGCAGAATAAAAGAATATACCTCAAAGGTACACACTTCCTCAGTACACCGATTTATTATAATTACAGACTTTACCCTTACCTTTTTTCTGTATCCAGCCACATATTTGAGTTGATTTAGATTAAAGTATACGTCTTGTTAATTATGGCATTTAGTTCTCATATCGTAATTGCTGTCTGGTGCTAAGCTCCTATAACTCTTCTTGTCACTGTTTCAAGGGGGCCTGTTTAATTTGCCTGAGGTAAACTAAAATGGAAAGTACCGTCTTATTTGAGCAATGTGAGATATTTCTTGTGGTTTTAATGATCAAATATTGTACTGCTTATGGTGGGGGGAAGGGGTACGATGGGAGATATGTGTGACAATGGCCAGTCCTACCTGCCAAGAGCTAATCAAGGTAAATGATCCCATAATAATTTTACGGGGGTTTATCACATCCTTTAAGCAGATGAAAGTAACACTGCTTAGAATAAACAAACACTATTAGACATTGGATAAAAATCATTACAGTGAGCTACTGAGAACTTTCCTGCCATGTCTTCCTTTAAAAAAAATCTCGCAGGAGTGTGGGAGACAGAAGCTTTTAGCCCACCTAATTGTAATCGCAACTTTCTCCTACCACTTGGGAAATGCATTAGGGACAAAAGCTGAAGAAACAACTTTGTGGGTATTTGGGAGGAGAGCACCTGACGGCTGTCAGGTGCACACCAGAACTGGTGTTGGCATCCTGTTGTAAAACCGCACTACCCAAAACTAATGCACACAAGGTTCCCTAAGCCTTTTTTTCAGGCGCTTTAGTATTGCCTGGTAACTCTTCTTCCAGGTCAAGATAAATGGCTATCTTCAAATTAGACTCCAAAGCTGTATTTCAGCATCAGCCAGATTTGCAAGGTACTTAAGTAAAAAAATTTCTAAATTTGTTCTCCCAGTGGCAATTTACCTCACTAAGCATTCTCCCACAATTTCCCATTAAATTAAACAATTAGCTTGTTTTGTAGCTTTGAGGGCCTACTCTTTCTGCATAAATAAAGTGTGAGCTTCTTCTGCTTCTATTTCCTCTGTCAGCATCATCTCCCACACTTTTTCTGTGCACCAGCTTATCAGTATGATGGTTAGACAGTCTAGATAGTGGGAAAATAAAGTCACTCCTGTGCTTTTCCCTAATAGACGCATACCCAGAAGTGGTTGTTGCACACCACCTGTGTTTTCACAGTAGCTTTTTCTTCTGTTTAATGGATTTTCTCTCACTGTTTGGAGATAACTAGATTGGTGGCCATACATCTGCTGGATTGTTTTTCGCTGCTAGGCAGAACCAAACTACTTCACCTCATTTACGTGCAGAGGTTTTCCTGCTTCTGTTCCGTCCTAGTTTTGTGGATGAAAGAATGTGGCAGAAGTCCATGCTAGGTGCCTTTTTTGTTCATGGAAACACTGAAACTGGCAGTTCCATCCTCTCCTTTGGGCTTCTCTTTGGAAGGTGAGAGGTTAAAATCTTTCTCTCTATCCTTTGGCTCTTGATGGCAAAGATCAATGTGACAAATTATCTTATTTTTCTACTCAGAAAGAGGTTTCCAACAGGCATTTCAAGCAGGCTCACACTTGAATTGCTCTAGTTTCAAAGAAGCAATAATCAATTCTTTGGTGCACAGTCTTTCCACATTCCTCTCAGGTGAAGCTATATGCTTTGTATGCATTATAAGAGCATCTCAGTTTTATGTGGCATTAATGCCTATCTATCTGAGGTGCTCTGTTTCTTGTTTGTAGCATATTGTATCCCATTCCTTCCCCACTTTCTTCATCCAGCAACACCTAGGGGAATGCAGGACAGCCATTCATTCACTGCTGTAACTCATAGTACTGACAACAAAAAAAATTATGTTTGCTTGCTGCTTGAAGTCTGTGCAATCTTTTCCATAAATATGCCATCAAATTTCTGATCATCAGGACTGGGTTCTGATGAGGAATAGGGACAAGCAGCAAGACTTCTGGAGCCACTGAGAGGTGAATGGAGTCTTCAACCAGCCAATACTTGCAATAAAAGCTCTGCCGCTGTGGGATACAAACGAACGTGCCCTCCTGCAATTTGAGAGGACAACTCTGGGACAGACTGAGGAGTTCAAGCCGTATCATGGGATTCTTATGCATGACTTTTATATCATCTTGAAGCCAACTAGATAGACAGTCCCAATCAGAAACAGACTATTCCCTTTGTAGTTCTGTGGGACTAAAACATTTGTCATCATAACATTGCTCATAGTTCTCACTTTGCCTCACATGGAGAAATACAGTGAAATAGTAGTCTTGCTGAAGGCACATTTCTTGCCTACTACATCATTAGTCATTGGCCACAGATTTCAATTTAACAAGCAAAATCAGCAAGCTAATGAGGCCGTTGTCACCTGTGTTGCCTATCAGACTGCATCATATATCTGAACAATTATACTTCAGCAGCTTGGTGAGAAATTGCCTCCTCTGGAGATGGTAAGATGAGAGGGAGATGGTGGGAGATTTTCGTATTTCCTTCCTTAGTGCAATTTACTTTGCAGTCACCCAGGAAAAGGCCTTTTGCACTGAATGAATGCAAATATGTATAAAGGAAATTTGTATTTTGGAAATGCCTAAAAGCACATTTTGTCATCACAGTTGTCATTGAGAAACTCATTGGAACTTTGGGAACTCAGCCACATCAGTACCATCAGCCAAGACCAATCACCCAAGTCTCTGCTGAGGCTGGGGAGGACATCTGTGACAGTCTTTATTTAGCAAGACACTCATTCCGAGACAGTGAGAATCATTTCTGGAAAGAAAAAGAACCATGGGAAATACAGAAGTCTGCTGATTCAAGGGCAACAATTATTCTTATTTTCTTCAGCAAGAAAATGAGGAGACTTTTACTACATGTTCATAGCAGTGACAAGTACTGGCTAATGAAAAAGCTGCAAAATGGAAGTCAGATCCAGCTGAGGGGTAACAACTGCCAATGGAGACACCTTAAATCCTTCCGTTTTGCATCATCCTGAATAGTAGGGTCAATACCACCCTGTTCTATCTCTGAGACTACAGGGGTCATGACAGCAGTACCTTTGGAAGTTGCAAGGTGAAGTTTTCACTATGTCTCTGTTCAAAGAAGAAGCCCTCCAGCAAGAATCTCCTTGCAGTCAAGAGTCCCTAGGAAAGAAGTTTAATTCCCTTAAGTACTTTCTGAAAATGGGGACTTTATCAAGGAGGATTAGCACTGTTCCATGACAGTATCTTGCCTGTGCTGGTCCATACAGAACATCTCTTCCCCTTCACCCAAAGACTGACAAAGAACTTGAGCATATCATTGGTAGAGAAGCCCCAGAGGAAGCCTCACAAAGAAACATACTACATCACTTGTACCAAGTTATAAGCCAAATGGTGTCATGTGATGTGTGGTCATCATAAGTGCACTAATACCGATCTTAAGCATACATTATATCAGCACTTGCTGTAAATTGGCCATGCAGTGTTATTGCTGAGGTAAAACTTGTCATGAAATTAGACCTAACTCAAGCATACAAATAGCTAATCATTGGCAATGACATTACAGGACATCAAGTGATGCCATTTAGGGAGAGCAGGTAATGCTAACTGCTTTCTGTGGTCCCTTTCCCTCTTACCCCTTGATGAACTGCAGTGGTGTTAGTGCTAGAGGGTATATCCTTGTCTATTCATTTTAATATCTGTTTAAAGACTTCTTGTCTGTGAATCTGTCTAAACACTTTTTGAACCTGCTGACACTGTGCCCGAAACATCCTGGGTAAGAAAGTCGAAAAGTTCATTACCTGCCTTATCAAGGATTACTTGATCTCTTTTAAATGATCACCTACTAGCTTCACAAAGTGCTTCCTAGTTCTAGCATTACAGGATTTGCTGAGTAACGGTTCCCCACCTAGTTTATGCACCACCTTCAGTGATAAAGACCTCATTCATATCCCCCTTCAGCCTTTTTGTTTCCAAACTGAAGAGTCTCAGAATTTTTAATCTCTCCTTGTAAGATAATTGCTCTCTTTCCTTGATGTTTTTAGTTATCCTCTTCTGGGCATTCTCTAACTCCACTACATGCTTCTTCAGATGCAGAGACCAGAACTGTGCCCAGCACAGTGCTCCCAAGGTAGGAGTAAAATGCATCTTCAGTCTTGTTCACAACATCATCATTCCTGTTGATGCCCATGATTTTGTTGGCTTTTTGTCTGCTTCAGCATATTAAACCAAGAATTACAGGGAATCACTGTTAATGACTTCAAGATTTCTTTTATGAAAGTGATAACTTACAGTTCAGAGTCCAGCACAATGTAGGTGTGGTTAAGATCACTTTTTCCTAGACAAACTACCTCACGTTTATCTAAAGTGAACTGCATCTACCACCTTTTTTTTCATTCAGTTTTATGAGGTTCTCTAGATCTTCTTCACCATTGGTGAAGCATTTGATTTCCCAAAACCAGTTATGCAAAAATTAGATATTTTTCTTTTTAATCCCTTCACTAATGAAGATTCAGAATAAAATTGGTCCCAGTAGTGATCCCAAAGGGATGCTACTGCTGACTTTTCCCTATCACAAAAAGTGGCCACTAAGTGACTCTTAGCTTCTGAACTCTTAATCAACTTTCAGTTTGGGAATAAACCTTTTCTCTAACTCCACATCAATTTTATGTCTTTACAATGTTCTGGTGTGAAACATCACCAAGGACCTTCTGAAAATCCTAGCATAACAGGTCCCCTTTATCCACAGGCTTATTGACACTCTCACAGACTGCTATCAGACTTCCCTTTACAGAGGCCACACTTGTTCTTTTTCAGTGGATCATATTTATCCATGTACTCTTATCAATGTGACCCTAATCTTTAAGACTGACTCTACCATCTGGGTGGGGAGTCAGGCATCTCCAATTTGGAATTTCTTCTGCATTGATAATTTTGCAATGAACTCTGAAAGTTCTGCTTTCCAGATATTCTTCAGCAATGTTTCTGTTGTGGAAGGGGAATGTGTGTCTGTCTGTCTGCTGCATATTTTCTGAACAACCTCAAGAAATTTGGAGATTATTAAGAAACTGAGTTTGTAAGTTATAAAAGAAAAATATAAAATTGGCAGGGCTAGTGCCACCCTTCTTGGACTGCTGCATCATTGCAGCTGGCATCAATCTCACAGATACTGATAGGGACAATCCATTAAGCCCCTGTGCCAAAACCCAGGCAGCCACTCCTTGGATAGCTCAGCTTTTACCACAGCAAAAGGAAACAAGTGCTGAACTTCACCACCTTTTCATCATGGGATTTTCACGACCATAGACTTGCCAGGACTTAGAGGCCTCCAAAACTATTTGACAAGTTACATTCAACTTTGTGGTAGTTCACAGCAACAGACACCACTTCTGGTTATTTGTGAAATGCAGTCTTACTGCCTCGATGTAATTCTATCATGCATAGAAATTAAGCCCCTAATGCCTCATTCAAGGGATTTAATAGCAACAGATAAAATTATGCGTGAATTACAGAGAAGAGTTTCCTACTGTTGCAGGAATCAAAATTTTCCATAGTTAACATATACAGTTGTTCACTTGAGGTTTATGTACCACACAAGTCACTCCTGTAATTCTCTTAAAATGCTCTCTGGTAAATCCATATGAACGCAGAAGGGAAGTATTTTGCTAAACCTTATCATTCTTGCAAGGCAGTAAGAACTCCTAGCACAAGTGTCCCAAGCAAATTGCTGCTGCAGATGTGGTCCCACACTGTGCTACTTTGTTGTCATTGTAAGCTTTGTCGCTGGAATATTTCCTTGCTTTGTTTGTTCATGCTGACCAGGTAGCAAGACTGACTGCCAAGGAGTCAACACTGGCCTGTGTTTCCAACTGACGTTAGAGGACAGCCAGCCAAGAAATTGTCCAAGGAGTTCAATACATTTTTAACATGACAAAATGAGTTGCCTGCTCACAATGCATGGGGACACGGTCCCATTATTTTCAAGCAAACTGGCTGACAGTTTTTCTATCTTAATATACCGTGTCCAAGAAAACATGGGCGGGAAAATGCTCGCCTGATGTTATATCTGATGGCCCAAAACTGACACCAGATGAGAAAGTCCTAACGGAGTAAACCACTTGCCAAGATCCTTGACATAACCAAAAGCTCCAATATTATTTCTTTTTAAAACGCGCAAGAAACCCTGATTGAAATCCTATACTGACTACAATGATCGATTTCTCAGAAATCACTTTTAAACTTTATCTAGACAAGGCTTGAGGTGATTTTGTTCTTCTCACAAACAGCTAGTGCAACCGTCTCTGCTCTTTCTCAACTATGAAACTTAAAAGACTCTTGGATACTGTCACATCTGACCCTACGATCTCCTTTTAACTCTGGTGATTTTAAGAGCTTCACCAAAAGCACACTAATTTGAGCTGTCACTATCATGCTGTGCTGTCTCCAAGCACATGGTCTGGTTGAATGTAAGGTGCAACCAGCCAAAGATTTAATCCTTTCAAGCTGTTATTAAGGGAGACTGGCTGATGAGGCTTGCGGGGTTCCTCATTGTTCTGCACGTCACTCCTCATCTGACTATTGCACACAGCCCCCTGAAGCTGTCCCATTGGACAAGTTATCAAACCATGCCTCACTCGTCGCAACCCCAATCTATCTGAAGGATTGCAACACAAGCAGGAACAGGTTTTGGATTCATCTCTGACATCACCTACCTGGCATTCCTTTGCACTGTGAGAGTGTATTTGCTCAAAGCTATGGAGCTGTGCCAAAGGCAGCCACTTCTGTTATCAAGGCCACTGCACTTGACTCACTGGAAGTGCAGATTGCCAAAGGATAAGTTAGAACTCCTGTGTCAACTGGTTGACAAGACACTTGTCTTTCAGTTCTTCAGGGGCCTCTCTCCAGAGCCTGGGACTACTATTGCACTGACAACCTGATAGTCCAAGCCTCGCAAAGTCTTTACTCAAGTGCGTAATAATTCTTTCTTGCTTAGGGTTCATAATGACTCACAGACCTCAACACTCCTAAGAGGAAAGAGTGCCCAACACAGAGGAGTTACGTTTGATTCCTTCAGACGGATAATTATATCACCTAAAACACGCACAGAGGGCTTCACGGTTTCATGCAGTCCAAACACCTACTAGAGGTTATTGTGTTATGTACGCGGGGGATGCCGTCCCTTGTTTGTGCAAACAGAATTCATGCCATGACCTGTTTCTTTACTCTCCATTCAAGCAGAACCCAGAAAGATGGGAGGTATGGGGAGATGGGGGGGTGGGAGGTGTAGTGCTGTTTGGGGTGGTGTTTTGTTCATATCACTGAGAAGTTATATTCACATACCCCGGGCTGCTCCTCGCCTGTGTATTCTGCTCCACAAACACAACAGTGTACATGCAGGAATCCACTGGCTCAAACATATGCAGAAAGCTGGTTTAGGGACAGCTTCTCTTTGCTTTACCCATGAATGACTTCTTAGTGGGATTATTCCACATGAATAAGGAAGGGTTATCTGGTCTGTAAGACCTGCTTTCTTTTGAGTCTTGCAAGGGAAACAGTGGAAACTCTATTGTTGAGTCACATAAAACTAGAACAGACAAGTTGCTAGGGACAAGGCTGTGCCACTTAGACCCAGCCCTCTGGTGGGTGTCATGTAGAAGGCCCTCTCGCTAGCAGCATTTTCCCTTCCACGGCCTCACAGTTATTAATCCTGGTAAAAGATTGTCTCTGTCTCCCTGTGCAGCTGGCCAGCCTGGGAGAAGACAGCCTGCTAGCTGCTTCTCATCCCCCTTGGAGTGCTGAGCTCACTGCGAGGAGCAGGTAGCAATAGCTGCACATAGATGGAACAAGTAGCATTGCAAGGGGAAGAAATTGTTGTTCATCCCTAACCCTTCCAGACAAGCATGTACAGGAGAGGGAGAAGTAAACCCGAAGAAGAGCATGGAAAAAAGCCCTAGGCTCCTGCAGAAGGGACAGAGGCTAGGTGACGTACAGGACAATTGTTTTCCCAACTCTAATTCAAATAACATAAGCTTGTCGGCTGTCTAGCACTCTAACCCTCTTGGCTTTAGTACTGCCTCCTTGCCCCTATCACAGGCCTTTGTGGTTTCAAAGAACTGCTTATCAGGCAGTATCTGTTTTCTTTCTGAATGTGTCACAATCTCCTTCAATTAACCACCTGAGTTTCAAGGATCAGTCATGCATTCACCACATATACAGACTTTGCTCTTTTGATGACTAATTGCAGGCAGCATGCCCCCCTAAACGCTGACAGCAGTATAATTTGTATAACAGACATATGCACAATTGCATGCTATACTTCTCCATACACTGGTGCAAACACCTTTCCCTGGGCTTACGGGAATTTGTACTATGATGGTTTCAATGCCAAGAAACAGGCCAGGCGTTGTCCTCAGCAGCCTGGTGGACCTGACAGCCAGACTGTTGGGAACAGCTTAAAGCAGCAGCTACAGCAAGGAGTTAAAAATCATTAAGCTCGTTGTAAAATCCTAGCTCAAATGCTGGTGCACTGTTTGGGTTTGAATTAGTCACTTGACCTCTGTTTGTTTTATTCATCCCAGCTGGAGAACTGGGCATAAAAACAGACCCTTGTCACAAATCTATAGCAGATTAAAGGAGGGAAAACAGAGCACACAAAGAGGAAGAACAAAATCCAGCCCACAACATTTTCATCAGTATAACAGCTGTGGGCTTCAGGTAGAGTTTTAAAAGTGTCTCCCTGACTTAGGATGCAGTTTCTCAAGCAACAGGGGTTACTGCAGATGCCAGACCAGCATACACAAGGCAACGGCACGCAGAGGTACTAAACGTCTCACTCTAGCCTCCTGCCTTATGCTGCATTCAAACCTGAATCCCAGCCGTGTTAATGGAGGTCCAGATGCCCAAGAAGTGAGTACTAAATGTGTAGTTCTGCTGGATGCACCCACTTTTTTGATCCTGGAAACCCTGTGAAGGTAAAATTTGAGAACTTTGGAGATTTGCCGGGGATTTCCAGATCTACAGCCCCCTCAGAGCAACACACCTCCTCCAGCACCTTTTGGATACAGGTATTGTCGCCACAGAGCCTTTGTTGGAGCATACCAGCTGTTTCTGGACCTAACTGTGCCTACTGTGAATAAGCTGGACTCATGGTTTGCTTAGTAAATTCAGCTAAATCTGATTTACTGTGTGCACACTCCTCCACATACTTCAGCTGTGATATACAGGAGCCAGAGCCAGAGGCTCTTCTCTCATGAGATCTCAAGGATCGTTAACTCAGGCTCAGTAGATATAACTATGGCAAAATATGACCTACGGAGCCAGATATGGTCTCACTCTACTGTGCACTGTCCTGCTTCCAGTTAGTTCATATCAAGTCATCTGGAGTATTTCTGCGTCTCAGATACATGTGTATCCCTAAGGACAAAAGAGCATTTGCAAAAGTTACTTCAAAGCTGTAGAAATTTCTCCCCTCTGCCTGCTGACCTTTGTATAACTAAAATAAGTTCCGAATCCTTTCTAGACAGTCAGCTTCCTCTGCAGTAAGGTTTCAAGAGGTTGGGTTTTTTTTTTTAAATCTGGAAAGCTTTATCAGTTGATGAACGTGAATAGTGTAAAATCACAAATGACATACAAATGCACCGAAAGACAGCTGGAAAAACTGCATTCAGAAGCAAGAACCAATGATATACTGGAGGATTAGAGTAATTTGTGCAATATAGCTTATATTCACATTTCACCTTTACAAGGAGGTGAGTTCACCCTCATTTTTTTTGTTTGTTTAACTTTCATGTTCCCATTTGCCAGCACATGTACCCACCTGTCTCTCTCCATATGGTATTGCAGTAGTACTCAGGCAGAGTTTGAAAGCTCCAGAAGCCCTATAGCCTTTTCAAGGTTTTCAAGTCCAGACCTTCCAGAGCAAGGTCATGCATCTCCCAACAGTCTGTTTGGGGGTTTTACTTCTGTTCAAAGAGGTGGGATGAATTCAAATAAATAAATAAATAAATAAAGTCATTAAGCAAATATTCTGTGCAACTACTATTGGGCCATGTCATTATGTTTAAATAAACTTCATTCTCACTGACCTCAGGATCTCTTTGAAGTCAATGACACATGGGCACTGCTTACAACTGAACACTTGCTAATGCTCAAGAAGTAAAATCTCTCTCTGTGCAGTGGATCAGTGCATGCCACGTGTCGTTCGGAGTCCTCCTGAAGCCTACCCAGAAGGCTGACACGGAATTCAGTCAAAGCTGACCTCCTGCACAAGGGACAGTGCATCAACAACACTACCCATAAAAAAGACAGAGATAAACAAATTGGCAGGCAGACATCAAGTAAGGCTGAGAATGGATTTTCCTATGTGTTTCTTTTGCAGCAAGATACAATGCCCTGGTCCTAGCAAGCATCACATGGTGCTATGGCACTATAATACCTATTACTAACAGCATTAAAATCCTTTGTCTAAGAAAAAAAAAATATGGAATTCTTACTTGCATGCATGCAATAAAATTTTAAAGTTATAGCACAATAAAGTTATAGCAAGTCCTAACTGTTGAAAACCACCTTTTGTATTTAATACAAAATAATTTTCTTATTACGTACGATGAAATTCAGGTAATCCGAGAAACCCAGAAAGGGATTCTTGAATTTCTCTCCCTCAGGCTACTCATAAACAAAATGATGTACAACTTTGGAAACTTTATTTCAGAATCATTATAGACCTTCATTTTTAAGAGCTGTTCAGAGCCAAATTCCAGCTGAAAACTTAGAAGCTTTCTTTTTGGAAACTTTGTTTCAGAAGCTTTTTTTCCTTCTACCACACCTTTACCTATCCAGATATATACCAATCTGCCAGGAATTGCCTTTACCTAGGTTATTCACCCCTTTTGACAATTCAGTCTATGAGAGGACAGAAATAGAGCATGATTATTTTGGGCAGTATAAAGAGGACATATCTTTCAAGGAGTTTGCAATTCTTGCAGACAGGTGGTGATGACCACCAAGCAGCACACCAGTGCATGCAATTTGGGTGATTCTGCATGCAAGTACGTGCACTGTTACTGAATTAACACATGCAGAAGGAAGACGTTTTCAGAGATACATCGACTGAGCCCATAGTAGAAAATTTAGCCTCAAAAGGGCTAGGGAGGAAAAACAAAAATCAAAGTTTTTCCAACTTTTGTTTTTAAAATTGTATGTTCAGAATAATGGATGATAATACAACTCAAACTTGGAAGCAACCTATTCCATGATGCTTAACTGCACATGACTTCTCTCAAGTTACAATGGTATCATTAACCAGAGTTTAAACATGACCACTTATACAGAACCACTGTTGCTTTGCCTTTGGAGACCCCATATTCAGCAAAAAAGACTCCAGCATGTATGCAAGTCCAGTCTTGAATCTCTGCTGAGTCAACCACAAAGGACCAGTAAACGCTCATTGGTAGGCAGACTCCAGACCACTATGGCTGAGCAACAACTCAAAGCAATAATTCTTTCTTCTCTTTCCCCCTTTATTACAGTTCTCACTGACAAGTTAGCCTGGAGTGCCCATCGGGGTTACCGCCCCCAGCTGCTGGCCCCACCCTGTCCACACAGGTAACTCTGCAGCTCAGGAACCAGTTCCCAAAATCCTACAGTTTTCATCACAAGGGAACCAACATGATCTGAATGTGGTGGTCACTGGCAATCCCTTGTCAGCACTGATAATTTTAATAGTTCTTGAACCAATTCAGAAGCAGCCCAAGACTGAGAAGGACAGATAGCTGGGGCCAGTAGCAACACCTGCTCCCCAGTCTTGAATTGTCCCCATCAGTCAATCACTCCCCTGGGATTCATAAGCCATCCACCTTTCCCTCAAGCCTACATACGTCTACTGTGCTCCTGTTCTCACGACAGCTAAACTTTGAACAAGAACCATCGAGGCTACATTAAAACAAGACCTGATGACTAAAGGAACAAAATGTATTGTGTCTGTGTTGGTGTAAATGACAAGAGTCTCTTCCACCTCTTCTTCAATGGCAACTTTACCAAAGTGAAACTCCTTAAAGCCAAGGCACAGAGTCTAACACATCTATTTCCAAAGCTGTGGCATTTTAAACATAATGATTTCCCTAAACTTCAATCAATCATGAAAAATTACAAGCAAATATAAACAAGATAAATATGGCCCTGGACTGCCTCCAGAGGCCTGTGGTACACTGCAGGCAGAGGATAATGTAATTAAATACGGGCAGCCTGCCGACTACTCACTGTCGGTTTTGTCTGGATGTGAGCTGAAGAAGTTTGCCCTATTGCAAACATTTATTTTACAGTGGTACAACTTAATAGAGCTTGGAAAGCTTCCGCAGGCATTAACAATAGCTTACCTCGCTAATGAGTAGGGATAATATGACCATTTTGACTCGGTGGACAAAATCCACCCTAGTAACCACTTTGTACCCTTACAAGTGAAGCAAGCACTTACGCATATGTGTGCATGGGAGAAAAAAGAGAGTGATAAAATGGGCTGAAAATGGTTCCTTGTGTTGAAAACATACTGCTGGGAAGAAGAACTCAGTTCCATGTGAATTGCTACATGATACACGGAATATACCGGTGTAATTTCTCCAAAAATCAATGAGGAACTTCCTCTACTCTGCTGATGCTCACCACCTTCCTGAAGTTGCGTAGTCACCTATGTCTGAGGCGATTTAGCCCAGGGAATCACAAAAGGACTACTGAGGTATCATTTTGCAATAGGCCAGTTTACACTCAGTGAAAGAAGCCGCCTCTCATTTCCTGACGTCTTTCTGATTGCCATACTGAGTTAGGCAAGCCAAGTGCTCTGGCACCAACAGACTCAATCAGCTTCCGAAAGCAGAGCAGAAACATCTTCAGCAGAGGTTATTTGCTGGGTGGTGCTGTTTCTTTCTTTGATTGAGTTATGAGACAGCATTGTGATCTGAATGGGAAAACAAATTAGTTCATTGCCCAAGCCCCTCCTTCTCCCTCGGAATACAGACACTCTGCCCACAAGCTTTATCCCAGGCTAAATCTGGAAGCCTCTTTTGAGGAAGCCCCTTGTTTAAAGTATTGGAAGTTACTGCAAAAATGGAATGACAGTACTCTCTCTTCCTGCATTTCTTATTGCAAGATCTAGTTTAAAATACACTGCCTAGAATGGCTGCAAAACACAGGGCAGATATGAGTGCTCTCTGTGGCACTGTAAACCAAATGAGACGGAATAGTTGCTTATCTGCTCTACAAAATGGGATCAAAAGGCCTTCCTTAAAAATTCCCGTGAAGGATGGCAATTCCGGATAGTGGCTCAGGCTCCCTGAAGTATGACATTTTGCAAGACTATGGCTGGGTTTTGCAAAAAAAAAAAAAACCAAACCAAAAAAACAACCATGTTTGTCTCTCAGAAGGTCTTTTAACAATGCTCAGTCTTATACTCGAACACACACAATTAAGGCGGGCACAGGAAGGAGACTTGGCTTGAGCTCAAGATTCCCTGGTGGTTGGGACTTCAGGATTATTTTCATTCTGTCTGACTTGTACACTGTAATTGCACTGGGGCTGCAGATGACAAATTAACTTTTTTTTTTTTGCCGCTGCTTACAGGTATTTGTTTGGATTCAGGGGGTGATTTTTTTGCGCACAGGGATGTGTCAAGCATGTGTGAACACTGCATTTCATAAGATTAGCATTAAGCAATGCACCTGGGAGATGACATAGCCTGCAGCCCATTGCCTTTAAGAAGAGGCTTCTGGAAAGCCATGTCTGTGTTATGTATAGAATATGGCATAAGGTTCACACATAAAATTCATGCTTAACAATACTGCCAAGACATATATGGAATGAACAGTCATGTTTTCTCCCAAGTGGGCAGACAGTTCAAAGCTAATTTGCTCACCAGCATCACTCAAGGAGAACCTCCTTCTGTTTAGATTTGTACATAAGAGATATCAAGAACAGATAACGTCTGCACCTGGTTTGCTCCTGACTCTCCCAAGTGACTTCCCACATGACTCGTTTGGGTGGAGGAAGGCAAGCAAACCATCAGTAAGATCCCTAATGGTAGGTGCAAAAACAAACAGCAGCCTTTTTACTCTCATGCATAAAAGGCGACCCACGTACAACTTTTACCTTGAATAACTGAAACGGGAAGACACACAACTTTGTTTATCCTCTCACAGGCAAGGAAGCTTTGCCCCTAGCCTTAGCCAGGGCTAGGCAGCTTGAGGCAGTAGCATCATGAGCAAGTAGGGT
The DNA here is from genome assembly GCA_013398295.1 of Chionis minor. NCBI lineage: Eukaryota > Metazoa > Chordata > Aves > Charadriiformes > Chionidae > Chionis > Chionis minor. The sequence goes on along the minus strand of VZSF01009393.1, from coordinate 113,748 downwards.
ACCAAGGCAAACCTATACATTGGGTCCCAGAATAAAAACAAACCTGGCTGAGGGCCTTGGAGCATTTGGAGCAGGCGGCTCCAGATCAGAAGCCAGATGACATTCCAGGTTCTGTAGCGAGTTTTAGAAAGAGCCTTTAGCAAGTATTGGCACCTGTATCTGCTGCTTACCCACGTATATACACGCAAGAACAGCCACACCACATCTGACTAGTGGCCTGACTTTGACAGTAGCCAACATCGTCAGATATTTAAAAAAGACTATAGCAACCCAGCATGAGCAGCTGACAGTTTTCTGGAGTACTTACCTAACCTCCAACATCTAGGATATACACAGGTTGCTGGCTAAATGCTGATTGCAGGAGTCTACCATACATTTCATTTGACACGTTTCTTGGTTGCTCTCCCAGCCTACAACACGTGACGCAGAAGACCAGAAAGTTGCAGCAGATGAGAATACACAGAGTGCAAGTAAAAGGCAACCTTGGGACTGGTGCAGCTGGGCACAAAGTAGCTTTGAGATTAGAAAGGGGAAAGAAGATGTGGCATAAAGCTCACCACTTTCCATTGCCTTCCCAAAACCACACACGTCCTGCATTAAGTATAACTGCCTGAAATAAGCATTGATCTTTATTAAGTATTTCTTTCTCTATACTTCAAATGGGAATTTAATTCAGTAGCTTAGGTACTATTAGTAAATGAATGCTGCTGAGCTCTGGAACACCTGTATCTATCTAAGCAAACAAGAATAGAGATAGGAAAGGGAGTCAAGGAAAAAAAGCTTTTTTTCCCAATTGTCAAGAAACGTTCCATTGAAATTTTGACAAAGGCTCTGTTCATCTTTGTTGTTTGAACACGCAGGCGATAATTGACACTTCCTGCAACAATGGGAACAACATTTCTTGTGAATTTAGACATGTATTTTTCCTTGCAAAGATGACTTCTTTCAAGTCCGACAAAACCAGGGACCGCCATGCTTACTGTCTTAGCAGGTGATGACAGTTTTGTATTACATGTTCATGCTACGGGAGCATATTCTGGCCTCAGCTGGACCCTTTGAGCTCAACACTATAGAGAAAAAGAGTAAATGATAGTTCCTGTCTGCCACAAACATCTCAGTAAGATCCAGCCTCTCCAGTCATGCATACTCCAGAGACAAGGATAGGGCACGTATCATGGGATATCCTCTGCACACGCTTCTCACAAGTTGTTGTACATGCGGTTTTCACAGATAAGTTGCAGTAACTCTTCCTGCAGGGAAGAGAGACCAGGGTGGGCTGCCAGGAGAACAGCTCCTGCAGTATGTCCCTGGTGCTCCATTTCACAAAAGTCCCAGTATACAGCTGTGGCTGAGAGAATTTTCATGGTCCATTTCTCGTGGGCCAAACACCGTAATTTGGATGTCCCAGTCTGAGGCATCAGGAGTGACAAGAACACAAAGATCTGTGCTGTGGCAGAGGGATGGAAGAACAATAAGCCACTTCAGTATAAACTGGCAGTATGCTTAGTCTACATGGATGAGTATAAATCCAGATAACAGCAGCAGGGATCTTAACTCATCACCAAACTATTATGAAAGGACAATCTCAATTCCTCTCACCATCTTGTCTAATATTTCAAATATTTCGTTATTTGCTCACTTNGGGAAGCTTCCCACATAATGTTGTTGTTGTTGATAAATGAAGAAAGAGAAAAAACTAAGCACAAAGTTATGAGTCACCTGAATGCACTTAAGCCAGATGTAGAATTAAGGAACAGGCACTGACATGCACTCATGAGAAAATACACAGTTGCTTTAGCCTCTCTCAAAAAGGAATGCTGCAGGGCAGTAGGACTAAGGGGAGTTTAAAAAATAAAAAGAGAATGGGGGAGGGGGGAGGCTTCTTAACATATAAATCACAGTGTCAAAATCCTTTTATCTTTTGGCGCCCAAATCTCTCATCTGCCTTAGCGAATGCTAAACAAGTCACTAGCAATTCTTTGTGAATTTTTAATTGGTGTTTTCACAACCTCATTCTTGATATTTCTAAGAGAAATTAGCAGATGTTCACAAGAAGAGTTTTACAGAGAGAAATCGCTCAGATAGGCTACAGGTGAGTCTGAGAAAGAGCTGGATGTCCTCTACCTTAGCATTGGCTGCAACAGAAACTCCTAGATTTTGTCAGCTTCAGAATACACTCTCCAGAACTGGAAAAGGTAGGCTGAAATCGCCTACATTTGTGCAAGCATTAGGTTTTACATACAAAGTCTGCAAGCCTGGGTTAACAGCTTCTGGTCTCTAGTTCACACATGGCAAGGTCACAGCAAGACAGAAGTTTAACCCTTTTTCCTGGTGACAACACAAACCTCTGTTTTATATTGCTATAATATGAAGGAAGATTTGAAAACTTTAAGATCTGTAGTAAATAGTCTGTAACATTCCAAAAACCACGTTTTCTGATCGCACCTACTAATCTGCCAGAAAGCTCCCTGAAGAGGGAAGTGCTTAGGTCTGGTGTTGGAAATGGTTTATCAAATGGTTTACGAACAGATAGGTAACGTTTCCATTAGTAAATCCTTCAAAAATTGGGGTTTGTTCAAAAGCCAGGGAACGAAGTTCCACACTTTCATTTCAAATATGCCAAAAGTGGTTTTTTCAACATTTTTAAAACAAAATTTTCAATTGTCATTGTGCAATTCCATGTTCATTTAAAGGTTGCTCTATGTAGGACTAGGAAAGAAAGCTAAATAGTCCAAAACTGAAATAAATGATTTTGTTTGCAGCTGAATGAAATTGTCCGGGCTGACTTTAACATGAATTTTCTCATTTTGCTGTTTCACCAGAAGACGGAAAATACATGGTTTCATTTGACCTAACACAATTCTAAAAGTCAGCCACTGAAACAAAATATCATTATTGACCCAACTCAGCTGATGACTGAACCTCCTGTTGCTCGAATATGTTGGGTGCAAGAGAAAGTTTTAAGAAAAAGGGAGGGTATGCAGTCAGTGCATTTTTGAGGTTGATGCTTTTTCCAAATACCGTATGGCTGAGCAAAAGTGTCAAAGGAGCCATTAAGCCGTTCACCATGCACGAGCCAGGGCTGGATTACAGCAGCTAGAAACTCGGCTCATCATCTGTTTCTTCTTCTTCCGTTTCCCACTTCTACATCACACAAGCAACATTTTATTTTGTGTCTGGGCAGTATCTACCTCGTCCATAGCAAAGGCTCTTTGGTACAAATCCATACCACCACATGAAGAACGATTGTTCTCAAACGCAATAGTTGCTTCCTTGTTTTCCCAGAATAAATACCACAAGCTGGTTGAAGCAATTTTATACCCCTTCCCCCAATGAAAAGACAACTTTAAACAAAAGCAAAATCCTCATTTTCTACAAGTTGCTGCTTTCTAGCTCTCTAAATGGAAGAGGAAGCCCAAGTCTGCACTACTGATCTGAGCCTGGGCTTTTGCTGGACACACCTACTAGGTCTTAATGTGAACTCCGGTCCTAGGAGAAGTGGAACTGTACATCATAAGAAAAAGAAGCTGTGGGGTTGAACAAGTGTAAATCAGCTTTACATGTTGGACCTATTTCATTTGGATTTCTTAGTCCTAGCTGGAATCTCTGAAACCATCAATATTTGCAGAGATGTTTTGGGCATGGTCAATGAAAATCTAACCAGATAGGCTGTGATTTTCAACAGGTACCTATCATAGCTGCACCATCAAACCTAACTGGGAAAAATCTGATTCCGAACAGTTCATAATCCCTAAGTCAATCAGCTTTCCCTCTCCTCACCCCGTACTCTTATCCATGCTGTGCCTTAAATGGACTCAACCAAAAATAAATGCATTTCTAGAGTTTTTCTTCTTTTCTTTTTTTTCTTCATGCTGGATTGAGAGAAGGGAAAAAGCACCCTGAAAGAGCCGTCCTGTTTCTAACACATCTGTAGCTTATAAAGGAGACTATAATAACTGAAAACACTGTGACCAAGCAACTCCAGCTTTCCTCTGGCAGGGCATGAGTAGCCCATGGTAATCAGACGCTGACAGGATATCAGGAATCACCAGCAAACTGGCAGCGAGGGTAGTAGCCAGCATGGTATGAAGTGTGTTCTTTGGTGCAAATGCTCCTGGAGGACGGAGAAATTGCCTAAGAAGTCTAAGCCATTTGAAGAGATTGTGGCATGTTAGAACCCACAGAAAAATGTTTCTCCAATGCATTATTTATTGCTTTTCTGTATTTATATAATATCCAGCTTCCTGAGAGTAATTTGTTTTGGATTGTGTAACACTGGGCAGAACATCAAACGTATGTTAATCAGTGGTAATAAAACACTAAGTTTTATGGTCACTGAGGTATTAAATATTGCTAATAAATTATAGGGCTAGCATTTTAAATGAGCTGTAGTTTGGAGAAGAGCAGTAACACCATGTCTGAAAGCATTAATTGCCATTGCCCGACTTCCTAATTATCAAGAGTTTCAAATATATTTTTAAACCAATATATCACTCTCTGTTATGCACGCAATGAAATACAGCTGCATTTGAAAAGCTTCAATAGGGCTAAGTACTTTACCCCTTCAAAGCACTCTACGGACATGAAAACACAGTACCTCTGTGAAACAGTTAATTATTACTATCCTCGTTTTATACATAGGGGAAGCAGAAGTGCAGAGAGGTTAAAAGTCTCCACTGAGACCACCCAGCTTGTTAAAGTCAGGGTTTGCATCAACAGGGGGACGCATACTCTCCGGTCTTAAAGCACAGGGAATAGGCAGCACTGCCTTTCCTCAGGCTCAGCCCGACTGCGCAGCAACAGCAACCCAGTCACAGCAGCGGCATCGCATCCCCACACAGTGTTTCTTCGTCGTGTGGACTGGCAAGGACTGGAAGAAGAAAGAGGCGCTAACCTTCTCCTGGGATAACTCATAGAGAGGGAAACTCTGCTGTATATGACAGGTTCTCCAGCTTTCCACGCCCTAGGACACATTTTAAAAGCAGTATTATGGTGGAACTGCTGTCTTACCCGTTCACCACGGGATCGCATCATCCCAAACTCCAGGGCAGGTCATGCCTGTCACTTGCAACGATGCTGCAGCACACGAGGCGCAGGGGGCATGCCAACACCGCAGCGCTCCCCGGCACGCTGGGATAAGTGTACAGCCCTGATGGATCCATTTCACAGAATCACAGAAAGTTAAGGGTTGGAAGGGACCTCTGGAGATCATCTGGTCCAACCCCCCTGCCAGAGCAGGTCCACCTACAGCAGGTTGCACAGGATGGCGTTCAGGCAGGTTTCGAATGTCTCGAGTCGGAGACTCCACCGCCTCTCTAGGCGGCCTGTCACAGTGCTCTGCTACCCTCAAAGGAAAGAAGTTCCTCCTCATGGTGAGATGGAACTTCCTATATTCGATTTTATACCCATTGCCCCTTGTCCTATCACTGGGTTTGCTGCAGGCTTTTTGTAACCGAGGAGCGAGCGCCTTGCCATGAGCCGTGCCGGCAGGTGCGATGCTGGTGCAGTGATCCAGCTGCTCCGGAAGCGGGATTTTACAGGGACGTTCTCACCCTGAAACCAGCAGCCTCAACTAGCGGCATGGTCCTCACAGAGAACGGCACGAGGGTCAGCTTTCAAAGCAATGGGCTTTGGGAAAGCAAGAGCTGGGAAAGCCTGACACATCCTTTCAGTAAACAGAGGACGGCTCGCCAAAGGGGCCACACAGTAGGGTTGAGGAGCCTGGCAGCACCCAAGGATGAAAACCGTTTGGCCTCTGCCTGCCATTCACCTTGTTTTCACCCAGCTCCCACACGCTATGAAGATTATGAGCCACCTTTCTTCAGTTACTGGCCATCAAATTCTCTCCCAAGCGTGGCCCCGGCAAACAAGCCTGGTGCGGAATGGCCCTGGCCTGCACCCATGCCGCAGGCCTGCAGGGCGCTCCCGGGCAGCTCCAGGTGCTTTGTTGCTGCTCACCAGACCATGTGTTTCGGGGCAAGACGGAACAGGAACAGCCAGCCCTGACTCACCCGTGGCGCACCGCGGCTACAACCGAGCCCGCAAGGCGACAGCCAGCCCGCAGGCGGGGAGTGACTCAGGTAACCCAGCGGGGCTGGGGCTCCTCCGGCATGGCCGCCTCTGGGCGCAGGTGGGAGGACAGCTGGTGCTTGCCAATGCAGCCCCCCGCCGGGAGCCGCAGGAGGGGCTGGCTCTGCCCAGGTGCCCGCTGCATCCCTTCTGGCTGCTCTGCTACCACCCTACAAATCATGGAGGGGCACGCAGCCCCACCGGGCACCCTGCTCACTGCAGAGGGGGAGAGCGAGCCCTCACCTCACCCTCACCTGTGGCTGGGGCCACCGGCCCTGGCAGAAAACCTCCTCCTGCTGATGTGGTGGGGCAATGGAAAGGCCGAGTGGCCAGCCTGCGCCGCAGGCCTTCCGAGGAGGCACACAGAGCACAAGGATACGCTGTCTGGCAGGGGAAGGCTGCTCCCTCTGCCCCGTGGGCTCTTTGCTGGCTGCCTTGTGCCTCCTGAGGCAGGCACTCCACGGGTGGCACGGCACGGCAGTCCCCAGTGTCCCCTGCTTGGCACCGCCATAAGCAACAGGGCTCCCGCTGCTCCCGAGCGGGCACCGGTACCATCCCCGGGTGACCTGTCAGGGAGTCTGGCCCGGGGGATGCAGCGAGAGGAGGCAGCTGAAAAAGATGTCTTTACTCCAAGAAGGCAGGCGCCTTGGTGCCAAAAAAAAAAAAAAAAAAAAAAGAAAATTATTTAATTCCTTAGGACAAAAGGGAGCTGAAAATTGGGATGGGAAGAAAGAGAAGAAATAATGCAAATCAAAGCCCATTCAAACATTTCACAATCGTATAGTAAGAAAGCATAAAGAGCATTCATGAACACACAGACACAGCCATCAGACATGTCCCAGCCTCAAAATCACAGATGACACCAAAATTACATTTAAGGAAGAAACATTTCTCAAATGAGGAGTGACGCGGAAACTTCTGCAAGGGAAGATCCCTAACCTTCCTTCAGAAAATACATACGAGCTCCTAAGATGTTGCAAATTATTTTCCCTAGCCTTCTTATCTCCTGTTCCTTGCACAGTCTTATTAGAGAAAATACAGCTTAGTACCTTGGTTTGTAGTAGTCGGAGCACTCCTGACACTAGTGATCAACAGGGCCATGTGTTTACAGATTATATTTTCACTTTTAAAACCCATTTAAAGTTACAAAGAAGTCACAGTCCATCCTGCCACGTATTTCCCTGATCTTTTAACTTCTGATGACCACTGCATACTCTGTTGAAACACTGGCAACCCACTTGGAAAAGCCATGCAGGTGTTTCTTGCAAAGTCCTGCTTGGATTTCTTGTGCAGTCAGGGCAGTGGACAGGATACAGCCTCAGGTTGTAGTAACTGGGCTTGGATTTATACCAACAATGAATTTGAATGCTTTCTCAGAAGTCTGCAGCCCCAGCTGCACTGTGCAGCCAGACAGTGCTAGAGCACATCTGGTCGCAAACAACTTAAAGCAGAGCATGAGCAATGCTTTACTATCCATATAGACTGCCAGCATGGGCAAGACCTAAAGTCTTTGGGTAGTTTCTTCTGTCTGGTGGTCTGCTGTTTGCTCACTTGTGGCTGGATCTGCTGCTACTGAACTCAAAGAGACTTCAGAGGAACAGGAACGGAGGGTGGTAGAGCAACAAGATAAAGCCCGTGAACGCTCTGCCTGTATTCCTGCCCACTGCCATATTAACAGGGAAAGTAGTCACAGGCACAGAAACTGCCCCAGCAACCCCAGTGCATTTGATGAGTCCTCACAGGCATGTCTCTCCTTGAATATTAAAATCTCAAAGATATTTTTCTCCATAGGCCACTCCAAAATATGTATTTATTAAAGCTGATTTTGGAAACTACAAAACACGTCAGTCCTGCTACAGACCAGAACCACTTCCACATCAAAGCAACTCAATTCTTTCGCCAGATTTATAAAGTCTCAATTCTTATCCCTCCTGAAAACCAAAACACCACAAATATTTACTTTTCTGTCCAACACACACCTCGTTTCCTGCTTGAGTATTGCAGGCAACACCACTTCAGTCATGCAGCAAACAGACACAACTTCCTTTTTCTCCCTCCCTCTTGCCCTCCCTTTGGTCCCTCTGGCTCCAGATTCAAGCACATCCAGCCATTCCACTTGCTCTCCTGCTGCCAAAAATGGCATATAAAAGTTTCACTCTCATTCAGCCCAACCTGTTTCTCCTGAGTGGAATAGAAAGTGCTGAAGGACCACTGAGGCCAGGACTTCAGTAGCACTACCATTAGCCATCATTGGTCACCTCGCTTCTGACATTAACTGTCATGAACAAAAGAAAAGACACATAAGTAGTAAAATCATTTTGCCATGCTACTATGCAAGTCCCCTACCAAAAACTGACAATGCTGTTTTATAGCAAGCTCCATCACCATCCTACATCACTCCCCCGCAGCTGGGCAACTGACATTGGGATCAAAATTTGAACTGTCCCATAATTCGAAATGTACTTCAAAATATTCAAGTCCAGCTCCCTACTATTCTGATCTCAAAAGAAGAGGAGATGGATTTGGACTTCTCATAGCATTTTCTTTTGGCTTTGCACATTTTGTTCATTTCTTGAATATTTACCTGGCCCCATTCCGGAAATACTCAAGACAGGCTTTCTGTCCATCCAGTTTGTTCTCCTCACTGGATTACTGAGTGTCCTCTGCTGGTTCAAACCCTCCTGAAGACATGGAACTGCTTGAACCTTTCACTGTATAATCCAAGGAGACATGTACCCCTGTATATTTCTGTAATAAGCCTGTATTTCTTTCAGTCTAAGATAAGGCTTGCAACTAGCAAGGATTTAACCAACAATGCTTAAAAGTGTACATGCATACTCCCATATGGTGGCTATTAGAGATTTAATTGAAAGTAACTTGAGAAGGGGAATCCCACGTTTGGATTATTTATCACAAGATGGGAGTTTGACTCAATGATCCTTATGGGTCCCTTCCAACTCAAGGTATTCTACGAAGTCATAAGAAAAGCAGACCATCAAATGTAAGAAGAGAAAGTTCTGGGGATTTTCCAATGATTATTGTTGCAAGAAAATCTTCCTGGTATCCACATGCTCAGCTTTTCTGTCCCATCCCCATTTTATCCACGATTCTCAGGCAGTACTAGTCTGTGCCATGCCCTAAAGGACAAAAGTGACAAAAACAGAACTGTAAAGCATGTAAATGCCTGAATAAAAATACTATAAGGATGAGAAAGCTATATTGGATTAATTTTAGTCTCATTTGAAATGTAGAGGGGTGCAAGGAGGAAAGAGAAACAGCTTTATCTAAAGTATTTATATGATCCCGATTACTGGAGCAACTTAATTCTTTACAATCTCTAATATATTTATGCTAACAGTGCGCTTGTGAGGGAGGGAAGTATTATCTTCTGCATTTTACAGATGAGGAACAGGGATTCAGATTCTTAAAAAGTGTTTAGGAGCCAAACTCTCACTGATTTCAGATGAAGTTGGATCCCTAAGTACTTCTGAGAAGACATCCCAAAGCAGCTACCATATGCACAAGTAACCACGAGGTTAGAGACCTAACACCCTCTGAACTCAGCTGTCCAGAGGCCATGCAGAGCATGAAGTACGAGCCCCTAGGCACACTGCTCCCTACTCAGTTGTACACTCCCTGTTCCTTCAGCCAATTACTCCTGGTGCTGTGCTGCTCTTCTTCCTTCCCCCTGCTGAGAAGCATCCTGCTCCCTTCAGACCATGTCAGCAGTTTGCCAAGATCATTTGGACTCCAAAGCTCGTCTCTGAAGTGCTTAGTCTCTCTCTCTGGCTTGCCGTCATTGCGGTAAGGACTCTCTCTACTCCATCACCTAACTGCCTGCCATTAGTAATGAAAGCCATCAAGCAGAACAAGACTTATCCCAAATCTCAGCTATGCTTTCCATCATCTTCCATTTGACAGGGAACTGATCATCATTCCCTGAGAATAGTTTTGCCCTTATTCGTTCATAACACCATCTTAAGGCAATGAAATTTATGCCCTTGAGAATGTCAAACACTTTACTAAAGTCAAAGTAAGGTGAGACGGTTGTTCCTCTTACGAGCCACGTTATCTGGACTTAAGAGGAAATCAGATCAGTTTGACATGATTTTGAGAGAGGGCGTGAGTAAACTTATGGTGTGCAGCCACTTATGGACCAGAAGGAGATAACAGAGGAAGTCTACAGTAATAAGAACAGGAGTCAATGTCTGGGGATCCTAGACAGTCCCTGTCCTTTATTAGAAATACAAAAAAAGTTTCTGAAGAACATTCAGAGTACCAGAGATGGAAAAGCAGATGAATGCCCGTTGAGAACTATGAGGGCACTGCCAGGGAGTGCAGAGGTGCAGTTAGAAAAGCAAAAGCTAGGCTTGAATTGAAACTGGCCAGAGATATCAAAAGCTACACGAAAGGGTTCTTCGGGTACATAAACAACAAGCAGAAACTGAAGGAAAATATTGGCCCACTGTTAAACAGGACACGTGAATCGGCCACCAACAATGCTGAAAAGCCAGAGGTTCTCAACACTTTCTTCACCTCTGTCTTTACCAGCACTGGTGGGCCCCAGGCCTTGGGTAGAGCAATCCAGATTGATGCAAACACAGACCCACTGTCAGTGAAGGAAGAGTTGGTATGTGACCTGTTACAGAAGTTTGACCCCTACAAATCAATGGGCCCTGATGCTATCCACCTGAGGGTACTAAGAGAGCTGTCTGACACCATTGCAAGGCCACTCTCCATAATCTTTGAGCTCAGAGGACATCCCAGAAGACTGGAAGAAGGCTAACACCACCCCCATCTAAAAGAAGGGCTTCAAGGAGGATCCAGGAAATTATAGGCCCATCAGCCTTACTTCAGTCTCTGGGAAAGTTGTGGAATGAATCCTCCTGGGGGCTATCACAAGTCAAATGAAGCATGTCATTAGGAAAAGACAGCACGGATTTACCAGTGATTACCTTCTATGACAAAATAACCTGCTCAGTTGATGAGAGGCAAGCAGTGGACACTCTCCAACAGGATTTCTCCAAGGTTTTCAATACGGTGCCCCACAGTTTCCTCCTAGAGAAACTGATATATTACAGTGTAGACAAGTGGTCTGGGGGTGGGTGGGGAACTGGCTGACAGGCCGTACCCAGAGCGTGGTGATAAATAGCCCCTTTTCAAACTGGAAACCTGTCACAAGTAGGGTCCCCCAGGGATGGATATTGGGCTCAACACTGTTTAATATCTTCATAAGTGATCTGGATGATGGGATCAAGTGTACCCTGATGAAGTTTGTCGATGACACCAAACTGAGTGGGGAAGTGGACACTTTGGAAAGGAGAGCCACCCTGCAGGAAGACCTGGATAGATTGGAAGAGTGGGCTAACAAGAAGCTTATGAAATTGAACAAGGACAAATGTAACGTCTTGCACCTGGGAAAACATAATCCAGGAGCACAGCACAGACTGAGATCTACCTGGCTGGGGAGCAGCTCTGTGAAAAAGGACCTGGCAATCCCGGTGGACAACAAGCTCAATAGGAGGGAACAGTGTGCTGCTGCAGCAAAGAAAGTCACCAAGGTGCTGGGTTGCATCAGCAAGGGCATCACCAGCAGAGATAAAGTCATTATCCCACTCTACTCAGCACTTGTCAGGCCACACCTGGAATACTGCGTTCAGCTTTGGTTCCCACAATACAAAAAGACGTGGACAGGCTGGAGAGGGTCCAGAGAAGGGCCACAGAGATGACCAAAGGACTAGGAAACCTGCCATATGAGGAAAGGCTGAGAAAACTGGGTTTGTTCAGTCTTGAGAAAAGAAGGCTTGGGAAGACCTTATCACCACGTTCCAGTATTTAAAGGATGGCGACGAAGATGGAGAGTCCCTTTTTACAAGGAGTCACATGGAAAAGACAAAGCATGATAGGTACAAGTTACTCCTGGGGAGATTCCAATTGAATGCAAGAGGGAAATTTTTCACTATGAGAACAATCAGCCATCAGAATAATCTCCCCAGGGAAGTGATGGATTCCCCATCATTGGACACTTTTAAGATTCAGCTGGACAGGGTGCTGCAAGAAAGGTTAGATCAGGTGATCCTTGAGGTCCCTTCCAACCTGGTATTCGGTGATTCTGTGAACGTTCATCTTGCTTTTTTCTCCCATAATTTGCTGAGCAATGGCCAAATATGTGTATTTTCTCTTGTAATTCATCCACATACAAATAATTTTCCCCAATCCAGCTAATGCCTCTCATGACTGCTAAGTAAGACTTTGCTATTCTCCATTGTATTAACTCAATAAAAGAGATCCTGTGAAACTAATGTCATTTTAGTATCTGGGAGCAAAGTCATTTAAGTATAGATGCACCAATGTCACTAAAATTACTCTTAAGAGAAGACTGGTAACCTGCCTACTAAGTTATTCTATCTTCCTTCACTATGTACGATTCCATTCAATCTTTGGCATGCTCAGTGTACATAGTGCAGATGTGCTTGTGGAAATGAAATCTTTCCATTTTCAGTTCATTAGACCTACGCAAAGCGTTTTCTGCTTTGGTCTTAGATTTTTGCTTTCCTCCACTGTTTCTGATCGCTGTCACACAGGCTGCGGTAGCAAAACTGTCAGCAGTTCATAAGGAGGCCAAATCCTTTCAGATGTTGCGTACAAGTTTCAGAGCTGTTTTCAGATTTACTTCCTTTCTTGTTTCCTTGCAGATATCCCTTTGATGCCACTGAGTAGATTTGGACATCAGATATATGATCAGCATGTGGGACAATTTCCCTACAAACTGGCCACATTCACAGTCATGACTCGTCTGTTGGATCTCCAGAGATCAAAATAAACTGCATCCAAAGTCTGTATTGTTTTTCTACACCCTAGACTGTTACAGCAAAGTAGTCTTGGAGCCAAACTTCCTTAAAGTTGACAGGACACCAGACAAGTCATCTGGGCACCAGACTGGATAGAACTCCAGTAGCTGGAGATGAAGAAGACAAATCTTTTTAATTTATTGTAGGAGAGATTAAAAGGTGCTGATCAAAGTGTAAGCAGTATCATAATTGTCTGGACTACTATGAATATTTCAGTTAAGATGCCACTCACTGGCACCTGAATAGAACTTTTTTTCCCCCTCTGTCTGAATATGCCTGCTCTATGCAATACACAAAAAGCAGAACTTGTGCCAGGCCACAGGGTCTTTTGGTTTATTTTGTGTATTGATTTTTTGGTAAGAATACTAAATTCAGAGAGTGGGGAGTGACACTCTGGGTTTCCTACAGTCAGCACACAGGGGCTTCCCCTTCGCTCTGTGCACTTCTTGGTGCGTGCTCTTGCTTGGCAGGCAGGAGGGGTTGGGAGGTGCTCCACTTTCAGGGCAGTGAGGAGGTTTGCCTCACTCAAAGAGAAACCACTACAATCTGGGCCAGAATACATCCTACAGGGAGAAAAGGGAGGGGAAACCCTTTATCAGCCAAGCAAGAAGCAGCAAGGGCTACCAGGAATGGGATGTCACATCTTTACTGACTGTAGCTATTTTTCTTTAGTGATGCGAATATAGTTACGGCAAGCACCACAAAGTATAGAGGAGAGACTGGAACAACAAAATGCTGTCTTGGGTACAGATAGGTGCGGTTCATGTAGGAGACAGGAGGCTCCAGCCTGCAGTGCCTGGTAGGACTCCAACAGGACCACGCAGTCAGGTGCAATGAAGGCCAGGCTGTTCAGGAAGCTTTCTTTATACCAGACATAAAACAGAGAAGCAGCTATAACTGAGATTTGGGTACGAAGGCTTGACCTTTCCGTGATCCTCTATACTCTCATAGTTATTTCCAGCTCTTCAAGTTACTGCACATCAAGAAGAAAAGCAGGTGCGACAGTACAACAGCCAGAGCCACAACTAGAATGAAGCCTCAAAGAGGGAAAAGTTGAGGCAGCATCTTAATGAGGAGTTGCTTTGAAAAGGGAAATATTTAAGCCTTCTAATTTTGAAACTAGTTTCTCTTGGTTTGTTTGAAACATTCTACTAGTCTAAGAGATTCCTCAATTCCTCAGTTGAGAGGTTAGCAAGACTTTGCTACAGCTTTCTTTTTTTATAATACAGGAGTGCGATACGAGAAACTGAGCGTAAATGTTCTATAATTAAGACAGGGAGACTCCTGAAACTAGTCAGGTTTCAAAAGCAAATATATGTTTAAGCACAATCACAGTATTTCAGGAAAATTTTAAAAGCTTTAATCAGAAGGAAAGGGGTAAAGGCAATTTTTTTTCAGGCATAGTTCAAGCATCATCCATCTTCCTTCCCTTCCACAAAGGCAAACATTCTCAAGTTACAAGTTTTGAAAGATTTTTCCAAGTCTCCATTTTCCTTGGAGCTTAATGCTGTCTTTAATCAAGACTTCCTCCTGGAACTCTACAGCTTATTCTACAGTCCTTGTAATCAGTGTTATTTCTAGCTGTTCACTTTTCCAGCCTCAGTAGCAAAAAGCAAGAATTATTTTCAACTTCATGATTGCATTAAAAATATCATTTGTTATTTATTTTTTCATGCTAACTCAGATAAATGTTCATAGCAAACCCTGTAACCAAAGTTCAGCTACTAAGACCCTTTCTAGGAGGAATGGTCTTCCAGTCCCTTTGCTGTAGGGATTTGTGGACAGGTTGTTACAGAAGGGAAAAAGAATTAACTCCTGAACCAGCTCCAGGTTGAAATTTAATGACAGCTCTTTGGAAAGTAACAGTCAAAAAACACAAGGTTCCGAATAAATCTAAAACCACATATACATCCTACACACATTTAAGGGTAAATAGAATGGAATTGGTATAAATCCCAGAAAAGGGAGCAAGAAATAGATACTTTGAGTGCCTGGTAGATGTATTTGAGATACTATGACACTCATCCTAAGTTAATAAATCAGAAGAGTTTCAACAGTAAAGAGTCAGGCAGGTTTAATCATGACAAATAGAGCAGAATAAGAATAACCTACAAGTGATGCTGAATAGCAAAAATGAACAGTGAGAGTGTTTGAAGCTCGCTATAGTGAGGACAAGAGGTGACCTCCCACGCCGCAGCCCCCACGCCTGCCCGGAGCACGTTGTCCTGTTGCAGAGCTGCATCTCAGCGGGACCGGAGTGAAACACCCTCCTGCCTTGTACCTGCTGCTCCATCCTGCCCGGGCTACAGCCACAGTTTTTGGAGGTAGACAAGGCCTCATTAACCCTTTCCAGGCTGCTGATGCACTTCTGAATAAACCTATTATGAGCAGAGAAAATTACATTTGTTTCCTGGACTCACTGTTAAATACTGTTAGCAAATTTGGTAAGGCCTTAAGGATATTAAACAATAACTGATTGGAGACGTGATAGACAGCAATTCCCTACTGTGCCTTCCCTCTTCAGGAATCATCAGCTGCTGGCAGTATTAATTCACTTGCCAATGTGGAAAAGACCATGTAGAGCCTTTTAAACAGATTTTTGAGCAAAACTGTGCAGACCACAGAAAGTATTTATGGAAATTACAGTTTGGGGTGAATTTAGAGGAAAATCAGTGTGCAGCCCTCACCACCAGCAGTTGTACGTGGTCAGGGTTATAGACAAATTAGCAAACTGGGGAGACCGTGTTTCCTAGAAGGAGAGTATAGTAGTTTTCTGATGGGAAGAAAAGCTGAAAAGAGTTCCGAACTCTTGCCTGGATGTATCCATGCAGTTACTTTTTTGTGTTACAACAGTAATGTTGTTGTAACACAACAACTCAGATGTTACTCAGATATGAAAGAACACACCAAAATAATTGACAGACAGCAAAGGGCAAGGAAGAATAAAACATAGAGAGACATATAGAAGAACAGTGTACGCTTTCTATCCTAAATGTTGCTTGTATCAAATCACAAGGAGACTTCAGAAAGGGATCTGAAGGAGAGATGGGTGGCAGAACAGCTCAAGGAAAGTGTTTCCTGAATTTAAGTGATGGCCAGGGTACGTATAGGGAGGAAGAAGCAAAACAAATAGGGAAGATGACAAGCACAATGTGGTGATAGCTGTTGTCATGAAGCTGGGCTGAGTGGGTTCATGGGGCGGATTTTCTGAGGAGACAGTGAAGAAAGAGCTGAGGATCAAGGAAAGGCTGAAGTGGAGGGAAGCAATAGCTGAGGTCACTTAAGAGAGCAGACAGCAGGGAGAGGATGCTGAGAGTGACAAAAAAGTGATAGACATTAATGGATTGGAGGTCTCAAGAGGGCAGGGTGAGGCAAGGGGCAGAGGGTAAATATGCTTTGTTGAAAGAAATGGAGAGGTGAGAGAGAAAGCGGTGCTCAAACGGATCAGAAAAGGACCAGTGTTTGGGAAAACAGGAGCAAGGCTCTTTCAGTGAGTGGGAGTGCTGCTCCGGGCTTGTAAGTCAAGTGAGGGGGCGAGGGAAAGGAGACAAGGGGCTAAGAGGTCAGGCAGGACGTTGGTGAAGAAGTAGCAAAGTCAGTTGGGATGAGATTATGAAGAAAAAGCAGGTATCGTTATAATTAGAAGGGCAGTGAGAGAGCAGCCAGGAGTCAGGGACAATGCCTTGCTGCTACTATCTCCCTGCCATGGAAGAGGCTGGCCAGGGCGATTAGACACAAACTGCAGGAATAGTGCAGGGCCTTTACAAAATCTGGCAGGTCTTTTAGATCCCAGCCTCTCCCCACCCACACCCCACCGAAATGAATAGCTCCATTCATTTGTGCTGGGGTATTGATTTCAGAGTCTTCGCTAACATGGAAATTCATTGAGGCCTCTTTGCCTTCACTGAGCCATTTCCTGAGGGTTGCTCCGAGATCAGAGCATGCCTCCTCCTGACCCCAGGAAGAGGGAGAGCCCAGCCCAGAGTGCTGGCAAGGCTGGTACAAAAGTCACTAATCAGCAAATTAGCCCCTGACCACACAGGCCAGCACCTGAGAGTCCTCCTCTCGTCAGCACAGCCAACATGTGAAGGAGCCATTATCATTCCCTCTGCTCCGATGAGTTTGCAATTGGATTAGACAGACCAAGGATCTTAAAGCATAACCTGTATTTTTAGGGTACGAACAACTGCAGCACTTCGACATCAGTTTTTGATCTAACACTGCATGTCTTTGAGGAAGGAGCTGATACAACTGCCTTGAGATTATTATCATGGCACTGTAAGCAAAGCAGTAACGGTTTGACAGCTACCATACTAAGACCTCTGCTTGACAGTTTTATTGCTTGTTTGCTTTCCCAACTATTCCTCTTTCTCAGCCTATTGTTTTTTGCTCTTTACTTACACTGTGAGTTCTTTTTGAGCCCAGACTCTGTTTTTGCTCTCGTTTGGGGCACACCTAGTACAATACAGTCTGTCTGGCGTACAGGAGGACAACAATAACATAACATAAATGACAGCCATTCTGCTGAAATGCTAACTACTCTTCATAGCCTGCAGGCAAAAAATACACTTTGTGTAATGTTTTTAACTTCAGACACCACAGGCTTAAACGCACTCAAATAGATGCTTCATGCTACAGACAGCTGTTGCCAGCTGTGCCCTTTGAACAGAATTTCTAACAAAACTGTCCTCATGAAAATAAAAGAGGGTTATCAGTATCAACCCAGAGAGCAAATAGAGAATCATTGTCTATCCTGTCATCCTTTTACCTCCTCTTAGTTGTTAGAGTGACTGCGTACAGTTTCCAGTGGTTCTAATAACCCCCTAAATCTAACACGGTCTACATCTTCCTCCAACAGGTTGATGGTTCACTGGATGTTATTTCCGTGGGCTGAGTCTTGAGTGTTTGACAGTTCAATTCAATAACAGCATCAGTTCTAGAACTGAAAGCAAAGGATCAACTTAATGAATTAATGTTTGTGCAAAGCTTCTGAACAAATAATGTGTTATACAATGCCAAGAATACTATTTGTAGATTTTCCTCCTCCTAGGCCTTTTGCTCGCTGAGAAGTACAGATGATACATGACTCATTTTTAACTTCTGAATGAAACAGGTGTGACTCCTTTCTGGAAGGAGCAGGGAGCAGCTTTGTCCTCCAAGACCCAACAGACAAGTTCACATACAGAACTGACTCTCAGCATTCCTCGTACTCTGAGTCTCTGTCTACTATCTATACATTTACTTTTTACTGTACATAAAAATTCTACATAAAACTACTTTCCATCAATTTTAAGCAAAGTAAAATGACAAATGACAGAGAGACACAAGAATAAAGACCAGCCCAGGTTCCTAAGCATGAATGCAGAATGATTTAATAAAAATTCCTGCTGTTTTTTTTGGGGGGAGGAGGCATTGAACAGACTTTCAACTAATCTCAGAGAAGTTTTAAGTCTTGGCTTAATGAGGCTCACAAGAGGTCTCTTGGTAGTTTTCAGTGTATGCATTACCAGCTTTATACACTTACAAGCAAAGGAAAAAAAAAAAGAAGAAAAAGTCACTGCAGGAAGGTAGATAGTAAGAGCTCTCAAGGATCTTCCATTCAAGCAGTCAGTGTGAAGGTTTCTGCAGACAGCAGTCATATTTACACTGGCTGCTAATCCCATCCAGGCTTTGCGTCCAAAGAGGCCAACAACTAGGAGAATTAGACTCCAAACCATCTTAAACCAAGCTACAGTGAGGATGCAAATGCCTGAGTCACAGTATCTTTGGGGGATTGCACAGAGTTGACCTGATGAGCGCTGAGGATACAAGAGCAACCCGCAATAACACGCTCCATGTTACAGATGCTGCAGAAAACCGCTGGCAGAGTACACATGCAGTCTCTGACTGAGGCCGGCACATTTCCTCTTTTAAAAGACAAACTTACCCTAGCATCAAACATCCTGAATGAGGGCTACCTCGCTGAGCTACAACAAAGATCTCAGTGTATATTGCTCGGCCTTGTTACATTTCATTACTCACTGCCCAGCACAGGAGTGAGGTATACATGACCTTGCAAGGGCCACGTGCCCTTTTCTTTACATCATCGACGTGCAACCTGCTCCACTTAGGTCTTGTTCATATCAGCAGTGAGTAAACTCACACTATATGTGGATAACTCCAGAAACTCTGGTCTCTGTCATGCAATAAAAAACACTGTGTGCTCCTTCGATTTCTAGCTAGCTTACATTTCTGATAATTATGACCAGGCAGAAATGTACTTTATGATTGAAGGCAGGATTAACTTTTACAAATATTTGAACATCAGAATTTAATAGAGAATGATAGTCCCTAGTTCAGACCACAGTTTAATTCTACAAACACGGGGTTATATTTAAAGAACCTGCTTCAAAGGGGTCCTTTCTCTACAGTGCAGGACCTTTCAGTAAGTGTTTACTCGAATAATAGGATTGGACAATAGGTGTTACTGTATCATCCAGACCAGCACTATACGACAATGGAGACCAAATGTTCAGAAGACCTGACTGGACAGAATATTAACTCATATCTTTCACAGCCCTTCTTTCTGAGTTATGTTATGAAAACAAAACTACTGAAATAAGTAGAAAGGAGATGAGAGAAGATGTAAGCAGGGCTGGCAATGACCAGTCATTAGTTAAAGTGAAATAAACCTTATTTTTATAAACTTCCATGTCAATATGATCCCTAAAGGAACACAATTTCCTGTCTTCCAATTTTATTCTCCAAGAAACCACCAGCTAAACACCATTTTCAAAAGAGACCAGAGAGCTGTGTGGCTGACAAATCACAACAGTAATAGTTAAAAATGAAATATCATTATTACAATAAACAGACCATTGGAGGGAGTACAAACCCTCCAAGTTTCAGTGCATCAGCCAACTTCTAAATTGTAGGGTTAGAAAATAAAAATAATCTCTGCTGTCTATTTTTCCCATAAATTTTTCTGTAAAGGTGTTTGCCAAAGCTTTCTGGAGGCAGTTCAGTACAATTGAGTGGAACTGGCTGTTAAAATCACAGGTGGTTCACAAGGTAGTTGTTAAAAACCCTGTTTGTGAGAGGAGCACCCCTCTAGTTGTGCCTATTCTCCTCCTCCTTTCCTCTTTCTCCCATCAGGCTGAGACCCAGAAGACCTTGGCTCTACCTCCATCCTACACGCCTTATTCCACTTCTGGGACTAGCTGATGCTGTGTCAGAAACACCCTCAGAATTTGAAACATCTTCTGAATTTCACATCCCAGTTGATGTCAGAGAGAGGATGCAGGAAGAGCAGCTGGCTGAGCACCACAGCTCTTGTGCTGCAGGGACATGGTCATGCTAGGAAGGCTGCAGGCAAGCTCATAATTTACATCTGGTGTGAAGGCTACCAGAGCAGGGCATACCAAAGCTGTCTCATTAACTCCTCCCACCCTCCAATCCAAAGCGTCACACTTCAGGTAAGAGCACATATTAAATAGGTTTTGGGTTTGGGTTTTTTTTAAAAAAAAAAGGCAACTGAAAAACCCATCCATCTTCTTGCCACATAAAAGCTGAGAATAAAGTTAGGCAGAATGCCAGCTTCCTGCCACTTCGCAGACAAAGTATGTCACACCTTTAGTTTGGACATTCATAAATAGATTCAAACTGTTGATACTTCAGAGGCCAGTGAGCAGGAAGAAGGAAATTTCTTTTTTAAACTCTAATGACTGTATTAAACAGCAAGACTGCCACATTGGCAGCAGGCGAATAGTAGACTTTGGGAGACCACTTCTGGCCTCCCACCCAGTATTAGTCTCTGCTGTAAGCAGCAACGTATACAGAAAGAGCCATCTCTTTTTGTATCTGCATGGATATTGAGGCAAGCTATTAACAGAATTATTTCTTAATTAGCCAACAAATTAGCTAAGCCCTTATTTTACAATTGCCATGGAAACGTACTCTACTACCTAAGCATGAGGGACATTGTCACACAGGTTTGGGGATATGGAGGGTTAGTGGAAAATATTTAACTCAGCCTTCTCCAATTCCCAGGCTTTAACTCAGCCTTCTCCAGTGTCTTGAACAAAAACAAGCACAGCCTTTACTGAGGACAGAAAATTTGAAAAAAACACAGTAATGAAAAGATGCTTCCCAACCCTTAGTGGCTTCATATGCATGTTTCTTCCTCTTCAGTTTGTATTCTCTGTGACCAAGAAGAATGTGAGATGGGAAGAAAAGTGAGGGATGACATTTTTCAAGTGATCCCCAAAAGACGGTATGTGAGAACGGAACATTTCGTTAAACCATCATCACAATTCCTAGTTAGTTCAAGTATTCCTCCTGCCTGCCACCGCCAGTGTTGGTAAGCATATCATTTTGCACAGACACATCCAGCTGGCCTGGCTCACGAGTGGTCTGCTTCACCGTGCATTGGCAGGCTGGTCTGACGCAGCCCAAGCTCTGCAGGAGCCAGAACATCTGCTGCCTAAAGGAGAGAGTACGATCTAGTACTTGAGATACAGGTTCAATTGCCTGTCCCTAACAAGTTACTTCATTATTCTGTCCTGCTGTTCTCCGCCTGAGAAATAATCTTCTACTAGGCGTAAGTGTTGTAAGTATAAATAGAGACTGGTAGGCACTCAGACATTAGAAGAGCAGGAGGCATGTAAATCTCTAAGATGTTGTTGGAGGAGCAGAAGAAAATCTATAATGACGCCGCGAAGCACTCTTGGGTCCTACAGCTTAGGCTTAACTGCAGCAATTGCCCTTTGTGTATCTTCCAGAACATGGTTTTCTGAATTTGCTGAAGACTTCAGGGAAGAATTTGGGTTTAATTCAAAGAGCACGCGTGCTTAAACCTTGCTTCTGGGTGGAGTAATCAGAGGGGGGTTCAGTTATTTTATTTCTCCCATAACATAAATTATGTGAGGCTAATGTGTCAGTCTTAGAAGTTCCTCCATCTGGAGATGGGACTTCTGCCAATTATGTCATAATTTTTCTTGCCTGAAGTGCCTCGTATTCATTGTATAGGAATCAAAATCGTAAGCAGTTCAGGTGGTGAATAGATTTCCCTGTTACAATGAAGTATATTTCATTTTCGACTTTTAGTCCAGCTTCCTGCCACTTCATAACAAAAATATGATTAATGATACGTAAAATCCATATTTTAGAATAGAAATAAATTGGGCCATTGCAGCATTTCTGTCTGTCTGAGGAAATTTTATTCTGCCATTGCTTGACAACATAATTTTACAGAATAAAACAATGCTTTGTACTAAGGGAATTTCACTTCTGTGTTAAAATACATTTTTACTGCAAAATGGGGTATGAAAGGCTCGAATTTAGGAAAACATTAATAGATTAGATAAGCTCTTTCTAAAAGGATATGCCAAGACACTTTTTACAGATTGAATTGTAGTAGGCATAATCTTATTTTAAATAAAAAATAAATAGATGAATAGAGTTTATTTTTACACGGGACTATGAATAGCAGATTTTTTTTGGTGAATAGGAAAAAGCAGAGTTTTAGCAATTACAATGAATTCACAGAAATCTGCAGTAAAGGAAAGCATTAAAACATTATATCAGCCAAATACGTTTGGCGAGGGTGAATATACATAATAAAAAAAATACTTAAGACTTGATGTAGAGATTTTTTACACAGATATCTCAAAGAGCTTTCTGAAGATGGGAAATACTGTTTTGCAGGGGACCAAGGGAGACAGAAACCAGTAAAGTGACCTTTCAAGGGATCTACTTGGTCAAAAAGCAGAGGATGGGAAAGAGCTGTCCTCACTTACAGTCTGGTCTTACACTTGGATTTATCATCCAGCTTACACTGAATACACAGTATTCAGTGTGTGGACTTTTTTTGGCTGTGAAATACTGATGGATTGCAAGATAGTGACTCTTACCCAGGTTTCCAACTAATACTGCCTTTCCCGGAATTTGAAGCTGCCTCATTTTGCTGGAGGAAGAATTCACAATTACAGGGAAACAGGAGTGACTAACGAACGGTGACGAAAGGACAACAAATGAGCTTGCTTTCACCAACCTTTGGACAGCCCTTCCAACTCTACTCCATGTGATTTGATGGGATCACAGCAAGATTGACGGTGCCTGTTAGAATCAACCTCTGAAAGCGATTGCAACGCAGGTTGGAACGATGCATGAAAACTATGAGCTGTCACAAGGCTTTGCAATTTATCATGACACATCCATTGCATTTCTCTTTTGTTTCTCATGTTTCCCTTTTCTTGCTTCTCCCTTTCCCCTTTTGCCATCCCACTCTGTTATTTCCTTCCCTGTCCCACCAGAAGATGCCCAGAGCCTAGCCCCAAAGGCAGCAGCCACACGGTGCTTGGTCAGTCGGCAGCAGTAGAAACCTACAGCCGTTACCACACTCGGCTGCAGCTCAGTACCTTCCTCCTCCAAGCTGTCACCCAGCAACTCAGGTGCCCAGGGTGGGTGGGTGCAGCACCCTCACGTGAGATGAGGAAGTTTGGATACGATTAACTGGTAGCATCCCTCCTGGAGCTGACTAGGCTACAAACAGAGAACTTAACGCACATCTAAGTCACAAGGCAGTGGGGTCTAACTACTGCAATAGTTCTACCAGATGTAATCAGAAGCCAAACCACACATTCATGTTAAGACCAGGTGACTTTTGTACTTAATTTTTAACTGGATTGTGAACATACTGCCTCTCTCGTCATTCACTGTTAAATAGTTGTCCTCATCCACAGGTAATTTTGAGGTACCCTCCTGAACTATGACGAAGATTTTCAGTGCAGCAGAGACAAAGAAGTAAAGCTGAAAATGCCACTGGAAGATTCAAGAAAGGAACTTGACTATTGCATTTACGTTATTTCAAACCTTGGGTATAATATACCTTTTGAGGTTTAGCTTTTTTAGATACCAATATTACGAAGAACTTCAACCCATATGTGCATCAGAAGAACACAAGTAACTCTATCAAAACAAAACGAAAATCCTTGGCTATTTCAGGTTGAGAGTATCCTTAAATCTTTAACTAGACTGAGAAGTTAACAGGGTATTGTTAGAGACACCAACAGTCCTGCCATCTCTTGACTCTGCTCATACGCTGCTACACAGGGTCCTGGCAACCCTGAAGCACTTCCACAGTGAGTAATGAACTTTGTAAACCTTATTGCTGCATTTTAATTCTCATACTACACTCTAGTACACAATTACAGGAGATCAAGAGTTTTCTAATACAGGCAACGCAAGCTGATCCCTTATGAAGGTACAATAGGCCTTGTGGTGAACTGGGCTGGGCAAAATATAAACATAGCCTCAGGTGTCATTACACACTTCAGAGTCAGCACTAACAAAAGGGACAACTGGTGCTATTTCATATCCAAAATCAACCTTCTGGTGGGAAACAGGATGAAATTCTGCTGAGTCATGTTTTAATCAGTTTGGGGCAAATTTGGCAATGCCATGCAAACTGAAACCAAGCTAGGATGCTTTGCTGCCAGCACAGGTTTCTCACCTAGCTCCAAATGGTCTGGTATCATGAGGGTAAATCACAGTTTTAATTGTCAATGGGAGAAAAACAAAATGTGATAGGACAGTCTTTCTGAATGAATGTGCATGGGTAATAGCCATGTAAAACTGAAAGGCAGCATACTAAGACTTCCATTTAAAAATAAGTGACTAAGTTTTCACTGACTCCAGTTTGTCGATCAGGTTGTGGAGTGGAATGGAAGTCTGCTGAGCTCCTGGTCCCTGGCATTTCTGGGTCACTAAACAAAACCAAGAAAAAGCAGCTGGAAGACAGCAAAAGTTCCTCAGTAAAATTTCTGCAGGGATTTCCACCTGTCAGTGGAACAGGGAAACCTGAGCTTACGCAGAGGGTTCAAATTCGGAAACAGATCCAAAACCACAAAGTCATTATTTACTGAGTTTGGCTGAAAAAAAGCCAGAGGAAATCTGACGGCTTAGCTACGCTTACAAATTTCTTTTCCAGGTACCAAAACAGTTGTGTGAGCAGTTGGTGTTGGAAAACTTGTACCCTTCACATTAGCAGACCATCTTCTGAAGGTATCCAAGATCCCGGCTCTAGCTGATGGACGCATGAGGAATTAAACATTTTGCTTGCATTGTACTTAAACTCAAGTCCTAACTTGGCCTTGAGTCTTAGCTGATGTATATCCCAACCTCATAATTATCACTTGCCATGTTCTATACTACTCTTTTTCTTTTCTCCGAGTAGGGGAGGGAGCCAAAAAGTCAGGAGAAGGGTTGTTTATAATGAAACAGGAAAAAAAAATTATAACGTAGGATGTGTACAGAACCCAGCAACTTTAATAAATTATATTTCTTACATGCCAGGCTTAATGAGCAAATGAGACGGCAGAATGACATTTTGTGTTTATCTATATATTTCCTCTTACTTTTGGATTGTACAATAAAGGCCTATGTCAGGCCAAAGCTATTGCACCCATCACAACATGTCAGCAACTGTGACTCAGTCAGAACACATTACATGCAGGAAGAGAAAGATGCTAAGATAAGATATTAGGACTGAAATCAATACAGGATTCTCTTTTACATATCCCAACAGTCTCATTAACTTCAAAGTAGCTGATATGAATGTAATTAAAGAGCAGAACAAACAGCAAAAGGGGGGAAAAAAAACCACAGGGCCCTGCTTCAAGATCCTCACTAAAAAGGCATAGCATAGGGCTGTACCATAAATTACAGGATACACGCTGTCAAACCTAGCAGAAATTTTTAAAAACAAATAATAATGACATTTTAAACAATGTAAATTGTATAAACGCGGGCATCTGCAGTTTAAACACAAATAAGCGCTGCCACCAGGGAATAACTTTAAACAACAAACAAGTTCTTCGTGCTCTAATGTGCTAAACCCAAATCACAGCTGTCTGGTAGAACTAAACCTGTATGGTAGTCACACAAGATAATCCTGTAGAAAAGGAGAACTAAGTGCACCATGACGGAGCTGGATACTGGAGAATCTGCAAGTTGTCTTTGCGTGGGAACAACCAGAAAACACAGGACAGCGCAGCGCCGAAACGCACGCCATTGCTAACTATTAATGCTAACTATTAACCTGTTGGGCTGTCGTCAGCTTTGCAAGCTCATGTGTAAAAATGAAGTGAGAATGCTTCGGTGTCCCGGGGGTCGTCCCCGTCATGCTTAGAGGAGGCAGACATCCGCGGGACAAAATCTAACCTCAAAATGGCAGCAACTGCAAAGAGGACCCTGGGCTGGCTGTAGGTGCGTTCCACTTGCAGCAGGTAACGTGCTCGGCTGGGCAGCGTGACGGAGCCCGCACTGCTGCTGGCCACGACGTCCCAGCCTACGCAGAAACAGGACGGCGCAGTCCCCAGGCACCTCGAAGGTGACAGTGACACCTTGACACCAGGCCAAGTGCAGCTACAGAAAAAGGTGCAGCAGGCTTCGGGGGGCGGGGGGGGAGGGGGGAAGGTCTTCTGGAATTTTTCACGAGCTCTAAATTCCTAAATCCTCCCCCTCCTACTCACCCCACAAATATGAATCAAGGGATCAATGGATCAATGGGATAGTCTTATGGAATGTCTTTAATGGAGCATCAGCCCCTACTTCTTACATACATTGCTGAATGCTCCTACCAAGTGCTAAATTAAAATTTATGGTAGTGCTAATTGAAGTCACATTTGTGTGTGCGCTGCGTGCTGTTAGGCAGGAGGAGATTTCTTTTGCTGGAGATTAAAACTTCAGTAATGTCTTTTTGTGCCCATACCAGTTTAATGCAAAAGCAAAACATAATTATAGGAGGCTGTTAATGGATTAGATGGCCAGTGTTGCTGTCTAGCTGTGTTCCAGTTTTTCCTCTGTTGGCTTTGTGCTGTCTGTTGTCATCTCCTAATTATCTGTTCCTTTTTCAGTTGGCAGCTTTAATAGTTTGGGGGTATTATTCAAACCCAAATTAATTTGTGTTTTTCAGGAACTGCTTAAAGAGTAGGAGTTTTATTTGGAGCTTGATATGGCAATAAAATTTTTATCAGATGCAAGAGAGAAATATTTTTTTGGCTGACTTTCACTGCCATGAAACTATGCGCATTGATCAGCAAGAGCAGAGAAAGCTCTGGTATTGCAAAATAAAACAAGGATTTCTGAAAGCGCTTGGCAGCTGATCTGTTTCTGCATGACCTATCATCACTAGCTACCATCTACTGTAGTTTCTGAGAGTAGAAAGCTACAGCACTTTCCAAAAAATTGGAGAGGGCATCTGCTGAGGCCTTAACTGACATTTGTACTGTTGATAATGATAAGTAAGTTCAAGAATATACGGAAACAAATCTGGCATTAAAACCTCAGGATCTTCACTCATGGAGCCAATTAATTAATAAATAAGAACACTGCATACCATTTATACGGTGACAAATCCTGCTAGGTGCTGCAAACCTGCAAGTCCCTTAAGAGCACTGGAGCACTAAATGCCTTGCAGCCGTTCTTCCTAATTTGTGCACAGTGTGGTCACCATCCACAAAAACATGCAGTGAAAAATAATTAGTCACAGAAATCTATTGCAAGCATTCCAAGGAGAAAATAATCAATGAGTGCATTTCCTAATAGATACTGAGAAAACATGGTATTTTCGGAACCTAATGTTCCAGATGCATCCAGCTTCCAGCGTGCTCTGTGTTTACAGGGAAGCAGGCTGCACTGAAGAATTAGTTGCAACAGTCCAGCACCACCTTTTGAAGATTAAAACATCCCCTGTATTCTCTCTTGAAGACCATCTCTTGGGGAAAAGGGGGTGAGAAAGGGGAAAAAAAGAGGGAGATAAAGGCAAAACAAACACAAAAAAGAGTTAATTTGAAACTAATCAAGCCCTATTTTCTTCCCCTGCATCAGAAATCTCTTTTATTTCAACGCTGAATTCATTTTCAAAGACATGCCGATCCTTTTGAGGGGAATTCCACATCCTACAGCTGTGCAATCTGCCCTGCAGTGTACGCCTTGCTCACCCACCTGCTTTCTGCAAAACACCCCGAACTTCCCAGCGCTGAGGCTGTGCCAGTAGAGCTGTGCTTTATACTTGGCACTGGTCTCCAGCAAAGACAGTGCCTAGCCCGTTGGATTTTGCAGTAAAAGTGGTGAAGTTCAAAACCGTGTAAGAACGAGCTAGCAGAACTATTGTTACCTTGCAGAGTGTTATATTGTATTATGTATGGTCGCCTGTTAATAATGCATGGTTTTATACAGCAGTTAAAAAGCAGTTTCATTAAACAGTTTCATTTCAAGAATAATTTGTTAAGAATGCAGCTTCTGAAAAAGGCTAAATTCTTGTTCCATATTCAAAGTCTAACCCACATGCTGAGAATAAAGGAACAGTCATATTTTAAACACATATTACAATTCATGCTTTGAAACATCATATAAGTCTAGCCTTAAGTACTTCCCATTTGATAGTTATTTTATTTTTGCCCGCTTTTGTTTTCTTCTTCATTCATGCTGATTCAACAGTATATATTAAAATTTTAATTTCACCTCTTGCTGTGCATTCAGGTGCCAACAATGAGTTGAACTCTACTCATTTAAAAGCTCATTTACTGGGGCAAAATTATGTCCCTTTGTTCTCATCAGGGCAAACATAGTTTTATTATCAAGGAAGATTAAAAGACCTGACCTTTGGCACAGAGAAATATTGTGGTAACTCCTACAACTCCTGACTTGAATACTCCAAAGTATGGTCCCTTGGTAGCTGGCAGAGCACTAAAACGTATACTCTGTCTGGAAAAGGGGCTTATTTTCAGCTTTCATCTTGCGCGTGCATTACCTACTGAATCGACTATATTGTTGGTAGAAGAATGGGTCAAGTCCAGACCTGGTGGATCCTATCTGATGGCAGGTATATCAATGGCAAAGCACGCATTCGTTTTAACAAAAACACCGAGCTGAAGTCAGAGCCACGCTATTCCCTCTCCCTTGTTGGTGGAATTAAGCCGTTCCCTCCTCCGTGACGACAGCTAATGCACAGCCAGCTCCAGGAGCACTTGCATTGTCACTGGGGAGCAAAATACACTCAGCAACGTGCCAAAACAGGGGTAGCAGGAATGCCCATATACAAGGCTATCACCCACACGCACAGACAAAAGGTGGCAAGTGGAAAAAAATATCATTTTTACCTCAGCCNCCCCCCTTTTTTTTTAACAGAAATCACTGTCCTTCCCAGCTTCAGCCAATTGCTACAGTGAGCGCAAACAGCATGGTCTACCTGCACCATTTCGTTATGAATGTTGTGATATTTGATGTCTTATTACAGCCCCTCCTCCTTAGAGTCGCTTAGTTATGAGACACTCTCCTCTCCTCTCTGGAACAACTGCAACAACTTTCTAACCCTCGTGGTTGCAGAAGTGACATGGAGAACAGCAACCAGGGTGACAATAAGGTTCCTGCTGTGGATGCTCACCCCGCAGCCCTCTGGACCAGACGGTCTTCCAAGGCGTAACCCCTCTACAGTGCTGGAAAATAATACAGTCCAAGAAAATGGAAGATGAAACCAGATTGTCAATAGCAACAAGTTCACCAGGCAAAAAATACCGATAACTGCCCGCTGCACCAGCAGGGGATGCCAGCATCTAATATCAGCCATTATCACCAGTCAGTTTTGGGTAATTCATGCCAGGCATCACAGAATCCAAAGTCAGTCCAACCTTTCTACTGCAAATGTATGGAAAAATACACCTGTTTTTTTTCTCTATGACAATTTTACTTAGAAGAACTTCTAATTACATTAGAAGAAATTTAAAAAAATCAAACCTTCTTACCTCTTCATTCGCCATTTAGACAAAAGAGCAACAGGAGAATAAGGCAGGACCAAAGAAGAAAAGATTTTGATTTTCTGATACAGGCTGAATTTTCAAGGCCAGCATACTAGGAAAAACATTTGTTTGCTTATAAACTCTGAAAGTGCAATAAATTAAAGCACAGAAAACATGGTTCTTCCTTATGTTTACAGCCCCTTTCCAATGCCTTTTTATAGTCACCTAAAAGACAATGTACAATCGCTGTTCCTATATGCAGACCACCGAAGAAGTAGTCATGACTGAGTATTAGCAAAAGCAATGGTTTAAAATGCAGTTTTCAATTCAACTTACAGGTGATAACTTTTAAAGAGAGAGACTTTTGAGACATTTCTTCATAAAATTAAATTTTAACTGTCTATGAGATGATTCTAAATTCTCTATTTCTTAATTTTGGCATCTCTATCATGAAAATCATGTTAACTGCACTCAAAAAGAATCCTATTTCCCCTAAATTTTGCTTCCCACGTGTCTAGATTACTCCTTCTTAACCTCCCAAAACAAATTATGAGTCATAGAATCACAGAATCATAGAATGGTTTGGATTGGAAGGGATCTTAAAGATCATCTAGTTCCAAACACCCTGCCATGGGCAAGGACACCTCCTACTAGACCTCGTTGCTCAAAGCCCCAACCAACCTGGCCTTGAACACTTCCAGGGATGGGGCCTCCACAACATCACCTCACTAAATATCTCCCATAAATACAGCTACTTTGTAAAACAAAGTAGTACTTCCAGAATAATGCAGGGTAGGATTTTTCAGTTCACTTTTTTTTTTTAAATGTCAGAATCTCATAACGGCCTCCAACAAAAGACACCAGCATTAATCTTTCCTCCTGACTGAAGACCCAGTGGGCAATATTGGCCACAAAGAGACACATACAAGACACACCCGAACCAAATTTCATGGTAGGGTTCTCATTGAAACCCTATTGTAGTTCAATACTTCATGGTGGTAAGGCACAAAATACTCACAGATACCAAACAACATGAATTCATTAAATTAAAAAAAAAAGATTTTTTTTTTAAGACAGTAGAAAACTTAGAGAAATTGCTACAACAAAATCCTCATTTCATATAATTTTGATCAAACTGAAGTAGCTTAGCTGAATAAGCATTCTTGTAAAATTGGACTGGGTTCCCTTTCTCATGCAACAATACTCCCCCTTAGTTTTGCTTCCAAGGGAATAGTGCCAACTTTTTTTTTTTTAAAAAAAAAAAAAAAAGGAATTGCATAGTCTGTAGATGTTTCTCAATTAAGAATACATGTTCCAATGCTTAATTACCCTCTCTGTTAGAATACATACCTTTTCCCTAGTTAAAATGTGATTTGCTTCAATTTCCGGCAATTAGATCCTTTCCCAAACAGAAGAGTCTATTTCCAAACTTTGCACTACATTAGGCCCTGGCAGACTCTGACCAAGATTATTTTTATTATTTACCTTTAGGTAAACTAGAAAGATTGAGTTTCAGATTTCCTACACATGCTACAGGACTTTTTCTCCTTGAGCAATCACATCTCTTCCCTGAGTTGTCTCCAACTTATCATTAGTTTTTTTGAATTGCCGGTGGCAGAATGTGACATTCAGCCCTTACCGCAGAGAATTCACACTTATATCTGCTATGACATCCTCTGTTTGTATTTTAAGTTTCCTTGCTCGTATTTCCAACAATGGTTAACGTCTTAAAAGGATGTCATTAAGTCAAACGGATGGTGTTACACTGGGAATTTGTTTTCTATCTAAAAATTTCCACCACGTTCTGTACTCACTGCTTCTCAGTCTCCCATTCTGTCATCATAGCCTTAATATTCGTCCCCTCATGTTCCATCCTATCCTGACTGTATAAACATTCAAATAACTGAATTTCCCTTACCTTATCAATTCATGCAGAAAGGTCTATATCACTGGCCTCTTCATAACCCTTAGTTCAGAATCCTGTCCCGCGTCACCTGCGAAGGTAATAAGTGAGGATACTCTGTGCTCCTTTGGGTCAACACAAAATATTTTAACTAGTGTAGAGCAGAAAGAAAATGGACAGAGTAACTATTCCAGTTACCACAGGCCTCAAAATGCAAAGTTGCAGAACTTCACTAGGCAGGTAGGTAACTACAAAAAGCTTCAAATCATCCTTTATAAGTGGCACATAGATATAATGCTGTACCTTTAGCATCTGATCTAAAAACTTCTCCGAGGAAAAGCAGCCTTGGAAAAAGTCCACAGACTCATCTCTGGTGTTTGGGTGTGACAGATTTTCTCATAAACCTGATATAAATGAGTGGGCACAAGGCTTCATAAGACATAGTTTAAATGTCTCCAAAAGTACAAAGAATGCTATGGTGTTGTGCAAGCAGCTGAGTTTGAAACAGAATATGTACATATATATATACACACAGAATAATAGCATTGATATAAGAAATGTGAAAATGAAGGTCTGCAAGGTGCACAAAAAACTGAAGTTCTAATTTAGTTGCTTTTGTTAATGATTTGTACTTTTCTTTCCTGGCCTTCTTTGCACAGGAAGACATTTTATATGCACACTACATTAATTAGACATGTAAAAGACATTTCAAGCCTGCCAACTCCACTGCTTTGGGCAGTATTCCACCAGATTTCCAGACAATTAGCAGCTGGAACATCTGGAAATCTCAGACAAACGGCCACCAACCATGCAAAAATCGACTCCATATCACACAAGCGTCTGATGCATCCCAGGAGTTCAGAGGGACAGACATCACAGGAGGCACTCAAGTCTCCTGGAGTGCATGCACGGTGACTCTGGACACACTGCAGAAGCTGCACAGGCATCAATCACGTACATGTGAGCGTGCTTGCAGAGAGATGTCGGATTTGCTGTTCCAGGGCTTGAGGAGGCTGGAAGTTATGATGTGGCGACCGCTTTTTTCATTGCTGAGCTTTACAACATCATTCAGGCTGTATCTTCCTGTCCTTTAGGACCTCCAGCAACACCCACCACAGTGGGAGGAGGACAGCTGAACCCTTGTGTGTGTTATAATGCGCATTATGGTGTCAGAGATCAAGTCTAAGGCACTCAAAACCAAAACCTGCATCTGTTTCTTTCCTTTCTTCCAAAGTCTTGTATCCTCTAAGAAATCAGGAGGCAAGTAAATACATGTTGTATGCAACTTCCTTAACCACTGAAAAAGTAAGTCTAAGTGACGATACAAAATCCCAGTTATTTCCCCAGCTGATTTCAGTATCCTGGCTGATACTTTGTCAAATCCTGATGCGCAGAGTTAGGCCCCTAAAATTCCTATACACGCTGCCTCGTCTAAGGTTGCTGAACACCCAAACGTTGATGCACGATGATGCCTTTCCCAAAGAGCCTGCTGTGTAAATAGTAAAGAGTCTCCGCAGTACAGAACTTCCAGAGCTGGTGGCTGGCTCTTGCGCTACAGCATTGCCTGAGCCCTGTGCCTTTGTCTCCAGCTTGTTCCTGATGCTGTGTTACGGCACACGAGCCACGCACAAGCCCTCAGCAACTCGCTGTCTCAAAAGGAAAAGCATTCCTACAAGCGATTAATCTGCTAAAAAAAGCCAAGAGTGTCACATCTCTGACTAAAAAGGCTTTCCACTTCAAGGCTTCTTCCACAATTCAGTTCAGCCGACAAATACAGAGACGGGGATTTCTCAACTGCACAGTTTCCAGTAAGGGATGACTCGCCCCTATTGTTAGGAGAACTGGGAAAAGAGAAGCAATCCCCTGAAAAGGATACGACTCAGAGCGCTCCATCGGGAGGTAGCACTGTGAAAAAGCTACCACTTGCCTACAGGAAGAGAGTGGGCATCCCACAGGATCAGTTGCCCGTACGCCCAGACTGTGTGCAGGGCCCAGCGTGACACGAAATGCTGGTGACGTGGAGAAAAAGGCCCCTCTGCCCTGACAGCCCCACGGGAACATCTCCTGGTACCGCACCTGGAATGGCAGCTAATAAATGGGGAGAAAGGAGAGTCTGTGGTGCCAAAGCTGTGGCGCGTTTACACCACAGGTCGCGATGCAGTTGAGTGGCATCAGACAGACACGAAGGCTGCATGAGATGCTATAAATAGAAAGACGAAAACATACAGGCATGTGCTGAGTTCTGTCCGTATCCAAACCCAAACATTTACCACCCTGTTTATCCAATTATCATCCCATTTAGCTGAGCAGCGCTTAACTGAAATTCTTCAAGGTTAGGGCCCCAGGAAGAGTGGCTTTCCCAGTCAATTCTTTGATTGCCTTTACCTCCATCTCTCCAAATACCCTGGATGCCCCCAAACCGTTTAGGATAATCAAACTTGTGCTGAATTTTCTGTCTAGTTCATTCACTACTTAAGCAGGGGAAAAAAATCCCAACCTTTGCTTGTTCAGCTAGCTTAATATTGAGGGTAGGCGAATGATGTCCTTCTTCCATGAATATACTAAAATTAATCCAATTTGCATGGCAACATTTAAGCAGCAAATATTTATTCATGATCGGGAGGGCACCAATCTAAGTATGTAAACTAAAGGTAGACATTAAAAAAAACCCAGCATAAACATGGATCACCATAGCTTTCCTACAATTAGCTGCCAGGTATAATTATTTTGTGCTTCCAGTCATATTAAATCACTAACAAGCATAACATGTTTGAAATAAAGAAATAATTCAAATAAAATGCAATTAGGAAGATCCAGTTATTTCAGTCTGGGCAAAGTGACCCTCACTCTAATAGCCCAATAGTTAATGAAGCTGACTTTAAAAGAATTCCTTTTTCTCCCCATGAACATTATCTTCATTTTTTCCCTAAACTTCATACTGAAGTTTCAAAATTTAATTAAATGTGCTACACAGTCTGGAGGAGTAAAAAGCAAGCGACACATCAGCAATAGAAACGGCAGACTTCTTGTGAGCAGTCTGCCAACTAAGGGAGTCGTATGCTGGGTTATTGTTAAACTGAAGCAGAAGGAGATAAAAAACACATAGGCATGTATTTTTACACACTTTCAGTTGAGTATTGTGAAAGGTGGTGCTCCTTAGCCGAAACCAATCCTACTCCAACTAAAGATAAGATTTCAAGGGAGAGGTAAAATTGCCAGAATGCGTTTTTTTACTAAAGACAGATCTCTAGTTTAGTACAGAGGATCTTTACCTATAAGAGAAATCTCTGTTTTTCAAGAAAGACTCCTGCTTGTGGGCTTAAGATTGTGTTTGATCACAAACAGTTCAGAAGGATCAGTCAAAGTCAGCATCTCACTATCTTGACGCTTTTCTGCTCAAGGCTCCTAAGAAGAGGATTGCCGTGAACAGGGAGCACAGGAACATTGCTGTGAAAGCCTGCGTTACTTCCACAGGAACTCTGAGTATTTGTGCATAGATGAACCATAAGCATTTTAGCAGTGGCCAGGGACACGGACAAACACATGCATCATTAATTAGCCCTGCTTTAGTTTGTTAGGGTTCCTCTGCTGGAGATCGCCTCTCCATCAGAGCCATAAGAGTGGACTGTACAAATGCTCCTCATCTACATCTCAAGCAAAGACAGTTCTCTGATGGACAGTAAAATTGGTTTCAGCTCAGAAACTTGTCCACCAAAGTAAATGAGAAGCATTCATTTGATCCGATAGACCTCATTTCCATTTGTCACCATATCAGGTTTCGCAGCCTATAAGCACACAATTCTTGGTGCATGAGTAGGAACAAAGATAAAAAATGAGAGCGTAAGAAAAAAGAGACAAAGAAAATAACCTCACTAGCTTTTATGCTCATCTGGTGCCCTGTTACCAAAACACTTAAGCGTGTAGTAATTTATGCATCTATCATCTTGTGCAGAAAATACACACTACCACTCATTCTGTCTGTGCAGAGGTAAAAAGCGGGTGGGATTTTAGCATGGCTGCACCCCTGAATCAGCAACTAAGATACCAGTAACTTGGTTCTGAAAAAGAAAAAAAAAGAAAAAAAGAAAGAGGAAAGAGGAAAGGGGGAGAGGAACTCCTGGAACAGGGGCAGTTAAAGGACACAGAAACTCTTTTCTTCTTACTTCCTCTCCGGTTTAGCAGAGGAGAACCTTGCATATTGTTTGTAAACAAGAAAGACTTCATGCAACAGAGAGGGGATGCCATTTGCAATCTCAGAAAAAAACAGCTTCAGAACCAACCAAGGCAGAGACGGCCGTATAAGTACACGTGGAAGGCTAGAAAAAACAGACTCTACTCAAGCACCTCTGCTCACCAGTGTCACCCAGTCCTGAAAGGACCAGTTGAGCTCCATCTTTCAACCTCCCCAAAGTGTTTCTGAACATAAGCTAGGGAAACAAGCACAAAAGAAAACTCCTTCAGCCTGTTGGAACAATGGCATAAGTAGCCAAGGATGGGATATTCAGATTTTCTCAAGGTGTGACAGAACTTTTAGCTGCTGACCAGGGACTTACTCTAATCTTTACGTAAGCTTCACTCTTTCCACGAGTCTACATCAGCCTCATTTCAATCTGCTTCACTATTATGCTTTTGCCCCTCCTCTTAACAGTTCCTTCAATGCACACAACCTCTTCCTAGCCCAATCAACCTACAAAAATACTTTTATTAAATTACATGAATTCAATAGAGATCTAAGCAAAATTGCCTGTCAAAAAATAATTTATTTGTTAATGAATAGGCATTCATTTGCTCCATTAGGTTGCAATGGGTTATGCTCTATCCTATTGCCCATGCTGGGTCTAGCTTTCTTCTGCATAGGTTGCAAATACTGTGGACTGCCTTTCCTAAATATCAGTTCAGCACTCAGGAACAGTACAAAACCAAAACAAAACAAGCAAAACCAAAAAACCAAACCCAACAAAACAAAAAACAACACCCCAACAAATAG
Source organism: Chionis minor (assembly GCA_013398295.1). Taxonomy (NCBI): domain Eukaryota; kingdom Metazoa; phylum Chordata; class Aves; order Charadriiformes; family Chionidae; genus Chionis; species Chionis minor. Next base: position 77,160 of record VZSF01009393.1, on the reverse strand, counting down.
AATATTAGGAATTGTCACAGTTTGTAGCAAAGAACACCATTACATCATTATCTACCATCTATACGTCTATGGTTTGCTGATGCTTTATGTGGCCTGTGCTGTGCTATCCCCTCATTGCAAAACAGTAGGTTCAACAGCTCAGACAAGGGTAATGAGGATGAGCCCAAGTGAGGAATCGGGGTGGCTTCTACCTTGCGGTCAGTGGGAAAAAAACTGGATCTTCAGAGCCTCTGTAATTTTTTTTCTGAGTTTTGCTTGCCTTTGACACAGAGCACGAACGTGCAGGTACTAGGGCCAACTCCGGCATCACAAGTGTACTCCGTCTTGAACAGAAGCCTTCACTGGGCATCTCCCCAGCTATCCCCAAAGTCATAGAGATGGACATGATGCACTCAGCCTGAGGACAGCATGCAGGAGAAAGTTAGACAGTCCCGACACCCCGCCTGACCTGTGATTTCACTTGTGAGGTGAGTGGTGAGAAGTTACTGCAGCGGCAGCGAGACTCAACCTTCGTTTTCCTCAGCAAGACTGAACAAAGTAGATCCTCTATGTTGAAAGGCAAGTTCAATAAATGCACTATAGAGTTCTTGGGCATTTGTTTGGTTGTGCAGTCACCCTCAGTGGGCATTTTGCTGAAGCACCGAGTTCCACAGAAATGGTCATGTCGCCACTCAGGTAAAAAAGGGGGCCCACAGCAGAAAGTTACAAGGTCCTTTACAAGGTACTGGTTACTTTTTTCCTGTTTTCCAACAAATAGCAATTAAATAATCTCATCTTGTTAATATTAGCTTCAGAACAAATATCCAATACTGTTCTTGTTTTGTACAGTACTGCTCTTTTATACCTGCATTGTATTTTATATATAAAAACATATATTTTATGCACATGCACACACAAAGACACAAGTATGCTGCAAAATCTTCTGTCAAGATCCCCACTAGGGAAAAAGCATTAGAGCCACCACTGTATGCAATTGAAGGGACAGCTGAGCAGGCTGAGACATGTCAGCCTGGAAAAGAAACAACCTGGACAGGTGATACATTAGCAGAGGTCAGCAAATTAAAGAGCGTGTTCAAAAAGACAGATAAAAAATTGACAGTATGCTGCATCTTCCAGCATGAGAGCTAAGGGACACCAAATGAAACTTGCAAGAGCAAGGCTCAGAAAGAATAAAAGACCACAATTCTGCTTGTTATAGAATTCCCTGCAACTCCTTACAACCGTAGCAAGTTCTGCTTGCTACAGAACTCCCTGCGGATGGAAAAAGTTGGCATGGGCTGACCAGGAACCTACACAAGAACCTTGAAGAGCAGACATTTAGGGCTACTAAATAGAAAAAAACCATGCATCAGGTTTATGAAGTGTTAGGAATTATGAGAGTGCTTGGAGGTAGTATATTTCTTTCCTTATTTTTAGTCTTCCCTGTGCAACTGCATAAAACCACCTTGACAGAGGGCTCAATGAATCTTGGACCAAGCCAGGCCAGATGTTCTTAACCTCTTGAATTTTGTGGCTATCACAAGAGGACTTATTTTGGGTTTGTGTTTATGTAGTGCCCTAACAACTAGTCACACAACAGTCGGTAGATGAGCATAAATTTCATCTTGGACTTCTCAAGCCTAGACCTAATATTTTAACCACACCAGAACTTTCCTCTCTGATACAGAGCACACTGCTGTATCAAGTCTTTTTCTGCAGGACAAAGTATCCCGAGATGCGGCTCACAGATCCAACAGTTCACAGATTTACAGTACATTAACTATGGTCATGGGAAAATGTTGGGTTTTTCTTCTATAAAGAGGGTCTTGTGTAATATGTAAATGCCATGAGGGATTAGCACAAGAAATTATTTTTGCAGCGTGTGAAAGTGTGCTGTGCCAATTCTCAGAAGGTCCATCTCCAGCCAAGCCTCATGACAGACCCAGAGGCAAGTGCACAGCTCTCTATGGCATTGCCCATTAGAGATGGGCCAGACCAGCTGAGAAGTCAGAGAGAAACATATGCAAAAATAATAATTTAGAATAGATAGCTTCAGTGCCCAATCTATCTGAATGAACTCTGACAGAAAACACTTCAAGCAGAAAATCCCCTTTTTTGGTAACATAATATTTTACAGACATTCAATCCTTATGGAAAAGTCCTACAAAATTCAAATGAGATGAAATCTCATACACTTCTGTAAATATCGCTTTCATCACCTATAAAGCAGGGACACTTTTTGTGTGTGTTTTTATTATTCCAGTGCAGAGGTCTATGGAAAGAAAACATTCTAATTCAAGTGGTTCAAAAAACCAAAACTGTAAATATTTTTGTAATCATGTTACATGAGATTCTATATGAAGACAGTAGTATTTTTCAGACTGTGAAATAATTAAAGTAAGAGGAAGTAAGCTGCTTATGAATAGCTTTTTAAAGTATATGCAACACTGTCAACAGAATACATGAAATTGTGTAGGGTCTCTGAGACTGGGTGTAACGGGATAATAATTTTACCACATTTGCCAAAATACAAGCTTACCTGATGCACCCATTATGCAAGTAACTTTCTCTTGATATCTTTTGATGAGTTAATTCTTATTGTTAGTTGTGGGAAGAACCATCTAATACACGGTCACGTAAAGGCCTTTACAAATATATTTTGAGCCTGGTATGTGTTCTGCACTTTATATGGCAAAGTAATATAAAGGGACCAGAAGATGCAGCCAGGTTAGGAATGAGCTTTTTATTATTTATTCACAAATATGCCAGGGTAAGCTACGTATACTTGCAAAGTTTGGAAAGGAATGGCTGAGAGTAGACTAAGAAGTTATTTGAAGCAGGATCACCCTTTTTTATTTGCTAGAACAAAGGCTTTTAAGGACTGGCTTAAATAAGTCCCAGGCTGCCTATTAATTCCCAAAACAATGATATAGCGGTTCTCCAAATTTAATCACCTGCTATCTGTTCATATTTATAAATTGGGTTTTAGGGCTATAAAATGGTGTACTCTGGATCAGACAGCTCCCAAATGAGAAACCCTAACCACAAGTGTGAACCCTATTGCAAATGTGAAGTTACCAATGCATGCTACAGGCTCCAAATAATTATGAGAGACAGGAAAGCCCAGCAGACCACAAATGGCACCAAAGAAACTTGCAAGATTAGACACAGTTTAAATAATATTGTTGAAAGCATACAGTAGAGTTTAAATAAAAAGAAAAATGTAGTGTGCATAAGAACTTGAACAGGAAGCGAACTGAAAAACAACTACAAGCAAAGAGGGAAATGAACAAGTCTATTTGATCTTTCCAGCTGACTTAAATGCGAACACTAAAAAAAATAAAAATATTGACAACTAATTTGTGATGTAAAATTATTCCTGTTTTCATTAAATTAAAATAAATGAATGTAATTAATTATCTAGGTTGGGAGATGTGTCTACTCAGACAGAATTCCTCGTTCAGACCCATTGAGGGGAAGCAGGTGGATCAGGCTGACCTAAATTTGATTCAGTGTTGGAAACTAATGGTACGATTTTCAAAGCTGTCCAAGAGACTTCAACTACATCCCACATTCCTGGCTTCTTGGCTACAACCTCTGGAGCACTGCAATGACTTTTCTTCTACCTCTGCTATTTTTTCATGCTGCAATACAGCAGGTAAACTCCATATGGTATGATTTTCATTTGGGTTGTCTACTTTTCTTGTAAATATCATTGGCTTTTTACAGAGTAGGGTGGGGGTCAGAAGTTACTCTTATGCTACTGCCCACCATATTTTTTTGATTCTATCCTCAGTGTCCTTTTGAAAGTTTATGAAATGGGAGCAGGAAAGCTTTCGTTTCTCCTGGGTATATACCCTACCCTGTATTAAAAATTCAAATACAGAGCTGCTGCTCTGGTTATAGAAGAATAGCATTTCTGATATATTAAATAAAGACAGCAGACTTTCCAAGATTTTTTTTTTTTTTACGTAATCTCGTGGCCTGCCAAGTGGCCCAGCACATGGTGTATACAGATGCACTAGAAGACAGACAACTTTCATACCATAAATTCCTTTGCTGCTCTTCTGCTGTGAATGACAACATTTTCCACTTATTTCAGTGGCAATGATTCCAGCCTTATCAAAGACTGCCAGTCTAGTTACTCAGGCTTAACAGCAGTTTGCATTTCAGAATAACTTTTTCTGACCCTCTTTTTCACTTCTTCACTCCTCCCCCCCCCCCCTTTTTTTTTTTAAGAAGTAATTTGCTTTGTGCCATTTGCTTTCTCAGCAGGGCTGTTAACAGCACTAGTTGCTAAGGGAGGACAGCTGGTAAGGGAGAGAAAAAGTCAGATCCTTAAGAACATAACCATGGATTTAGACATGTGAGCCCGCACCGTAAATTGTTTTGTTATGCAATTTGTGTGAAACTCACTCCATAAGTCAGGGGCATGCCATGCAGTATGTAAAGTTCATAGAAACAGCCAAATAAGATGAAGAAGCACACACTTGTACGGAAAAAGCAAACGAAGAGACCATTTGTTGCAGAGCAGCATCTGTAATTCTGGGAACCGGCCCCACATTCTGAAGCAGATAAAGTGGTTTGCAGAAAAAAGATGAGACTCACAGCTGGAGGAAACACAGGTGTCAAAGTCTGTTGTTACTGCTTTTGTTGTGGCTCAAAATAGGCAGGCACACTCAATACACAAGACAGACAAAAAAGAGATGCTTGAGCAAAGTCAGCCCAGGACTAGATGGGTGCAGCAGCCAGGTGGGTCATATTTTCCTCTTGCTATGTTTTGCATGATTAAGTCTTCCCTGGTGAAGACAACCCAGATAGTGCAATGCAAGACAAAGATCTGGGCCGCTGGTTTCAACCTGCGTTCAGCAGCAGTTTCAGAACTGGCTTTAGTAGGAATTGCACTTACACTGGAGCTGAATTTGGCTCACTGCAAGCAAACATTTTAAAACCCTTCTGCTGGTTTAGCTGCCTGGATATTATCTCGTTCGCTTCCTCTAACATATTCAGCAGCAAAGTTTCGAACTGAAGACAGCAGTCTGAAGGGGAGTTGGAGCTCACTGAAATCACTACCTAAGAATCAGCTTGTCCCACTAACAAACCATTTAACGCCATTATTGATTTTTACCTCTGGTTCAGGCCCATACTAACTAGCCGACCTTGACAGCTGCCTCTGTTCTTTCCTATTAAAAAGCTCAGACATGACACTGGTTTTAGAGGAGAAAGTGGCAGGGAATCAGACTCTGCGCTGGCATTCCAATGGTTTAATTGAAGATGAACACTTTGTTCAACTCTTGCCCCTTTCCCCGGGGTGGCCAACATCGCTTCAAATGCCTGCTGACTTAAATGGTGACAGCTGCAGGACACAGACTCCATGTATCACAAGCTGCGTGCAACAGGAGATAGCTGAAGGGCAGAACTTCAAAGCCACTGGTTGTAACCACCCGGACGGCACAGGGCTGCTGCCACCGCCAGCTGGTAGCTCCAAGCTCAAATGCGGGGACGTGGCCTCGCAAGCAACTGGACATTTGCCATATCTTGGACGTGCTGTATTTCCATGCCAGAGGGAGTCCGGAAGACAGAGGTGAGGAGAGTGCTGATTGCCTTAATATTTCTACTAGGCTTCTTCAGCTCCTCCAAAAACCGACTGCAGTACACCAGCGTGTGGGGCTTTCTCCTCTTTCAAGGAAAGAGCTGCAATTAAGGCGAGGAAGAATTGAGCTGATTTTAGCTTGCTTCCTCCAGCACACAGCTTCAAACAAGGTTTTAAAACTTTTGTGGAATACGAGCAACCACAGTTTAAATACGATTTCTTGGTACTTGGAGAGTATCTCGCAATTCTTCCACCTTCACAGGAAATTATCCACATCCTGATCAGCGTCAAAATCCTCAGGCAGTATTGGCTGGGAAAGGCACAGTGGCCTGTAACACTAATTTGGATGCATAGTTTATTTTTAGACTCATGCAGGAGAATCTAGTATGGAAGACAATTCGGTGAATTCAAGTGAGAATGCTCTTTTAACAGGGGGATGTGCAAGCATAAAGGCTTTTACCCCTTATTTCTACTGCCAATATCTGACACAGCATTGGCCAAGCCACTCGCTGTGACTGCAGTCTGGGCTCAATGGGTAGATTTTAGACGTGCCACAACTCTGACCCATGCACTAACCACTTCAGGAAACAATAAAGCCAGTGGCACCAATTCACCATTTCAACCAAGCTCTGCCGAATGCAGGAATGGAGCAAAAAAGGAAAAGATTAAGCAAACTTTGTGCCCTTTTCTCACCCCTTTCACACTAGAACAGCCTCACCAACTTAAATTAGATCCAAAGAGGCGCCCTGGCAACCGGAAAGAAATAGTGCAAGGCACCATATATCACTGGTTGTATGGTGGCAGGGCACATTGGACTGGCTGACCATGCTCAGAAAATGCCTTTGTGAGGCTCGCCAGATCCCTTTCCATGTTTCAGTTGTTGCGTGCAAGATTTAGATCTCCTAACCCACATGCATTTTATGTTTCTACAAGTTGGCACCAAGCCTTTCTCTTGCTCTGTGACCTCTCATGCTAGCTTCACCTGGCAAACAGGACCTCAGGAAAAGAGGCAATGATGCTCTGCAGCTAGAAACAGTTGGACCCTACCTGGAGCTGGGTTGGAAGTGTCACGTTCCCTGACTGCAGCCTCATGCTCAAGTCGTTCCACCCCAAAACCAAACCCATGGAGAAAAATGTTAAGCAGCCTTCATCCTCACTGCTGGAACACAAAGGGACAACAGCAGGATGGAGAACTGACATCACAAATGCATTTTAACTGGGACCACAATCCTATGTTCTTATTTCCTTTCCCACTTCTGTTTCTGGGCTCCCATCATTAACAATCATCCAGTGCTCCAAATTATGAGCAAATGAAGGGTATAACCACCAGAACTGATGGCCTGGTCTTGTTGTCTGTTCTGCTTAGTTTACTAACAGCCTTTTTTTCTTCCCTTGCTGAAAACATTAGGCTAATTCTCTCAACCACATTGGGCCTGTAGTGTTGTGGTCCAGATGGAAGAGGTTCTCAGGAGTCTTCCACAGGTCCTTCACCTTGCAAAGCATTTATGCCCAATTTCTTCAGGAAGCCACAGAGTTTTATATCAGATATACTATACAACAGTGGATCTGCACTGATGACACACTTTTCTGAGATCTAAGTAGGGATGCTCTTGATACGCCCCCCCATGTTGTAATTTCTGTTAGACTGCACTTTAGCCACACAACTTACTGGGCAACTCTGTTTACTTATGATATTTAAACTCAGTAAAATATTCTTCAGCAGTTGCAGCTACCATAACTCATTAATGGATGGTTTATAGCAGATCTGATGATAGAAAATGAAATCCTTTCTCTATTTCTGTCCAGTTAGGAAGACTTCTTTATTCAGGTAGTAAAGAACCATTATTGGAGCACAGGCACCAAGAGTCCTCACTAGAAAATCAGCATTAAGTGATTTGGGTGAATGACACATTACTAGTGGAGCTTGAAGAACACGGATCTGCTGCACAGTACAAGGGACACTGGACTAAATTTGTTTATCTCTTATCTCAATTTTGCCTCCAATTAATCCATACAATGCTATTAATTTAAACAGCAGCTGGCCCACTAGCCTTGTGTTAACTGTTCAGGAGCCTGCAGTGTGAAAAACCTCACATAACGCTCATAAAATGAGACCACCACACACCTCAAGCCACAGAACTTCACTACACAGCAACAGGAGAGACAAAGCCATGCAAAGGTTTCTCATGACAAGGCAAGATATAGGGAAGAAATCATCCCTGTGCTGCTTCTCTTGTCTTTCCAAAGAAATTTCCAACTGTCAGCTGTCTACCAAATTCCACAAGGCTGGAAGCAAGCTGGTAACTATACCACTACCACAACACTTGAGGGAAGACCTTACTTAAAACCTTACTATGATGAAGAAAATCCAGTGTTGATCACCAGTATACTATCAGGTTCTGATTCTCAGTATGAGTAGCAGAAGTTTGAAGGCATAGTGGAAATTTTAAAGAGTGCTGACTCACTTCCAGAACACTGAAAATGCAGAAAGGAATAATTAAAGAATGATGGCTGTACTTGCAAACGTTTTTCTTTTAAATGTCCCTTTTGTTCAACTGATGAGGTAGGTACAGAATCCTTTTGGCCCCATGAATACAGTACTACGACACTGGAAAGATTTTTTTTTCTTAAAGTAAGCTTGAGAGACCCAAATTTCAGAGAGCAAATTATGAGAAAAATGTATCTTTCAAGCATGATTTAAGGCAACTTGTGATTGGGAACAATTGGAGCTGGTCATACTGCAAGCTGCTCTAAGTATGTACCATTCTGCATTCTGTCCTCAGGCAGCCATATCAGTAGGGAGGCACAATACAGCTTTTTATTTATTCTAACCTGCTTTGTTGTTTTCTGTAGCACAGAGATCATTAAGAAAGAAGTTTTTCAGATACAGAAAAACATAACGCAAATTTTTAATGACCTCTCTATCTCAGTTCCCCACTGCATACACAGCTAATTATTTTTCTCTTGCACATTTTCTTGGCCTTTCTTCATTCTGGTCAGTCAAAAAAACCTAAGAGCTACTAATAAAAGGTGATCACTCCTCTAAACGTTCTGGCACCTGGAGAGAAGATGTGTTATGCATCCAACCTTCTTCTGCTCTTAACCTTTAAAAGTTTTGAAGACGATGGAACATAGGTGGCATCTCCTCTAAAGTCAGTTCCTGTTTGGATTTGGATTCCAAACCAAGTCAGGAAGAACAGAAGCCACTACTCCTGGGATTTCCAAGCTGCACCTGGCTATGCCTCCTTCGGCATTCATTCCATACACATAAATGAAGAGGACAGAACATGAGACAGAGGAGGCTCTTTCAGAGCAGAGGGGAATTTTGCAAGCATTTGGGGGAATAAAAGAAAGTCAGAAGCATTATAACTCTGTCAATAATGCATTATACTTGAAAGGACCTGGGTATATCTATCACTTAGCACGTTACAGTCTCCCTTTTAGGGGAGTTTCTGGATATAAAACCCTTACCTGATTTGATGGACCAGCGCTTTCAAGCTAGTCAGCACCTGCTCTCAAACTTGATATACTCTCAAACTGTTTTAAGTGAAGCCAAAGGATCAAGACTTAATTAGCAGTGAAATACTTCTTATACCGATCGGTTTGTTCCAGATCTCCTGAGGGACATAAGATTTGTCTCTATCTGGAATCCCCACCCTTCCCTCAGCTGCTCGTTAGGAGGTTTGTGTTTTGTCATTTGGCAGACACTTACCTGCCGCGTGTGCTGCGGTGGAAGAGCGCTTTTGGCAGCGGAGGCTGCGCAGCTCTGGCAGCAGGGGAGGCAAGTTGCAGCAGCTTCGTCTCTTCGGAGCACTCCAGCCCTGCCAAACCAAACAAGACAACATGAAATGCTTTTCTTGCTGCTCCTCAGTAGACAGCCTCATTAGTTATTTGTTGGTCCAATGAGAGAGGGTTTTTTTTTTTTTTTTTTTTCCTGCAGGGATAACAGTCATTCAGGTGTAACACTTCAATTAAAGGGCTTTCCTTCTCTGGCAGCCACAGCAGTGAGAGTCACACCTCTGCTTTAGGAAGAGAGCTTTGCTTCCAGCAGAAGCGCAGAGGGGAAGGTGTAGCCATTAGGAGTGGGATTTTCCCAGGTGGTATCAGATGCCCAGTTCAACCTCTCACAAGGCCTGAGCAAATGCTTTCGCATCTCAGGCAATACAAAGGTACAAAGTATTGTTATAAAGGAATGACACTGGCATCATAAGGGTCTTAACACTTCTGCTGAACAGAGTCTGTTACTAAGAGAAAGAACAAGAACTCCATCGCAGGCTAGAACAGCTGGGCCCTGATGTCTCACTCACTTGCTGTGGCAGGGACTTTTTTTTTGGTCACTTAGATAACACAAAGCTAACCTTGTCATTCCCTTAATTTTTGCAAATCTCTAAACACATCTGTCTAAATATCCATGACCTAGAGGGGAAAAAATAATATATTTAAAATACAAAATGGGTGCCAAATCTAACTCATCAGTCTCTGCTGGGATTCCTGAGAGTCTTGGGAGGTGGGACCTCAAGCAGTTTATTTTGGCATCGTTCTCAGCTAGGGAATCTTTTGATAGCAGTGACTCTGGAAGGGACTTATACTTTGAGAAGAAAGCAGGGTAAGCATTAACATGAGAGCAGAAGAAAGTCTTATAGTGCAAAAGTAGGGAAAAAGAGACAAAAATTCATCTGACTTTCATTGGTTTTCAAAGAGAGTAAGACAGCAGCAAAAGGAATAAAACGCAGTTTAAAGTTGTGAGAAAGTCCTTCTTATCTGGGATATCCTTTTGACTACATAAGATTGCCCTTACCACAATTTAGGTGGTTTGTCCCTCCTTCCCTTTGGTCCACAGATGGAAAGAAACTGCCCCAATCTATTGGTACTATCTTTGCAATATTTTTCCTTGATTAAAAACGTTTCCATTGCTAATATTGTGCTACTTGCACTGCCTCTTGTAGCTCTGCCCCCGGATTCAGCCCCAGAAACAAGCAAAATAAAGAAAAAAAAGTGTTCCTGTAATTGGAAAGTTCATTTAGCTTTTGTCTTCTGTATTCATTTTACAGTCTCAATGTTTTTTAGTATGCTGTCTGATCTGACAAGAGGGCCTAAGGTCTTACTGAAGTTCGGTTTCCCTTTCTCAAGCATACAAACAGCAGAGTAATCAAGGTAACTGTAAGTTGTTATCTTTTTCAAGTTGTAATTGCGACTAGGATGTCAAGAAAACAACCGGGCAAAAGGTTTTCTGGCTAACTGTGGTTTCTTATCTTCCCCCAGCTATTTTTAACATTGGGCCAATATTTTTAGCTTTTTCTGTGGGGGGAAAAAAAGAGTGAAAAGGAAAAAAAAGAAAGAGAGAGAGAGAAAAAAAGAAAGTTGTTGCTAGATTATAAATCTTTCAGTGTAGCTGAAGAGCTGGCACTCAGGCACTCTGGGCTGCACCAGAGCTGCGTCCCATCTCTGCCTTTGCCTGGACAGCCTATGAGCCAGCGTCTGCCAGGTATTAACCTACCTGCCTGGCTTTCTGCCTGGGGTCAGGCTGTCTCAGTCTCTCCTGCTCAACCTGTTACGTTTTACACAGAATAAATCACTCATTAGGGCTCAGTGGGCAAAATAACTTCATCACTTAACGGTTAGACAAGTGATAGGGGAACCAGAAAAGGATTGCAGCCCCTGCTCCAGGAGACATTTACACTCTTAATTTAAGTAGTTAGTGTAATGCAGCCTGGAGCACAGATCTCATTTCTCCTAGGTGAGTGCATAAGCCACAAAATTGTCTCCATGGCCTCCAAAATATTTCAAGTATTTTCCCAATAAAACTAGAACAACAAGAGGAATTAAGAACTTCGCTCGCCTCCACCTAAATAAAGCCGTAATATCTGAGTGATATTGATTTAAATGTCCTCAAGGTGAGGAAGGAATGTAACCCTGGCCTCCCACATAGAGAGTAATTGCCCTAATCATAGAGTTCTTGGATGAAAGGGACTGCATCTACTTTGCCATTTCTTCTCCTCAAAAGTGCCATAAAACAAAACACTACATTTGACACTGAGTATTTTGTCCTGAATGAGAAATATCCATTCACATTCTAGTGGGAAAAAAAAAGAATAAAGTTTTACTCAGCTGAAGTTAAACTTCTGTTAAAACTTCCGGTCAAACTGAGCTGAATTTCTTCTCTAGTTTTTCCCATTTAGTTGTCGATCCAGCCTATAATATCAGTGATTCACACAGGCATAGCCCAAATCTTTGTTAATCGATGAGATGATTTAACTAAAACCTTCCATAAACGATCTGTTCAAAAAGCCAACACTTTTCTGTGTGGAACATCCAGCCCTCCTTTCTTAGGGACTTCTGTTTGAACATGGGAATTGAAAAAAAAACAACAGTTCTTGATTGAATCTTGTCTTGTGCAGTCCCAGCTTGTAAGGAATTCTGTTTAATTAAATTGGCTATAAATATATATAAATATGTATATACATGTGCGTGTATGCAGTTTGCTTAAAAAGAAAGAGATCAGCTAGGAGACCACCTGTTTTCCCTGCTTCCCACTGCTGGAACCAGGTTCTCACTATCATACAGTCCTCATACGGATTGCTTGCACGTGGTTCACCAGGGAAATGGGTTAAACCCCTGTCCCACCAGCCAGCTGGACTTGAACCATTAAGTGTACTGTGCCCAGGATTTCAACAGTCATGCTGGAAAAAACGAAAGTGTCCTTTTTTGAGAGATATGGCTTACCCCTTCACATTTTGCCTCTTATTTTTAGGATTGTCCTCATGGCCTCTCATCTGCTCCTGCTGTTCAGAGACCCTACCTAGTATCTCTCTCAACTATTCTCTGCTACTGAACAATCCAGCAAGACACCGAAATCCTCAGCCCTGACTTCTAGATTCAGCCACTGGAACAACATCTTCGAAAAGATCATTATTTATTCATAAACAGGCCATAGGCTCTTGCCGTTGGTTATGACAACGTTCATCTCATTAGAAGTTTTGGACTTGGATACTGAAAGTTACTAAAAACATTCTCAGTTATTAATGCAGGCAGGAATAGGGGCTGGGACAATCAGTACCAGGACAAACACATGGGAAAATTTGCCTTTTTATGGCCTGTTTTATAGTCCTCCAGCTTTTCTAGGAATAGAGAGAATCTGGAAAGTCTTGAAAAATCCGTGTCTTTTCCCAAAAACAAAGGAGGGTTTCTGAAAGACGACTGGTATTTTTCTTGCTGTCCTTGGGTAGCCAAAACTAAAAGGAGTTACTCAGCACTTAAACAAAACAATTGGCCATAGTTTATGACTGCTAAAAAGAAAGAACTCGAGCTTGCTGAAAATGGAACTTTCATTCAAAATTTTCTTGTATTTTAAATGATGGAGAGAGGAGAAAAAGGAAAAAGTTTCCTGTCCTTTCAGGAAGGCTGGCGCTCCAGGCAGGGACCTGACACCCCCAGGGGCAGGCTGGTGGGAATCTGGGATGCCAGACTGTCAGAAGCACCAGCAAACCTTCCTCCCCACCCATCAATGAACTCAATGGGTTCCTGAAAAACTGTTTGATTTCACCCAGCCAGCCCCTCCTCACAGCAAAACATTAAGTTTGAACATTTGGGCTGAATTTTTGAACCACCCTTGCTTCCCAAGCGCCCAGTTCCACATTCCTTCCATACCTCAGCTTCTCATGGGCCATACAGGACATTATATGGGGCTGGTAGATGCAATTCTGTGTGTTACTGGTACCTTTCAATACCACAAAACGGTACAGATGTGGTTCCAGGTGATGTGAGGTGGTTTATCCATAGCATATTTTGGTGGCAGAAAAAATTAGAAGTGTTATTACATACCTAGTCCTTGAAATACATCTCTCCTGGATGGAATTATCCAGTATTTATCTATAGACCTCAGTCAATATCTGGTTCAGGCTGTGCTTAGCACAATGGGTACATGTGTGCCTGCATGCAGACACAGTCTTGTTTGTGTGTAAACAGAGCTGCAGCCTCTGCCCTGAAGAGCCTACATTCTTTTAAACCTGTTTTAACACCCTTCATCACACCTATCACATGACTCTCCCTCTTAGCATCCTGCTGACTTCCGCAAACTCACAAGAGCTAACCTGCTTCTTTACACCTGCTTGCTGTGATGGTTTGTCCCTGCATCAGGCACAGAAGTCGTCGGCGTGCTATAGACCTCAGCAAATGCAAAGACAGTGGTGAGCTTGTGGTGTTACCAGAGAGACCTTGGAAACCTGCAGACAGGTCCGCCGAGCTGCTTTTTTCCAACCACAGCTCCCTGTGGCCCATGGTTATTCACCATTTAGGCCCATTCAGCATCAGAACTAAAACACAGAGGCAGTAAATCCCGCTGCAATCCTCTCCGTATACAACACACTTTATTATAACAGAATAAGGGGTTCAGCTCTGCTGGACCAAATCAAGTTGGCCAGTGTTAAGTATCACATTTTAGATTCAAATCCCTGCTAAACCCTCTGCTTACGCTCGTGGTTAACATTATTTTTATATCTGTCTTCAGAAATGAAAGACAGCAGCAGCTCACACGTAGCAGCAGCAGCTTTTAAAGGCCAACTCCATAGATTAAAGGGTGATACACTGAGCACCGAAATCCCACCACCCCAGTGTCTACTGATTAGGTTGGGAGAAAAGCTGAGTGACAAACATGTTTCCAATCTGCCTAGCCCATGCAGCGAAATGGAGCAATCTGGCCTGAAAAGGGATTTAGACTTTTGTTGTGCACAAGGGGAGAAAAAGCTGATTTAAATCCATCAACAATGCTCACCCTCTTGGTGATCTCGGAGATAAGGAACAGAGTCTGGACACAGTTCATATCCTACCTCTCACCAGGCCCCACACTTCCACTCAAAGACAAAAGCTGGCAGATGAGGGCAAACGATGCTGCCTTGCTATTGAGCTGCCTGCTCACATAAAAACAGGTTGTACAATGCACGGAGCCTGACTGGGGCATTTGGTCTAGTGATTTTTAAAGGGGGATTGAATCCCCAGCCCATAGGAAGAGAAATATACGGCCTTTTAGCTCATCAAGACCATTGCTATTAATACATGTGTAGCACTGCATGCTTAAAAAAGATCTTTACAGACAGACAGAAAGGTCTTGCTCCAACCTGTTTACAGCCTAAACCAGACAGGCATTTACACCAGGGAGTAACAACAGCCTACAGCTGGTACAAGTGGGGCAGGCAAAGATGAGACATGTCAAAAAAACCCCACCCCAAAACAAAACAGAAAAAAAAACAAAGGAAAAGGAAATAAGGTTTCTAAGAGCACTATTAGATCCCCTTACAAGGAAAGCAGATCACATGGTTTCCTTTATCCTGGTTACTTAATATATGCCATCCCTGTGCATTTCACTGTGACTGCCATAAGGAGTGAGCCATTACATTCTCTCTTTATCTCTTGTCATAAGAACTGAGAATGAGGTGATAACCTGTTTTTCTGAAACCTCTCTCAGACCCTTGGGGAAAAGGAAAAAAAAATTGCCTTGTTTTACCCGAAAGAGATGAAAAGGTTAAAAAAAATACATTTCGGGTTGCCTATAAGCAAATCTGCTCTTTGCTCATCTTTAATTGTCCTCATTTTTTAAAACAGAAGTAAAAGAAAACAGCCGTGCAGGGATGCATGCAGGGAAAAGTCAATGCGTGCAAAAAGCGGAGCCTTGTTTTCTCGTGATAGAAATGCAGATGGTGCCCTATGACAGTTGTGAAGAACACCACCACAAAATGGTCGCTGGAAAACAGCAGCAGCAACAGCAACAGCCATCACCTCCATTACTCTACAGATGCCCCTCGCAATAGGCATTAGTGCAGAGCTTTCTCCTTCACGATGATTAAAACAGACTTTAGCAAGCCCTTATTGCTACCATCTTTGGAGAGCAGTATTCAGATGCAGATTGCCTTAAATCCCATCAACCCATTCAGGCGTTTGTACGCAAGTGTGTCTGCCTCTGCGTGTGTGTATGCGTGCGTGTGTTTAGATGCATTTATACACATACACAATTCTCACTATGCGCACACCTTCTCTCCACCCTCTCGTTCAGAGAGAAAGAGCTAAAATTGTCAAAGATGAGAATGTGTATTTTCCAGGCTACTTTGTCAGACGTTCGTGTGTGCATCTTATAAATATTTCATACCAAATATTTAACATTATTCCTTCCCCAATCGGATCAGCTTTGAAATGCTCCTCAAAGTGAATTCTCCCCTAACAATGGCTTGACGCAAAAGCCTTTTTTCTCTCTTAAGAAGAGGAGGCTGCACATGGTCTGCTACCATAGCAGCATGAATAGTTCTTATTTAATGGAAAATAAAAGATACTTTACATTAATTCAGTGGGGGATGGAAAGCTGGGCACATGCGTACCTTGTGCTTCAAACATGGAGGAGCATCATACCTTGACCTCCCCTCTCCTGGTCCCATGATTATTACCCAGCTTGCATTAGAACCGTAATGGGAAGTGACAAGTTTATGTAAATGATCCACACAAGGATTTTGCTCTTGTAAAACAGAGCAGTTACTCTGGGCTTTCTAATTATTTCATGCCTTGTGGTTCTGTGATGGGGCAGAGATGACTATTACTTGAAAAGTATATTGTGATTGACAAGCCACTGTCCCCCTGGAACTCATTAAGACCCGTGCTTTGCAAGAAGGGGTAGAAAACCCTACCAGGCACACCATGCACACGCACACACACACACATCCTCACCCCAGTGCCGGTTGTTCTTTCAGATCATTTGCTGGGATTTTTGCACTGATAGAGAAAAGCATAATCTGCATGTATCTCAAACAAGTACCACCTCCCGGCTACAAATTGACCAATTATCCTCTGTTTTCCCATTTTTATTTTAAAAATCTGTAAGATTCACAGCAACACACCTGTCAAACACACAACAGTCTTAGGATTTTAGCGCACTGGATGGAAGACTTGGTTGTTTCACAGTACACTATTCAACAGAATGGGGAGCAGAGAGGGGCTGGGACAGGCAACAAGGGCCACCATAAAAGCTGCCCTGGGTGCATTTCTGCTGCTATGCGATTTGTGCCAAGTGCCTTCCAGTATGTACGGATGGCCATTCTGCTGCCACTGCATGACCTGTTTGCCTGCCTTTCTTAATTGATTTTTCTGGCTTTCAAACTTGCAAACAAAATGACAATTCGTTTGGCAACAGTAGAGCCCCTGTCTTTTGAAACGTACACCGCACTCCAACCACAGAGAGGGGAAAAATCCTATTCAGGCAGCTGCATTAATGTTTCCCATTGTAGAAGTGGTTTTGAATTCTGCTGCTGTTTTGGGATGTAACACAGTTTAGCATAAAATCAATTCATTGTTAACTCCATTGTGGTTGGATCTTATGGGCACACAGCATTTCTTACTTTTAGTTATGTTTGATTTGTGATTGAAGTAAATCCTCTGGAGATACTTAGGAAAGGCACAGGGTCCAGTTCAAGTCTTCAGTTA
This sequence comes from Chionis minor, assembly GCA_013398295.1. Classification (NCBI taxonomy): domain Eukaryota; kingdom Metazoa; phylum Chordata; class Aves; order Charadriiformes; family Chionidae; genus Chionis; species Chionis minor. The sequence goes on along the minus strand of VZSF01009393.1, from coordinate 60,128 downwards.
GAAAACATTGGCACTTTGGTTACTTCAAGCTGCCTCAATCTTTGCAAACAATTAAAAAAAAACCCAAAAGACCAATCAACTTTTTGGGTTTTCAGTTTCAATTTGACCAGGAGTTGGGTACTTAATTTTCAGCCTTTCCAGCAACCCACTTGATTAAGTCTGCAATAATTCAGCAGGGGAAATTTACAATTCTACTGTTACATTCCAAAATAGTATTGCATTGAAATCACAGCTGCCCATCATCTCTAATACTTTTGTTGTAACTAATTTACCAGTAGATTTCACCAAAAAACATCTGGGTCATGGATATTCAATAAATAAACCAGTTCCTCAAGATTCAACTCATCAATCTTAGGCCAAAAGTTGTATTATCATTGATAATCAATCAGCATAAAGATAGAAATACAGAAAGACAGAATAATAATAAAAACAATGAAAAAAGGGAGGAAGATATAGAAGCGCCTCTTTATCTGCTACATTTTGGAGCAGTGAAAAGTCAATATACCGGGACTAAGGAGGATTTTCAAGCATTGCCTTAATTTGTCTCCATTGAGGTGGCTCCTACATTAGGAGTCTTATAAGCACAGACACAGGTTAGTGCAAGGATTCTCAACATCTGTTTTGTGTGTGTGAAGTCTGAAGCAGGTCAAATGCACCGTCAGGCTGAGGATGAATCATACGGCCAGGAACAAAGCTTAACAATCATACTAACTCCTATGCCAGTCCAAAATGGTGGCTGTAGAAGAGAGAGAGTTAGCAGGGAGGGCAGAGGCCAGTGTTGCTAGGTTTCTCCGGCATGCCGTTTTATGCCCTCCATTCCTGCTCTTGCAGTGAGATGCCACAATCATCTCCTGCTGCTGAACTGCACCCACTGCTTCCCCTTCCTCAGCTCCCCAAGATCCAGGTCTGATGACACTCAGCCACTTGAGAAATTTGGCACTAGGAGAGGAAGGTTGCTCACCCTTGTTCAGCATGCTCACCTGGTCCATATCTCTGTTGACTCTGACTTCCAACAGGAGGAATCTCATTTGACATCTCATCTGATTTGGAGGCCAGCAGCTAGAAAATACAGAGCTTTACATGTAAGCTGAGCAAGCACAAACTGAGGGACTCATTTTTTTGTCAATCAAAACTGTCCACTAATCAGTTAGCACCAGCACAGTACTTTTCTACTAAGCAAATTTTATCTTATCTCTGCTCAACCCGTTCAAGTTAACACTCCAGCAATAGCTCACTCTCTCCTTGAGTGTCCTTCAGAGGCAGCAGTGAAGAGCTACTGGGTATTTTATTGGAACATTTGTATAGCAACTAAGAATCTATTGCTTATGCATCTTCAATAGCAAAGAATACACAGGCTGCAGGTAAGCCTTCTGCTGTGATTCCCATCCACAACTGGATTACAGGACAGTTCTTAAATACCTGTTCTGAGACCCAAGCTGAAAACAAGGGACTCCTTGAAACTGAATCTTTTGGGAGTCTGAACCCTCCCTGCATCCATGGGATAAGCAGATGCTTTCAGTTTTATTGAGAACCTTTTGTCACTGGTGTAACCATTAGTCCCTAGCCACAGAGATGCAGAAAGAGTGATAAGTACTTACAATGGAAGATATTTTAACAGACAAGAGCACTGTAGTCACTTCTACAGAGACCGTGAAAAACTTAACATACAAAAAAAGAGTTTAAGAACAACTTGAAGAAAGCAAGCTCAACTAAATTCACCAAGCAACTTAGAAGAACAGGTCATTTACACTGGAAGGGCACTGAAAGGGACTGGCCAGAATCTGTCAATTATGGTCATATTCAGCATGCTTTTATTTTAACAGCCCAATTGCTCTAATGAGGTGTCATTATCATTTTGAAGAGTACAAGTTGTGATCATGTACATAAAGAATGAGCTCTGGGAACTCTTAATCATGAACATGTAGCATCAGCCGCAGCCACTAATTCTGGAAAATGGAACAAAGAAGAAACTATCAGTTTATTCAGAAAACATCTTGGAGAGTTTGATCATAAAGAGAAATTCAAAGAGGTTGAGCCATTTGCTTCCATACTGGTGGAAGCATTAGAAGTACACTCCTGCAAATATTTACGTAAACTGTGCCTTTAAAGTCACCTCAGTTAAAATTCAAGCTAGCATACTTCTGGCATGTTTATCTAGTCTCAGTAGAAGCATCTGACTTTTTTGTCACTTTATGTAGATAATGCAAACTGCTGTTAATGACATATTTTAAGTTAAATTCTGCTTCTTTTGGGAATGGAGCAAGTCATATTGCAGAAGTCAAATATTAAATCTTCTCAGACTGGTCAAGCGCAAAACCCTGCTTTTTACTGGAAGGGAGTGCACTGTTTTACTAAGTGCATCTGCATACGCATGTGCATATCTTCACGTACAGGGTTTTTTATAACTACTTTTATATATTAAACTATATATGTATAACTATATAGTATACGGGTGTTAAAGATCTTTAGACCTGGCTACTTCAAGTTATGCAAGTTTGATGATGTTCCACAGATTGTGGAGCTTGGGGGTTTGACTTCCTTTTTGATATTTAAGCAAACTGAAAGACTTATCATACAGGGAAAACCTCACTCGCTCCATTCCATAAAACTGGGTTGAAAGCCTTCCCAAGCCATTTCTACTTATATTTTCTTCTCATATACTTTTTCTGGTTTCTAAATTTCACACCCAAGAATCACAGCACGTGAAAAAAAAAAACCTGAAGGGAGCACAGCAAAATTTTATTTCTGCTTGGGAGGGCTGCCCCCTCCAAAAATCAGAGAACATGGCAGGACTGCAAGGCTGAGGTGGTCAAAGCATCTGCCTCTTGGAGGGAAAAGCTAAACTACTTCAGACAGCTCAAACCATCCACACAGCACCACCAGGGAACACTGCCAGAGGAATAGTTTTAAACTTGAACTATCCATTTAGTCTAAAGACATTATTAACAGCAGAGGCCACAGCTATCCATAATCTAAACCCTACCTAGACATAACAAGACAAATTCTGTCAGCTTCATTTGCTGAAGGTTAGACAAGTTCAGAGTGAAATACAACCGCAGCCTGAAGGTCTCAGTAAAGATCATTCACAAAATACCAGTCTTAAGCACTTCGGAGCACAACAGAGACCATCCCATTTCATCACAGAACAAAAAAAAATCACGCAAAGTTTCAAACCTAGCTGCAACTAAATCATTCAGATCTAAAATCTATAGCTGGCCTTTCTGTATACATCTCTGTTCTTTACCTTGCCCCCATCCTGCTGTGAAATGTGCAATAATTGCACAGCAGATGACTTTTGTTTTCTAAGAACATGACATGGCCATTATTAATGTGGCCTGGTATTAGTCTGTTTTCCTTTTCATCTTTATCAGACATATATATCTCTCTCAGAGGTCTTGTTTACATAAAACAGTGCACTTGGATGCACGGTGCTTAATGAGTTTCTGTATAACCAGAACAGAGTGAGTAAAGTACACTACTCTTTCTAATTATGAATCGTTTGGCTGTGTTAAAAGACAGAGAACTTCAGCAAATGGTGGTGCCAGAAAGATTCTTCCCTATTTTTTTATTGCTATAAAGAACAGCCATAAATTACGAGTTAGGACAATGTTGCTTTGGCTCCAAGCAGAAGCAGTAGGAAGGGAAATACCCCCGGCTGTGCTCATATTTCATGCTCCAGGATCAGCGAGCGGTTCCTTCCTACATCTACCAGGCTCTGCTGAGGATGGTATAATGAAGCTGGTCAAACTCTGGTCTCAGTGGGTCTGACTACACTGGGGATCCGGAGAGCACTTCCCAGCTTCAGATTCACATTTTCCCTTGGATGCCAATGAGCCTCGGCTGCATGCAGTCCATCCAACACCTCCTGCTTTATATTGAAAGAAAACCCAGGTGAGGGGGCAGCGATGGAGCCACCGTGCGCCGGTCCTCTGGCCTGCAGCCCACCACGGAGCTCGTCAGCCTCACAGACAGAGGCACCCAGGCAATCCGTGACAGTTCAATGGCCCTGGGCATGTTACTGCACACTCCAAAAAAAAATGCGGGTTTGGTATGAGAGTGAGACATGCTCACTCCATCATCCAGACACCTACCAGCGTAGGGAGAGATACAGCATGGCTGACTGGCTCCGTGCCCTTAGCAAACAGCACGGTTTCCACAAAAACCTACATCAGAGGACATGATTTAGCCCCTTTTCTCTAGATTTTGCCAATCTAGTTATAAACGGCTGAGTTCTTCCCATAAGTAAGGCAAACAATCGCAATGTTTGTTACTGCCGATTCCCTTGGGTGAGCACTGCATAGTACAGCCACAGGCTGTCTTGTGCAAGCTCCCATGAAGCCCCAGCACAAAAGCATACCAGAGGCTGGAGGGGCAGAAAGAAGGTCCCATAGCACACACTCTTCAAGACTACTCTGAGCCATCTCACCGGGACACAAAGCATCACATTCCCATGAGAGCAGCTGGAGCAGCAGGGAAACGGAGGGCGTGAAGTTGCTCCGAGGCCACCTTTGTCTCCCTCCACCCTCCTTTACCTTCCCCCACCCTGGGCTGCATCCCCCAGCAGAGCCAGCGTGGCTCTGCAGGATGTCTGATGGAGTCCAGCAGTACTAGGGTGGCCAGGGGCATGCTTTTTTGTATATTTTGCAATACAGTAAAATGAATGTGTCAGATTAGCCAAAATTGGCACCCTCAGCCCAGAAGCCCAAATTGGATTTAACAGTGAATAAGAATAGTGATATCATCCAGCAAATAATGGAAAGCCAACTTGCCTGAACCATAAAATTATTTCAGAGTATTATGCTGATACTTTGGGGTAATGGAAAACTCCCATTGCAAGTCAGCAATAAACTTTGCTTTTGTCATCAAAATAAAGTAGGGACATTCTCACAATTTGAATTTTTACGTGACTGTTAGGTAAGATGGAGGTCCTTCCTCCAGCAGAACTTCCTGTTAAAATCAAAGCTTTGGTTAGATGTGAGAACAAGGTAGGTAAACTATCCTGACTTCCCATTTAACTTCTGGAGCATTATGCTCTTGTTAGGAGGTCAGACTGTTGGGAATATCATAGATGATGCTGCATATAAGCACTCTGGAGTAAAAGATATATTGTAAGACATCAGAACAAATAAGGGTCAATAGCAGACAGAGAGTTAACCCAATCATCTGTTACAGAAATTAGATGTTCAGTGCTTTAGGGAAATCTCTTTGGATCTGCTTACAGGTATAACTTGGCCAGGACAGGCTTGATACCAGGTTGGGGTGACATCTTTTAATGATAATTATTTTGTTTGTTTCTATATGCATCACCTTTTTCAGATTAAAAAAGTAATTTTTTAAAAATAAAACAATATCCAAGTTATTTCCCTGGCTGAAGATTGATACTTTGCAAGCATGCAGGATTACTAGGCATGATACATGCTTGATAAAACAGAAACACGTACATAAAAAGAATTCTAGTCACAAAACAGCATTAAAACTGAACTCTATGTGTGCATTTAAAAGACTGGTCTTGCCTTGTAACTAAGTGTCAGAACAGCGCAGATAATTCTTCGTATTATGAGTGAGGAATATAAAACTAGCAGTTTCCCCAAGAAGTACCATTTAGAGGGCTTGAAGCTCTCAAGGACATCAGTCCAAAAGCATGGGAAAACAAAAGCCGGTAGTTGCTACAGAAAGTCTGAGATGGTGTAGGGAAAACGATGAAAAGCAGCAAAGCAGCAAAGGCTTCAGAAAAAAAAGTCTTTCAAAAGTCAGAAGATTTTCAGAAACCCAGAGTAGAAAAGGAAACATAAATAATAATAGCAAACAATAAAAATGGTATTTTTTTAACCTACAGAAAGACTTATTTTGAGTATGAGCTGGTGCTTATGGAGCTGGAGGAGGCAGGGTCCTTTTTTATTTGGCACATGATTGAATTCAAAAGCAACTGGAAGAGAAAAACCCAACTGTTGGGTGCTTCACACGTTCACTTAGGTTCAAATGCTCCCAAGCAGTGCACTGCTCCAGTTCAGTGCAGAAAAAAAATCCCAGGCTTTCTAGTCAAATAGGATATTTATTTCTGCAGCACACAGTCTGGTTATTATGGATCTGCTCCCACAGGCTTCATGCAACGCCTTCCTTAAGGCTATTTCCTATAGCTCCATAATCCACAACGCTGTTCCACATAATAACAGGCTAATCACTGCCCTACTTTTAAAAATGCGAAAAGTTTTTGACATGCTGCATAATGGTACTTCCCAAACAGCCCATAAACCTGTCCAGCAGATTCCTCCTCCATTTCCTTGCTTGATGTTATCTCCCTCACCATCTTGTCTTGTAGAGTTCAATTTAAATTGCAATGTATTTGGGCCAGAAGCCATGTAAATCACCTATGGTTCTACACAAACATTGAGTAACAGCAGAATCTGACTTTGGAGCCATAAAATGCTTTCCAGATTTTTAAGTCCTAGAAGAAATCTCAAACATTTAGGCATTCCTAGATGGATAACCAAAAGGCAGTACTCCACAGGCTATCGAATAAGTGAGAATAAAAGCTGAAGGAAAAGGGAAGTTTTTCATAGCCTTTATGAGCATTTTTGCTATATTGCACAATTAAGTCTTCAAGCTGTAAATTTAGGCTCCTGATCACGTGGCTATATATCAGTAACTCAGTTCCCAACTTCTTTTTGAAACTAAAACTTTAAATCCTGGATGTATTGAAGTCAAAGATAATTTTGTACTGTCAGACTGGGGAGGTTTCGTGTCTAAGTGACTCAGGACTCCCACAAAGTGTTGCCACCATGAACTCCACCATCAAAACTACTAACGTTCGTGCACTGAACTTGGCACCCCTTTCACAGTTGCCTTCCTTCACATCATTAGGCTTTATAAGAGATCCACTTTTATCTGATAAAATTATACATTACATTACAAGAAGTGTCAAAAGTCAAAATTTTACCAGCACCTTCAAAAAGTTGTGGCAGGGAAAAGCAGTTTGAAGCAAGGACTCTGTTATCCAAGCATACAGTAAAAAATGTTGAGATCCTAAGAAGAAGGGAGGAAATTACTTACACTCCTGCCACCACCATGTGATACTCCAGTGCCCAATCACATGAAATGAGGTACAGGTAAACAGGAACAGAAAGAGGTCACTCCATCTTGAGCAAAACATTTAACTGGGGAAAAATACATCCTGGGACATCCAGGCATCTCTTGTATCTGTAAGGCAAGAAAAACTTGCTGTAGGAACTCCAGAAGGCAGAAGAGCAATAAAAGAAACAGAGAAGTTAGTTTTCAGACAGGCTTGAAGAGTGTGTGTAATAACTTTTCCCTTTGATCAGCTTTATCCAAAAAATTTCCCTGGCGTGAAACAAAGGTGGCATTTAGGGATGTGCTTCACTGGTCCAGGTCAGTGTGCAATAGTTGCCTGCAGTTGTGGCACAAACCAAAGATCACTGATCCCGTTGTATCAGCTACACTGAGCTTCTGATCAGGATTTTGCTATCTGTGAATGAAATGTAAGGAAGAGGTTAGGAGTCCTGACCCTAGCTTTTTGTTGTTGTTGTTCAGTCACAGTAAGAGCATCAGCAACCCACACCCCAAATATGAGTCACAGTATACATACAACCATTGTTTTAAGCTGTTTTAGGGCCTTGAATTGTAACGTTCAGACTTGGCTCTGAATTTTTTCCCCAAAAATCAGAGCTGTTCAGATGTGAAATTTAATTTGGTTTGAAGTCTATGTGAGAGGTCAGTCCTGGTACACCACAAAGGCATTGTGTCTCCCTGGGGAGAATCCCACCCTTCAGACCATAATATATGGGAAATGAGGGGAATAGAATGGAGACAAGCAAGGCCAAGTCCCCCTTATTTTGCCTTGAGGCATTGTACATGTGCAAACTGTTCAGTCCTCACTGTATGCTGCACCATGTCAGGACAGGAGCCTGGTTTCCCATGACTTTTTACTGGCATGCCGGACACAAGCATTGAAGGCTGATGTAATGAAATGAGGACATGGATTGCATAATTTATGTCCTTCTGCTAGAGCACAAGCAACTTTATTAATAAAGTGTCTTCTAGGCTCAGCCCTTTGTCTAGGGCAGTTCTGCTTCACACAGTCTGATCCCACATAAAACACTTTTCATCAAAATGTAGTTAGGTTTATCAGCGCACATGCTGTACAGATAAAAAAATCAAATAGTCTTTGTATAATAGGGTGCCCAACTCCTAAATTCCTTGCCACGAGGTGGAAGTTACCTATTCACCCCAAACACATTCAAGCATTCCAATATAAAAAGTGCTCTTATTACCAATGAAATATGCAATAGTACCTCAGTAACATGTTGTATGCTTAGGCTGTCTAGTTTGAGATAACCGACAAATATAGATGCACGTGTTATTTTTCTTCTTAGCATTTTGAAGTTGCCATGGATATGTGGTTCATATAATAATGCCCCTTAAAGGCAAACAGTGGCTACAGGATATATCTCTGATGCCGGGCACCTGGAAAGCGGTGCACGTGAATGGTGCTCAGAGAGATGATGTCTGACATGCAGCTCCACAACTCCTGCAAGTAACTGCAATATTGATCTGCTCTGAAGAGCTGATACGGTGCCTGGCTGTCTCTTTGTTGTAAGAGTCTGGGAATTTCCTGCAAAGCACGTAATATGCTTGAGGCATCAAGTTTTTTTACATTTATTTGCCAAGAAAAAAAACCAGTGTATTATTTGGCATTTTTCCATGGTGACTTAATTCAAGGGCTATGAACAAAATGGAAATGGAAAACACCTTTCAGTTATAAAATGCCACTCTCACACTCTGCATCTTGATAGTTTGAACCACAATAAGCACCGTAAGATCCAAGATAAAACCCCAAAGAGAGTCATAGCAGTCAGCTGTAAGCATCATTAAGCCAAGCACAGGAGAGCTGTTTAGTTCAGTGGCCAATGCAACCAGGTCAGCGTGAGGAATAGTGGGGTTTGTCCTCATACTGTGATCCTGGGAGGAATAACATCACTGCGTCTTGTCTCAGCTTTCCCATCGCAGGCAGATGAAACATGCCTACCCTGTAGTCAAAGATGAGGCAGAATATAATACATAGTACTGCAAACTTATTTTATCTCAACTCCTGTTTTTAAAGTTCCTTATTGCCTCTTCTGGAGTTACAGGATTCTGTAAGAGTTCTTTGCTTAAAAAAAATAAATTTCAGTCTTCCTTCATTAGAAACAACAGAGGGGTGGCCACATTATCTATAAACTAATCTAAGAGCTTGCCTTGCTTTGAACACAGAGATTGTAATACCACATACAGGAGTAGTTTTGAGATCCCTAAATGAAACACTCTAGAACCAGGTCTTTTCGTTATTTTTTATTTTATCTGTTTGTGATTTCTTCATGCTGAACTTGAGATATCTGAAAGTACTAAGAGGGGCAGCAACTGTTTAGCTTTGGTTTTTTCCTTTCATCATATTCCTTTAAACAGACTCCACAGATATGGAGGCATTGTTATTACCAGCAATTTCAAGAAAAGTCTTGGTCCTAAGCGTCAATTCATGTTCTAAGAGGCCTAAACACCGCTAATCCAAAGCTTGCTGCCAACAAACTCAAAACTGCCTCCAGTTTGGTACAGTCACCTGTCCACAGTCAGGCCAAATAAAGACTCTGTCCTTGAAGCCTTTCCAAGCCAAATTTTCTTTACCTTCTCAATTTTATAAGCAGGGGAAATTAATTTCTCTCCTTTAGAAGGGCTACTTTTCCTAGACCAACAGAACAAATTGCTTTTGGTTTCTGTAGCATCCTTGAGACTGAAATTGGGATATTTCACAGAAAGGTCTACGAATATCAGCAGGATAAGGCTGAATTGCTGGTGCCCACCTGCAGTGATGAGACCACACAGCTGTTGGGGAAGTAAACCCTGAAGGCAGGGAAATGCTAAACACATGTCTTCAGGCTCCTGGGACCTGCCTGTCTGTTCTTCAACTTCAGCCTTGTTCCTATACTGCTGGTCACTTCATGGTCAGAACCACTTATAGGATTTACATAAAGTAATAGTAACTTGCCATTTCTATTCACAATAGGGTTTGACTTAGTTGTTGGTTTGTTTTTCTAAAAGCCATGCAGTGTAGGGAATAGGGTGGTCCCATAAGACTCCTCCCTGTGGAGACCCTTAACCCTCTGGTCTCTTCCCTCCTTGTTTCTCAGATTGGGATTTGCTGCAACAGATGGTGAAAGAGAGTAATTGCTCAAATCAGCTATGTGGTCTGGTGAAATTTTTGCAGACAAATTTTCATGTCTGAAACATCAAGCTACGGTCAACAGTTGTAAGTGTCACAGGATAGATAAAATGTCAGCAGGGCAGGCAGAAGCAGACAGAAATCAGCTTTTAGGAAAGCTGGGATTTATCATGTGGTTATTGCCACAGTGTTTAAGAGTGATACTTTAATGCAAATGGTGAGTGCAGATTTCCTTGAGGTAATGCATTTGTAAGATTAAGAGTTCACATATGGTGATAGCTAGACTGGTCATTAGATAGCAAACAAGGGAAGAGCATCCTCAGACCTTCTACAGAGTAACGCTCTTCCAGTTGCCATTTATGCTTAAATCCGAGTCTTGTTCTATAGTACCCCATCATGCACACAAGCATTTCAGAGCCTACATCACTATGCAGTTTTGTAGCAAAATGCTACAGATTTTTAAGTAAACTATTAAATTGCTGTTGTCATTGTCTTGACTTTCATTGTCTTGTATTTCATACAGCCAGCTGATGTTCAAATGTGTTTTGTGATTTTAATCTTCTCCCTTAGGCTTACCCACAAAACTCTACCACATACTTATTCAGCAAATTAACTAAATTATTTCCTTCCCGAAGAAAAGCTTAGATCTTCATGGGGAAGGCTGATGGGTTTTGGCAGAAAAGTCTGGAACTATGGAGTCACTAACTGTAAATCAGCTACAACCATGGATCAAGGAAGTGTGGATTCAAAGAAGGTCATGGTGAGACAAATCCTGATTTTGTTTATAATCTGCAACTTCACTGACATCAGATGAAGTACAGACTCCTTCAAGTTCTCATGCCCACAGTATACCAAGTTACACATATGCAACACAAAGTTCTTTTTCACCACAGCCAACCCACTAGGCCAACAACTTCTCTCTTATGCCTATTAAAGTTAAAAATAAGCAGTATATATTTTAAAGAAGATACAAAACTTGTAACTTATTTTTAAGAAGCACTGTGAAGGTCATTACCTATAAAAAACAGAACAGGGCAAATTCTAATTAAATGTGTTGGTTTTGAGATGCTGTACTTAAGCAATAAGTAATCCTTCCTACAGCCGTGAGCTGCAACACACAAGTCACAGGCAGCCTTGGAAGAGAGGCACTTTGATGGCCAAACATGGACATGTCAGCCAGCTGCCTGCATTCCAGACAGGAAAGCTTTACATCCTTTATTTCCTAGGCATGACTCCACTGCCAGTCCCGCTTACACAATCTTGGCAGGATAACCTGGTTTTAGCCCTCTAGAAATAAGGTTGACCCATATTGCCTCCAAGTCAAAGGTGCAGCATCTCTCAAGCCAAGGTGCCCCTTCCCCTGTAATATCCCCCTTCCCCTTTTCCTCAGGCTGCCAAGAGCTCTGGGTAGGCCCTGTGGGACTTGCAGGTGCCCAGCTGACTGAGTGGGAATTATCCTTCTTTTCACAGTGGCAGGAGAGCTACCTCGCTGCCATCCATCCAACACATGCAGGCAAGGGAAGAAGAGGGATGGGGGTGCTGGGGATCACAAAGCCCACATGACCCCACGCAGTGCTCGTCCCACCGCTGTTTTTAGAAGTTCTTGGCTGCAGGCTTCTGCCTTGACCATAACTTTCAGCATCTATCACTCTCCAAACCTACACAACTCCTGGGCGGCCTTTTAAGCAGATGCTGGAGACTGTCCCCCACCGCATACCCCAGTGGAGAGATTGCCTCCGAGGGCAGGCTGTCTGCACCAGTGCTGGGGATGGTGACAGAGGGTCTCCATTTCCTTCATTTATAACGGAGGGATTTGAGTGGGAGCCGAATCCTGTCAAGCGCTTCCTGCCCTGCACACACCCTTGTCAAAGAGCTCTTTGGAGAATACAGAAAGAGGATTAATGCTAATAGCTATCTGCCTGTCATTTGAAAATCTCAAGCAGCACTTGCTGGATTTTCCTCATGAATCTCTAATGCACAGTACTGCCAGGGCTCCTGAAAGGGAACTTTGCAGGGAGCACGCACAGCGAGCAACACAGTGGACGAACGACCCTGCAGGGTAGGAGCGCAGATCATAGCCTACACACCAGATGCGGTGAAGCCTTTTGGAGTAGGAAAAAGGCACGCATTTGAAGCCATTTTGCCATCAAAGTAGGTTTACCCAATTCATCCCTTTCAATCATGTGCTATAATTCATTCTGCCACGCGTTTTAGAAATAGTCACCCTGGGACTGCATTCACTTAGCATAGTTAGTAACATAACACTACCCAGGCAGTCCCCCTTATCCAGCACCAGCACTTAGACTTGCAACTGTGTAATAGACATTAAATTTCTTGGAGCAGGCTAACAGCTTCATCGGTCAGGCCCTAGCGGAATGTCCGATCTTAATCCTATGCGAACCTTCAGCAGGAGTGATTTCTGACCCTCAGGAGTTCTGACTGCGTTCTACTTAAATAGAATCACCAGAGCAATGGCATAGGATGCTGCATGTAATTCTTGGAACAAGGCAGCAGAAGAAAACACAAGGTGTAAAGAATTAATAAGATGACCAAGAGCTCACTGGTTGATCATGCACATTTAGCATTCAGCTCTCAAAGAATGAGACTGCCATCCAAAAGCCCTGTGGATTACTGACGTTACAGGAGGGAAGGACACCTATCTGCAATGCCTTGGATTAGGTTCCTGTACTTTGGCAAGGGGAGGACCGTAAGGACATTGATACCGACCTCTTTGAAGATCACCCTAATGACTTAGACAAGCTCCTCTGTCTCCAGAGACAATTCCTCTAAAAAAAGTGTACTCATCAGTCTCTTATCCACAACTATCTTCCTTTGCCCATGCTTCTAGCTCACTTCCAGCATGTTCTCTGGCTATCCTTAGAAAGCATACCTTGCAAAACATGAAGGTGTGAAATTCAACTTCATAGTCTCAAACCATGTGCCCTCTACTGATGATTCACATTAGTCAGGCTGCCAAGTACCCAACACCTACTCCTCACTTGACATACTCCCACCCTGTTGTGCATTAGCCCTGGTAGGCAGCTGAGCCCCACACAGCCACTCGCTCACCCCCACACTCCCCAAGTTGGATGGGGAAGAGAACCAGAAGGGTGAGAAAACCATGCGTTAAGATTATGCATTGAGACAGTTTATAGGTAAAGCAAAAGTTGCAAACACAAGCAAAACAAAACACGGAATTCACTACTTCTCATCAGCAGGTAGCTGTTCCGCCATCTCTAGCGAAGCAGGGCTCCATCACACATAAGTTATTGGGGAAGATGAACACCAATAACTACAAATGTCCCCCTTTCCTTCTTTCTCCCAGCTTTTATTACTGAGTATGACATCGCATGGTGCTGGAATATCCCTTCAATCAGTTGGGGACAGCTGTCCCAGCTGTGTCCCCTCCCAGCTTCTTGTGCACCCTCAGGCTACTCACTGGTGGGGTGGCATGAGAAGAAAATGCCTTGACACAGTGTACAGACAGCATGGTGGCAAGTAAAACATCAGTGTGGTATCAACACTGTTTTGGTCACAGATCCAAAACAGAGCCCCATACAAGCTACTGGGAGAAAAATTAACTCTATTCCAGCCAGGCCCAACACACATCCTTTTCACAATCACAAAAGTAACACTAGGATTTGTATTATACCAATAGCAAACAGTTTCTCTTCATTTCATTAGGGTATATTCTTTAGGGGTTTTTTAAAAAACTAAATATACAGAAATCCAAAAAAAATCAGGTTTCTTTTTTTTTTTTCCTTCTCCCTTTGGTCATGCTCTTTGAAAGCAACAAAAAGGCCTGAAGATACATGCTGAAGCAGAATATGTTTTAAAATAGAGAAGTCACCAGCTACTGAGGGTCAGTGCTGTTCCTATGCACTTAAAAGCTTCTACGGCTTTTGCATATTACGCTTTATTTACTTACGTGAATTTTAACAAAGAAATGCAAGAATTTTTATACAACGAGCATTTCTACAAAGTTCAATTCCAGCCAAACTATGTATCAGAAAGAAGTACATGGATATATTTCTAAGGCATTGCTGAAAGTAGATATTGTATAGTTTATTTCAATGGGGTGGGGGGGGGAGTGTGTCTGAGCCACAACTGTGAAAAAATGGACTACTCCAACTATTTCTCTGTAAAAGCAAATAAAACAGCAGAGAGAGCAGAGAAACTGGCTGAGCTTGTAGCTGTGAAGGCCAGCATTCCCCGCCAGCCCTAGGCCAGCAGGCTTTTACTCTTTAATGGCTTCATGCCCTCTAATTAAGGTTTCCAAGTACAATCCCTTTGAACAAATGTTTACATTTGTCTTGTTAATTCCCATTACTTAATAATCAGAAGCCCCTGCAGTTACCTCAACATGGGGAAGATGAACCAAAGACATGATCGTATCAGGGGTTTTGACATTTAAATACCTGATTTGCACAAACATAACAAAAGTGAATACCTGCAGATGTAAAAAATGGATGAGCAAAACTGACAACACATTTAAACTCCAAGTAGAAGCACAACTCGTGGGATTATAAAGTAAGGTATGACAAGATAGTGTCATATAACATCTTATTTAGTACTTTTGAAAATATCTTGCCTAAATTTTTCTTTGAAAACAATGATTTACTCAGAAAAGAAGGGAAGTTGTCTTTTTCTTATGACAGACCAGACTCAGTCATTTGCTGTCCATGCTGTTCTCCTTCAGGCAAGTCATTAAATCACATTTGGGCTATATTTAGTCAAGTAAGTGCAGGCAATAGCACTTCCCCATGTCACCAGAGCACTGTAAACGAGCAGGCCCTTTAACAGATGTGACCCAGTCAAAGTCAGGTTGAGGGAACTACAGAAGCACCTGGGCAGCTGAGCTAGAGGCAAGTCAGTCAAGCAGATTAGAAAAGCTAACCAGGGAAAGACCTTTTTCTGAATGACTTCTCTCTGGAGAGGGCATTGAAAGCTGTGTCCCTAAGAAAGAGAGCATAGAGCTACAGAAAAATATATAGGTGTGTGGGAATCGGTAACACTGGTTTGCTGAATTTTTCATTTGTGGGTTCTTGTGATGCTGGGAAACATCATTAAAAAAAATAATCGTTGTTTTGCCTACTTTGAAAAAAGAAAACCAAACCCAAAAACAAAAGATAAAAGCAGAGAGGAAAGACAAAAGAAGCTAAAGGGAATGGAAAATGTTTCATGTCATTTCATGCAAAAGTTGAGGGTATGGAAGTTTAGAGGAGACATGAAATGACTTGGTCAGAGGGCTGTATCACAGCCGATGTGGTAACCACCAGTTCAACTGAGGGCTAGAAGACCAAAGCATGCAGTACTACAGCCAGCAGCCATCCTGTCCAGGGCAGCAAATGGGAGCACCGCACAACCCCACCGGGCAGTCATCAGCAAGGTGACAGACTTTCAGCTTTCCACTCCATCAGCAGAACAAGGGTCCCAGCTCTTCTCCACAGCAGGCATACCTTTACTGCAAGTCTACTGAATAGGGCCAAGCTACAATGTTTTCTTCAAAATCACAATGCCCGCTTATAACTTAACTTGTAACGGGTATTATATTTTTCCACCATCCTATCTTATATATCACACACCTGCCTCTAGAGCAGCATGTTATGGGCAGATATAAAATTTAGATAATAGAAGTTTATTGTAAAAATATTGGCACAACCTGGTACCGCTGTAATTAAGTAGACATTTAAGGGGGGAGTTGCTTGTCAAGCAGGATGACCATTTGGGTGCAAAAGATGTAAGTAATTTCTCAACACCTCATGCCTCCACCTTATTTATTTGTAAAAGCTGGCTGGGTAAGCACAGCAATTGCATTTTGCAGTAGCAAAAAGGAAATACCGGAATTCTTATGTTCTCCTCGCATGCTTCATGGCCAGGAGCCACAGGTTCATCTTTACTAGAAACAGCCCAACAAAATGGCTGTCTGCCCTCGATGCTTGAATCTTGAAATGTAATGAGTCCTTCCTCTGACAGCAACCTGGGGGAAGCTACACCTCCATCTATTTTCTGCTCTTTCTCCAATGGGCCTGCCTATATCTTTCTCAGGGCAGTATTTCTTGATTCTGCTGCTGTCAGCAATGCCTACACTTGCTCAGCTGTGCCTGCTTTTCCAGCTGCAACATCCTAGCAGTAATACCAAACCACTCCAGGTCCAAACACGTGGAGACCAAGGTGGGCTATACAGGTCTGCCAAGAAAGCCAAGAAATCCAGCTCTTACATGCACAGCACATCTCCACAGCCCCTGGGATATCAGGTAGCGGAGCAGCTTGCAGCCCAGTGCTGCCAGCACAGGCAACGGGCATTATTCTGATGCACTGGATGGAAGTACTCAATAAAAGCCTTTGCTGTCATTTACCAGGTGCAGTTCCCAGCTCTTCCTGCAAAATCAGACCACAACTAGTCAGTGATCAGCCAGTCTTCTTAAAGTCTGTGAGGTTTTTTCTTGGTAGCTTTTTGAGGAGGGAGGTTTTAAAGTACTGAACCAACTATAAACAGCTGTATGGACTCATTTTCTTATGGTTTGCTGGAAGATCCAAAAGAGATCTTGCTCTGCATAAATCCCCTTAGTTTTCGTACTGAAGTGAAAAGCTGAGGCAGGAAAGAAAAAAAAGAAATTTACTTGCCTAAAACAACATCTTGCTTGACTTGTAATTTAAGTCTTTTGATACAAAACCTAAAGGACTATGTTTTAAAATGGACTTGTGTTTTCTTCTAAGACCTTTTACAATTATTTTTCAAACAACTAAAAGGCAAAAATAACTCCTACAATACTAACTGGCACCACTGAATTCTCATTTTAACTCACACTACGTACTTCACCCAGCTCTGCAGGTGAGAACCAGTGTTTGCTATACATCTGCATGCTTGCTTCCTCCAGATGCTAACATAGGTAAGCTCAGTTTCTTCAGACACCCATATTCAGCCTTTTACCAGATAGGTGCTTTAGGGATTCAAACAGCCAACCATTCCCCCTTTGTCTTAAGACACTTTTTTTTTCCTCCAAATACCACTTCTACATTTGCTTGCTTCATTGTACTTAAGCTCTGCCTTTTTCTTGTTTTGGCATTGCCCCTTATTACTCAAACTTTTTGACAAGTAGCTTATCTTGCACCTTTTTCTCTTGCCTATTTCTCTCCGTCCCCCTGTATTAAATTAAACAATATCATTATGCAGTAAACAGCCCAATAACCCCAGTCAGCAGATGGTATTCATAAGTTCTTGCTGTGCAACTCTAAATCTGTCACAGCCTCTATTTAAATGTCCTGAACTTTGCAAATGTCTGAACCATGTGGTAAAGATACAACTTCAACAGCAGTAGAAAAACCATCCCATTGGAGCTGAACAGTCATCCAACAGTCAGAGACTTCATATAGAGACAAAGGGTGAAGGGTGTGCAGGAAAAGGGATGTCCAACTTTACTGGAAAGCACTGGGTTGACTCTATGCCTGCAGATCAAATCATACTGCGCATATGCATGAAGTCTGCTCACACCACATAGAAGGCAGCCGCAAAGCACAACCTGCTTCTGCTGCTAGGTCCAAGCTCTCCAGTCCCCTGGGCCGAAACATCTGGGCGCAACTGCTGCAGACCACAAGGCAGATAGGACAACAAGCATCCCCCATAACACAGCCTGGCCACTGTGATCATGGGAGAAATCCTTCCTTTTCTCCCCTTTCTGCATCAGCAATGAAGGAGGAGCACCAACAATCCCCACCATAAGAATAATGCAAAACATTTTTATATTGATCATTAGATGAAGGAATCCTCTCTTTAATATGGCCATTGAGTCTGACAGCTAATTTAGTTGTATACGCACACAAAGCAGCAAAAAGAGCAATCAAGAAAAACAAGAAGACACAATCCACTCCTATGTTGTGCTTGGCGGTGCTACACAGGTTACACTGGGAGCTGTATTAGCATATGACCTACATTTTAAAATTAATTTTGCTCACAAGTTAGGTGTTCAGGGTTTTTTTACTCCTGCAGGCAATTGGTGCTATTGTATGTGTATTAATATATCAGCTCCACCATGTGTTTCCCCTCCCCTCCAGTATTTGCAAGGGAGGTTTTAAGTAGCAGGGGGAGGGTCTTCTCACGATCAAGGTCCAAGCAGTGCTGACTGTCCTGTTCTGCACACTGCAACACTCATGTCAGCAAAGCAGCAGTAGCAACTGATGAGTGCTCACACGGGACCACTCAAAGCTCCAAGGACAAAGAATAATCTGTATTGGAAATGGAGGAGGAGGAAGAAACTAAATGAGAAGGCAGAGCCAGTTAAAGTTTGCAAGGGGAAAAAAAATGAAAAGGCTACAAAAAAAATCAAAAGAAGAAAAGGATAAACAAGTTGATCTGAGCTAGAGGAGGGTTAGAAGAATGAAAGGTTTCTGCAAGTATTTGAAGGAGGTGAAGCACAGATTTTGAGAGAAAGCTGACATGAATAACTACAATTAACAAAATAATGAAATGCCTTTCTGAAATTGTCTAATAAGCAGCAGAAACTTTGAATAAGCAGGAAGTAGTATTTGATTTTTGTTCATTTATTTTACAGGCAAGGTTGCATATGGAAATGCTATAGGCTTGGATGACATTTATTTTAATGGGTTTGGGGAATTATGACACGTAGACAGAGAACCTCTAAGAAACACTTTAAAAGAGCACTTGGGAAGTGGAAAAATATCAGGAGGAAAACACAGATACACTATGTTTGAAACAAAGAAGAATATGTGATCATAGCAATTGTCACCCAGCAGAGCACTGAAAAATTACTTAGTAATTCCAGACACTGAGAAAAAAGTTACAGGAATTAATACTGGGACCAGCCCTTAGAGTCAGCATCATGTCCACTGGATCAGTATTTTGTAGGACACTAACACAAACCCAAATAGGACACTTCACAAGAACTAAATCTGAAGAACACACACACACCCCCCACGCCCCCTTCCCTATCTGGAAAATTTCTGGGAAATTTTGCTCCATCTACTATGTTTCATGGCACCTTGTAGCATTACCTGTAAACAGCTTTAGAGAGCTCAAGTTCCTCATGTTGCTGGAATTATTAAACAGATGTTGAAGTCTTCTTGTTTCCTTTTTTATTTGGTAGTGGTTTTGGGCAGAAACCTTCTGGTTACCGTGCCTATTTCAGTAAGCCCAAACCAACACAAGTAACCCCTAGTTTGTCTGAACTAGCCCTTCAGTGCCTGGTGAGGCATTTTCAAGCAAGGGATGGCTTTGGAGCTGGCATTTTTAGGTGCTGTTTGCCTGGAGGACAGTGCTCTCACCTGGGACTTGTGAGGATATTTGCTTATATTCCTGGCTGTCCTACTGGGACAAGGACTTTAACTTCTTTGTCTTCTCCGTGTGAAGGAGACAGATATATGGAGTTCAGTGAATGAGGAACAGTCCCATCTATGAAAACCTAAACAGAATAGGTAATGATGCTGTTGCAGTATATTTCTTGCAAAGTTAAGTCATAGAAAAAGATTTTTTTGGTCTTAATTTACAAATATACAATAGATTTTTTTTTTCTTTCTGTGAATGGAATAGACTGAAGTGTTAATGTTCTATTAGCATGAATGCTGAACTTAGTGGCCAGCTTACATTTGAGGTGGACAATTTGTTGAGACATACTGCCTCTGATAGTCACATTTGTGGGGTCTACATCAGGACACCTCCATCATGTGCCCAGATGTGTACTGATCACAAATAGAGGTATTCACTGGTTCCCACCTCAATCATTCCCTAGCCAGAGACAGGAAGGACTGTCATGCAACTTAGATCTGGCAGCCCAATACAAAAGCACATGCTCCATCATATGGCACCACGTGTGCTCCTCATGTGAGCGATGCTGTCATTTTGATCAAAGAGCAGCAGCAGGTCCCCCTGCTCGTGTGACAGGAGGGGATTTGCACAGTTCTAAAGTTGGGGCAACAGGGAGTAGATAGGCAGGACCAGGGGACTGCTCGCCAGGGAGCTCTGGCAAGTCATACCCACCCACGGGCACTGGGGTGCTATCTTCAGTCTACACAATATTCTTTGCAAGTTGGGATGCCCTCTTGACCTACATGGTAGAATTTTTATCTTCTTCATTCTTTTCTTGCCCTTTTCACACACCCCCAATAAAGCTTGAATAATCTCCATTTTTTTCCACACCTCTCATGGGAACTTTGGGTATTCTTTAATTTTCTTTTCTCCGTTTGGATAACTCCAAGACAAATTTAACAAGAAACCCCTTCCGTAATGCCCTCAGGATAAAAAGGAGAAAAGTGAGGTTTAAAAATAAATGAGAAATGACAGCTAAATCTTTAAAATCATAGAAACACTAATCTCCATTAACTACAGTATCTCCAAATCACATGAGTTCACTGATCAGAGCATATTATTTGTCCTTCTAGGTAGACAGAGACACATTTTGAAAAGCTGCAGTGTGAGCCAGTGGTATTGTACTTAGTGGAAATAATTAAAATGATAACTGTAATCACCACCAAGAAATACTTACAATTTAATTAAAGGCAAGGATTCTTTGTCAGTGTGTAACTAGAGCTCTCTATGGATGTGATTTTCAGAAGCACTGAAATTTCAGAGGGACTAAAGTAATTTTGGTCTTTTTATTTGCCAAGTTTCCAGTTCATGAGAAAGGTTGGCAATATACAAGCATATCTAGTTCTCAGAGGGATTTTGGGGGTCTTTAAATCCAGCCCCTTGTTCCAGAAATCAAACTCATCATATAACCTTTTGTATAGACATATACTGAAACCAGTGCCAGCTACAGAGGTGTGCTTCAGAAGTACTGGAGCTGTTGTCAGCTAGCAGGTGGTGATGCTGGGTCACAGCTGGTCAGCTGCTGTAAGCACCTAGACCCACAAAAGCAGGAAGGTGAAGCTCGAGAATCTTGACTCTGAAAGCACTCCTTGAAAAGTTTGAAACAAATGCCTTCCTCTGCTTTTAAATGTCACACTCAGCGATACAAACCAAAACAAGCAACACTCCTGCTCTCACCCGTTATCATCAGCAGTGCTTGTCAAGTGATGATCAGTATCATTCGTATATAGGAAGCCAAATAAGCATTAAACAAATTCAAGCTTTAGGGCTCTCTTTCTTGCAAGATAACATCAGATATTAGCCACCATTTCTTGCCTCATCACATGCTGATCCCTTCAGTAATCAGGATTTTAATTACACAAATCTGTCTCTGGGTATTTTCTTGCATAACTACTGAAAGACATGAGTATACTGAACCTGTGGCTATAGTAGAGATGTGTGCTATAGACAAAATACAAGTTGGGATAAGGTTTTCAAACTCTCCAAATTGGGTGTGCTGAGATCTATGGTTTTATATTGGAGTGTTTAAAGATTTGGCTTTGTGGCTTGCCTTTTACTCTGACCCTGGAAGGAGTTTTGGTTAGAGACATATGCATACATCTGCATATGCAGGCATTAGCTGGTATTATATGAAAGGAGATGTTTATGTTTGCAGTTTGCAAAGTGCTGGCTCTCACCTTTGAAAGCTTGTTGGAGGGAAACCTGACAGAGCATCTGACCTGTGACCCTCCACTCCTGACAGGGTAACTTCAAGCAGTTCAATAGTCTGCTTACTTCTGCTAAACACTCTCCAATTTGATTGCTTAATAACCCCCATCTGGTGAGCCTTCAGCCTGAACCAGGCAACCACTTGGGTTCAGACCCATCCCCCCCCCCCAACAGGTTTCAGCATTTTCCCCATTCACTCCCCCCATCCCAAACAGAACCAAAAAAAAGCCTGACACTATAAAGATAAAAATTACAGATAAACTCAGCTCTGTTGCATGGGGAGGAGAGGCAAGGGTTTAATCCTTGTCCAAGCATAAGGATTTTGCAAATCTCTCTACAGGGCCTATGTTCCGATCTCTTCAAGGTAGAGTATTTTTTACAGTTACACATGGACAGCAGCTACTTATTTCTTAGCAGGGTAATCAGAACTCGATTTTGGGTATTGAGAGGTTAAATTCCTTATCTGATATTTTCTCATCCTATGCAAAGACAACAAAACACACACCACCCGTTTCACATAATGCAAGCATGAAAGCACTACTGTTCCCATATTTAAGCCCTATTTAAAATGCTACTGCCTAGAAGTACCTGCTTGCTTCTTTTATTTGTATGCCATAGGTGGATGCTGTACTGACTCATTTCCTTTCACGTTAAGTATCCTATTAACTTACATTAATTTTTGCACAAGTTTAGGTTACTATGGAAAGATATTAAATAATTCTCACTAAGGCTAGAGCCAAAATGGTTTCAGTCCTGGAGACACAGGAGGCTCACTAGCAGCTGACAGCAGCCTCTGCTAGGAAAAGCTGAGAACAGAGCTAGACTCCAAATGACCCAGCCCAGAAAAACATGTGATGGGACACAAGTCTCAAGCCCTTCCTGCCACAGAAAAATTAGTTCACAGCTTAACTTCATTCTTATTAGCCCGCTTTTGCTGCCACTCAAAGACAAGATATGGATTAAATTAATATCTTTAACAAGATAGTTAAACATTACCAAAACCCTGGAACTGCATTAAGATTAAACAATAGATTTGAGGGACACAGGGAGGAAAAGGCAGACAACAATGTTTAGTAGAGGTAAATATTCACAGAGGCAACTGAGGGGCAGAGCCGGACACCTTCCATTTTTGTGATATAACTTGGTGAGTTTGGAAGGCAGCATGTTGTGGCATAGCAAAAACAGAAGTTCCCAACCTACCTTTTCTTTGCTATTTGCAATTTATTTCCCCCCTGCCTCACCTTAGCAGCTTCCATTATTTCTGTCTTTCTCTCCTCAAAGTGTTAGGCCCCATCTCTTTCAGTATTTTCACAAACAAGAGATTTTCAAGTCTTAATATCTTTAGGAAGGATGTTACAGATGCTGTAATTCCAAAACCCAAAAGAAAAAATTTTGAAAGAGGTAGGCTGCTAGCCTAAGTACTCTGAGTCTCTCCACTGAGGAGCCTGTCTCTGCGTTCACTACAGGGAGATTAAGCTCCTAATCAAAGCACTTCCGATGCCTGAAGCCAGATGATGCAAAACCTCCCCGTTCCAGCACCGCTCCTGTTCCCCGTAGCGCATCCCGCGCGCAGCACTCCACACGCCAGCTTGGAAGGTCATGAGGAAGACCTTCAGATCACACCCAAGAACACGACTTGGAGCAACGCTGACTTGCCAACTTACATCTCTGAAGGCAAGGCAGAGGGACTGCTGGAGATCATTCAAAGACAAGATTATAGGAGAAATCTTTCATAGTAACACAGTGCTGATGCAACTGTATTTTTTGAAGCCACCCAAACACCTCCACTTCCATGCTGACAGAGCCAAGTGGTGAGCAATGCAGAACACACAACTCCCATCAAAGCCAACTCTTCTGCAGTACAGCAGAGCTCATACAAAAAGACGACAGCCTTGGGTTGCTTTTAATTTGTATAATATACAGCTTGCCCTAGTTTATACACACTGCAGCATTAGACAATTAGACATGCTGAAGTATCATTATTCGCCTGACTCGCAACTGAGCATCCTGTCTCCACTCCCCTTCTCTCCCCTGAGTGTGGGCCATTATCCTAATTTTTGCAACTGTCATGGAATAGTTGCCCCATAACTATAATTAGTCCACTGCTTTGTTTTAATAGCTATATTTTCTAAACCAAAAGTGGCATTCTTTTCTCAATAATCTTGATTATTTGCAAATTTTTGCCTAGGATATTTCTTTCAATCATTTTTTCCCCCCCTCTATCTCAATTATTTGCAAATTTTTGCCTAGGATATTTCTTTCCATCATTTTTTCCTCTATTTTCACCTCTTTTTGGCGAAAGGAAAGGGCTTAATCGAAGTTAAGATTGCCAAACTTAACTTCTGAGCTTAGGTATATTATAGAATTACAATGTTTTCATTTTCAAAAATTACTAACCTTTCGCACAAAGTGTCAAAAAGCGGGAGGAAAAAAAGGGAGTTGGGAAAAAAGGATTTGCAGCTGTAGTTTTATAAAGCAACTCCATTATAAGGTTTACAACTTTTTCCCAAGGCATAGAAACAATGTTTCCCCCGTGACCTTGTGTAAAATTAATATAAGGGAAGGATCACCACCACTAATGTATATACAGCCAAATACTTGTAAAAGGCCTAACTATTGATAAACTTTGCCGGAGACACAGCACATGTAAAATGCACAATATATAGCAAAATATTGTGAAAATGCAGTACATAAGGAATGCTTGAGGATGGGCAGTAGAAAACTTATTTTACATTATTTTAAATTGTATGCTACTTTAAGGTAAAGGTAGTATCCCATACTCACGCCAACAAATCAGGTCATGTGATCACGTATCCCTATTTATTTACAGTATCAGATAACATTGGAGAGACTTTTAAAATTGCTTGCTGGGACTACTTTTTGTCTAAACCTGCACTGCATTAGTTACCATTAATCCTGCTGTGTAGCTCCCAAATGGCAAGAAAAATAGCCACTTATTTTGAAAAATGCCTAAAAATGACACTACTTTAACATCCATCATCTTGTTGCTTTCTAGCCCTAAGGAGTTCTTGTGTAGTCCTCTGGGAGGCTTAGCATATCTATCACTAATAGTAGAAATACCCTATTTTTAGATCTACATGCTTGTGACATAGCTTTCTAAATCTAGTTTCAGTTTCTCCCCAAATATTTTCTTTTTTGTACATCAGGCATTTGTAGCATTTAAAGAGGCAGGTAGGCAAAAGAGCAAAAAACTCAGGCAATGATTTCTTGGCTGGCTACCTAAGTTCTTTTCTCAAGATTTTCAAGTTAGTTCTGGGGACTTTATTAATGCAATGGCAGAAGTGAAGCAAGTACAAATAAAGTATAAGTGTAATTTAATCACACAAAGTTTACTACGCCAAACACTGGAATCCATGGAGCATTAAAACAGAGAAATCACTTCGCCTACAAATTTAGTATCTTTTACTATTAATTGAGTAATATTAACTAGCAACTCCCTCATGCTGGGGTGAACATCATGTTTGTATGTCTATTCTGAAATGACCTGTGTGTTAAAGCTCTATCACTTCTGAGGATCAGTATTCCTGAAACTGGACAGACCTAAGTTTCCAAGTTGCCAGAAGTAGAAAGAGTGACTAGTAGTTCAGCACATCCAGTCCAGCCAACTTCAAGTTCTGCTCAGGATCTTTTCAAAGACTAGAGGACCAAGTAAAACTCTGGATTTATTTGGAGAGTTCAGAGCTTTCCTGTCTCGAGGGAGACTGAATAGGCTCACACTCTCTGTATAGCTCAGGAGGCAGCATCTTCTCAAGCAAAACCTGTCAAGTTTGCAGCTGAACCTAACAGTTCAGAGTCTCCTTATTTCTTCACTCCATCCACCCAGACAAGAGACAGGAGTACTGGGAGTTGAAGTCTGCAGGGATTTCTTCTCCAAGCTGAACAATTGTGTTGCTCTGAAGATCTATTCTATTTTTACTAACACTTGCTCAGTACAAGAGTCACATCTGAGCATAGATATGTTCCCCAGGGGTATATTTTTCTCCAAATAAAGCCATAATAAGTTTCAAACCACGGACTAAAATGACCAGCCTTGGAAAGCCACACTTAGTTTAAAAAAAAAACCACAAAAACAAACCAAAAAAACCCAGTCAGGTACACCACCATTGCAAGCACCCAAACAGCATCAGGAGTTGCGTGACATCAGGAGTTACATGTCATCCCCATTTCTGGGAGCTCAGCACAGTGCTGCCACTTGCAGCTTCCCAAGGGTGAGGAGCCCAGCAGGCTCCTGGTGCATCTGTGCTCTTATTTCTCCAATGTGGACTTCCTGCAGCAGAAGGGAACAGGATGTTCATCATTAGTCAGCCACCATCTGTGGCTAAAACATCAGATGGCAATGAAATAGAAAGGGGAGTTGCTATCCTCCTCCAACCCTATTTCCGCTCAGTAAATCTCAGTAGCTCATTCGTGAAACTGTTTAGTTGCCACAGGGGCTTAGTAACAGAGTTTAACCTTGGGACTATTCCACATGGCAACTGGTTTCAAAAGACCCAGAGAGCAGAACAAACCTAAAGAAAACCCAGGCTTGCGTATTTTACCCAGTCTATATAGGAGAAGCAATATGGTCTGTGATTGCGCCATTCTTCCAACACTACACTAGTTCTTGAGGAAATTAATGCAATTTAGATGGGCATTTTTCAAGTCTCAATCTCTACCTGTTGGATGACAGGCCAGACACTTTTTTTCAGATTCACGGGCTTCTGAGTATTCACACACACTCACTCGCAACCAGTGGTGCGGATCACCGGTGATGGCCTGTTTACTTGACACAATAGCCTACTTCACAAAAATGGACTGGCCCTATTTAGTACAAAGATAATAAAAAAGTAAATTTGGAGGAGTGTTGTCAACTCCAGGCTTACACTGGGCTGGGCAACTAAGAGGAGTGCATTAACATAGAGACAAGAGAGCGCCTTCTGAGTACCTAATTCTTTCCTTTACACCCTTCCTATCTTTAAGTGTCATGCTTAAACACTTTTTAAATATCCCAGGCTACGTTTCCAGTGTTTCTGGAATTTAATCCAGTTTATTTAAAGCTATCTCTAGCGTGCTTGTCCCACACCACAGTGAAAACAAACCTGGGGGACAGTGGGACTTTTTCATTTTCTTAGGAAGGTAGAAGTGACTTAGGATGCTTTTAGGAATCCTTTTGGGAAAACCGTCCCACAAACACACAGATTAGACTACAGGAAGTCACCAGTATTGCTCTCAGTTGTGCTATTTGGCTCATCTTCAAATTTTTTTCCATATTCAATGAATACTAGATGTTTATCAAGCAGAAAAGGAGTTCCAGAATATTGGAATTATACATATGCAAAAGTATATTAATGAAATAGAGAAATTAACACTGAGCAGAGACCATATGTAACATCTAAAAATATTTCACTGCTGAATTGCAATGGAGATTAATAAAGACAGAGCTTTTACGGTATTTAGCTATGGATAAATAATGTAATTAATCATGTGAATTTGAAGAAGAGAAAGAGGATATTATCCCTTCGTGTTCCGTAACACTGGCAGCCTTAGGCTAAGAATCATTTCAAAGTGTTTCTTGGCCGAATCTAGTATTCCACTCTTTTGAGGATAGTTGTTGGATCCCACTTAAAAGACCAATAATCCTGCAAAAGGGAAGACCACATTACCACAAGCAACTGGGAAACCCTCTGACTATCAATTATTAGACAACAATCACCAACAGGCCTGGCATGCTCTAAAGTAAGGTAACATTACCTTATAGTAATTGCAGGATATGTTGCTGTTTAAATCACATACTAAGCATTAGAGATCAGTTCCCAGGAAGAAAAGTCTCTTGGGTAGACGGCTCCAAAGCCCTCACTCACAGTAAGACGTTTCATGATCTGTCCCTTACACGTTGACATTATGCCTGGAGTTGGACAACAGGAATAACTGATTTTTCATGTTGGCAACAAAACAGGAAAGGGTCCTGACTGCAACCCTCCTGAAATTTGTTTCTTTTCTTGCAAGAGTGAAAGCAAGCCATTTCCCTGAGCACAAAGCATGTTTTCAATACGAAACATTTCATTCAATCCATCCCCCTCCTTCCAGCTTGATGCCAGTGCCAGCAATTGATGCCCAGAGCCTGGAGAAGGATCACAGGTCAGCAGGAGAGCACCTGGAGTGCAGTACAAAGGAATTCCAACCACTCCAGCCAGTAAGTCAACTTCATTGAGGACCCAATTTAAATGACTCTATGCAAATGCACATAACATGGAGAATTAAGCAAGGAGTTAGCCCTGCAGACATGAGCATGTCTATGATCTTATTGGCATCATGGAGACATGGAATAGCTCCTATGACTGGAATGGAAGGGTGCAGGCTCTTTAGGAAGGACAGGCAGGGGAGACTAGGAGGGCATGTTGCCCCTCTATGTCAACAACCAGCTGGAGAGCTTGGAGCTCTGCGTGGGGATGGGTGAAGAGCCAACAGAGAGCTTATGGGTCAGGATTAAAGGGAGGGCAGGGACAGGTGACATTACAGTGAGGATATTCCATAGGCCACCTGACCAGGAAGACCAAGTGGATGAGGCCTTCTATAGCTAGATAGGAGCAGCCTCACATTCACAAGCCCTGGTCCTCGTGGGGGACTTCAGCCACCCCAATATCTGTTGGAAGGACAACACAGCAGGGCATAAGCAATCCTGGAGGTTCCTGCAATGTGCTGATAACTTCCTTCTCCAAGTGACAAGGGAGCCGTGCTGGACCTTGTACTCACCAACAAAGAGGGGCTGGTGGGGAATGTCATACTCAAGGGCAGCCTTGGCTGCAGTGACCATGAGATGATTGAGTTCAAGATCCTTATGGCATCAAGGAAGGCGGACAGCAAGCTCACTATCCCAGACTTCAGGAAAACAGACTTTGGCCTCTTTGGGCATCGGCTTNTGGGCATTGGCTTGGCAGGGTACCATGGGATAAAACCCTGGAGGGAAGAGGGGCCCAAGAAAGCTGGTTAATATTTAAGGATCACCTTCTCCAAGCTCTGAAGCAACATATCCCAATGAAGAGAAAGTCAGGCAAAAATGCTAGGAGGCCTGCATGGCTGAACAAGCAGCTCTTGGACAATCTCAAACAGAAAAGGGAAGCATACAGAGGGTGGAAGCAAGGACAGGTAGCCTGGGAGGAATACAGAGAGCTTGTCCAAGCAGCCATGGATCAAGTTAAGAAAACCAAAGCCTTGATAAAATTAAATCTGGCCAAGGATGTCAAATGCAACAAGAAAAGCTTTTACAAGTAGGTCAGTGATAAAAGGAAAACTAGGGAAAATGTGGGCCCTCTNGGAAGAGGGGCCCAAGAAAGCTGGTTAATATTTAAGGATCACCTTCTCCAAGCTCTGAAGCAACATATCCCAATGAAGAGAAAGTCAGGCAAAAATGCTAGGAGGCCTGCATGGCTGAACAAGCAGCTCTTGGACAATCTCAAACAGAAAAGGGAAGCATACAGAGGGTGGAAGCAAGGACAGGTAGCCTGGGAGGAATACAGAGAGCTTGTCCAAGCAGCCATGGATCAAGTTAAGAAAACCAAAGCCTTGATAAAATTAAATCTGGCCAAGGATGTCAAATGCAACAAGAAAAGCTTTTACAAGTAGGTCAGTGATAAAAGGAAAACTAGGGAAAATGTGGGC
Source organism: Chionis minor (assembly GCA_013398295.1). Classification (NCBI taxonomy): domain Eukaryota; kingdom Metazoa; phylum Chordata; class Aves; order Charadriiformes; family Chionidae; genus Chionis; species Chionis minor. The sequence goes on along the minus strand of VZSF01009393.1, from coordinate 30,729 downwards.
CCTCTCCAGGAGGAAACAGGAGACCTGGCTACCTGGGATATAGAGAAGGCCAAGGTAAAAAAGTCATTGAGTACCTCGGTCTTCACTAGCAAATGCTCCAGCTACACCATCCAAGTTGCAGAAGGCAGGGACTGAGACAATGAAGAACCACCCTCTGTAGGAGACAATCAGGTTCCAGACCATCCAAGGAACCTGAAGGTGCACATGTCCATGGGACCTGGTGAGATTTATCCATGGGTCCTGAGGGAACTGGCAGATGAAGTTGCTAAGCCACTATTATATTTGAGAAGTCATNCTGAGATGTCATTTGCCTCTCAGTATATGTTATGCTACTTAGACTAAAGAAAACTCATTCACACCACTTACTTGAACTCTTCAAAGCACTGACTGCAGAAAAACACATATAGAATTCAAACACTCTGTTTCATTGCAAAAAAAATAAAGTCACCTGACTTCATGGTACAACATGAAAACTTGCAAGAATGCTATCTAGACCCTTATAGGAGCCTTCCAGTATCTGAAGAACACCTACAAGAAATCTGGAGAGGGACTTTTTACAAGGGCATGCAGTGATAGGATGAGGGGTAATGGCTTCAAAGTGGAAGAGGGGAGATTTAGATTAGATCTCAGGAAGAAATTTTTCCCTGTGAGAGTGGTGAGGCACTGGAACAGGTTGCCCATACAAGTTGTGGAGGCCCCATCCCTGGAAGTGTTCAAGGCCAGGCTGGATGGGACTTTGAGCAACCAGGTCTAGTGGAAGGTGTCTCTGCCCATGGCAGGGGGTTGGAATTAGATGATCTTTAATGTCCCTTCCAACCCAAACCATTCTATGATTTGTGGGTGCTTGCAAAGGGCCAGATACACAAAATTGCAGAAGGCTACTGCATGTCCCACTTTAAATAAGAAGTGGAGAGAACATTCACCGAGTCTTAAATATCTTCTCTGCCTGAGAGAGTATGATCCTCATCATGTAAAAAGGAGTACGCCAGCTAGAGGCCCTTAATGGTACCCTGGCAATAAAGGAGATAGAAACCCAGGAAGGTCGTGCTGGTGGGTACTGCAAGGTCTGATATAAATCAGAAATCAATTCACAGAAGCAGAGACCAGAACCTCTCTGCTGTATCCTAACAGTCTTACAGCAGTGGGGGTGACTGCCTCTGAAATGCTTGGCTTGCAGCTTTCCCCAAATTACAAGCCTCATATATAAAATACTTAGACATCATTTGAGAAATTAGTGGGATCAGATATTTTTTTCATCAGCCAGGGGTGAGGACAGTTCCCTCGGGGGTAGGACCTCTCAGCTCTAGACTTCGCCATACCCTCTTAGCATCAGGAGGGAGGACTGAGCAGTGCCCTTGCTTGTCTTCATGCCTCCTCCTGGCAGCATCTAGCAGGTTGCTAGCAGGCTGCTGCTGTGGATTCACATTTCCATCAGGAGGAACCAATAGCTTCCACAGGCCTCCTGCACCAAACAAGATGACTGAGACAATGCCTTCTGAAGGCAGCCCCCACCTTACCGTCTACCTGCACTGCCACCCCCACCACAACTCCCTCCCTCCACACACCTTGTCTACTCAAAGAGTCCATTATAAGCTGGATAACAAACTTTACCCAAGATATCAGAAGCCTGTAACCTGGGGGAAATAGTATCTTTCCTCAACATTCCTTCCAGCCTGCTTTTGTTGCTTCCTTCTGTGAAGAGGCAAGCAATTTGGAGACTGACTCAGGACAGGGGACCTGAAGGCTTGCACTCAGAGAAAGCAATGCCTAGGCTTTCACAAGCAGACTGGCCGGAGACTTGCCCACTCGTGCAGTCATCCCAACCTCCTGAGGTTTTTTGCTTCTGTTCTTACAGGAGAGGAGGGATCAGCTCCCACCCTCTACACTTGGGAGATTCAGCCTTAAGGATAGACTGTTGTGTTGTATTATTGAAAATATCATCTTCCCAACCGCATCACTCACACTAACATGTTCCTGCTCTGGCATTCCAGAAAGACTTCTGTGACCCTCCCTCAGCATGCTCTGCGCCCCGGTGCTCTGCAGCCACCAGATAGCATTGATGTCCCCTAATGAAAACAAGCCCTTCCTTTTCCTGGCTGTGAGGCAGGCGCTGTGACTCAGCAGAAGCTACTGTATGAATAAACACAGTGGGCCAGACCCTCCTCTACACAAGCAGCCCTTTGGCACCCTTCTGGCCATGCCAGAGAGCCCCAATGTGATTGCACATGTGCTTTATGCCCACTTTAAGGTATTTTTGCAGTGCCAGAGGCATGCAAAGTAGCCTCAGGACAAATGAAATCAAGCCCCGCGAGGACAGAAATGCTACAATGGCATTTCTGTGGGAACTTTCCCAAAAGTCATCTCCCACTGAAACTCTACTCTATGCTGATGCTCGTTCCGCTGGTCACATGTGGCTCCCAGATCTTTTCAGCTCATCAGCCTCTGAACATATGTGATGGCGTCTCTGTGCAGTGGAAAAAAAAAAAGAAAAAAGAAAAAAGGTGGCTCCACTTCCAACTCCACAAAGGATATGAGCAAGCTGTGTATGCTTCTGCAGTCCATGTCAGTCAGTAAAATTAGATCCTTACAGCCCTCTCCCTTGAAGACCTGTGACTAGCTACACATCAGGCTGTACAAGGCTGTGTTAGAGGCACGAGTGCAGCAGGAGAACGGTAAGAAGAATGATGGCTTGGTTCTGCTGTTGCCAATGTCTTTCCAGTAGCTGGTCATCTCAAGGCAGCGCAGTGAACAGGCTGCAAGGGCTACATGGAGATATAATGGGCACTTCTCCAATTATTACAGTATATATAGTGTTTTCATTATGGTTTTCTGATGAGCTTTTTAAAGTAAAACATAGGAATAAAAATATCTGCACATTTGTAATTACTTTAAATTATAGATTCATGGCTTTGCTTTTCTTGTTGGCTTTTGTTTGAGTTTTAAGATGAAAGCAAACAGTGCAAGGTTATCCTGAAGAGAATCTAGGTATATGAAGTTCTTGTTAATTCCACCTATAGGGAAAACCAGGCTGCTTCTCTTCAAACCTTTAAAATCATGTTTCATACCATAATTAGTGCAATAGAATGAACTGATTGATGGTTTGAGAAGGGTAAGAGGGGCTAATTTTCCAAAGAGGTAGCCAGTACTGTATATGGTGCAGTGTAGTACCTTCTAAATGCTGAAGATTATACTCACAAGCTTTTTACAGCACGGCTGCCATGTGAATTCCTTTGCTAACTGCATATTAGAAACATTTGCAGTGATTTTTTAACTTCTGTCTATGTGTCACCAATAAGAGGGAAGTTGACTGAAAAAGCAAAGAGACCAATGAGCATTTCTATGAGAAATTTAAATTCTGAGGACGCCCCAAAGAGTGTTTTGTCATTTTGGACATTTGCTGACTTTCTTTTTCCTTTTATTTTAAAGTCAAGAGCTTTTTAAAAAAGAAAATTAGGGAAAAGCCTCCCGAAAGGGTTAAATTTTTCCCCTACAGCTTCTCTAAGCGGAACTGATATTCTTAGTCTGACTTAAGGATATGGAATAGAAAGGCTGCCAACATCTGTTGTGGTCAGAGACAGATAAAAGAGACTAATTCAGAGCTGGAAGAACCCATGTACAGCATTCTGTGTTGCATTACCCTTTTCACAAAAGCACGCAAAATAGTATCTGATAGTATGGAAGATAGATGCTCACCTAAATTTCTTCACTGTAGGGACCTAGGAGTTTCACATGTATATAGGTACCCTCATCATCACACTCGGACCAAGAGACAGACAGCACAAAATGAAACATTTAACTTCTAGCTGGGTATTCCAGGCTGAGAATATTTCAGAAACACCGAGTATATAATCAGACTGTGAAGTAATGGGAAATGAAAGAAAGACAGAAGACAGAGGTGATTTAGGAGCTTATGGGTATTGGGATCAATATTGTTTTAGACCGCTGATCATGAAAAAGTTAGCACAGAACAAATTAGGATGCCAACTAACTTTGAATGTGGATTAGCCCAAACTCCATGAGGGCACTCAGAGCAAGAGTATCCACACAGAGACTTGGAGATAATGTGATTTACATTCACACCTAATTCAGTTATTGAACATACTTTGTGTAGACAAGCCTTCAAATTACTGCAATCAGCAATTATTTCCAAGGAAGCCAATTGCATTATGACAGTATATAGTAGACATACAGTCAGAACCAGGTCAAGATCTACAGACCACAAAACAATTACATCCATCTATATTTACTTTTGCCAGGACTGATCTCACTATGGGAAGGGAATTTCAGTATCTGAAGTGATTTTGAATAACAGTTACTTTACTACAGGAAGGCATCATTTTACAGGCAGCTTAATTACATTACAAGTAAGACTGAAGTGACACCAAATGCTTAGTGTCTAAATGTTCTTCTGGTGCATGCTCTGCTGTCCTTATTCCAAGGAAGCACACAGTGAAGTCAGCAGAAATTCTGCCCAAGGAAGGGCAACCAGCCCGCTGCTTCTTTTATTATAAAAGAAGAATTATACCTCACCTTTTGGTAGCATCAGTAGATAAGATGCAGGCATGGAACTAAAACAGCTCGGCAATTGGACCATGGCATGCCCTGCTGCTAGGGGGAGAGAACAGAAGTGGTCATGGGGACCAAAGTCAGCTGCTCAGCTCCTGGAGAGGGTAGAGCTAGAGAACTCCTGCCTTCACTTCTAGAAGGTGGCTCTGTCCTTACTCCAATGGATGACTGAGCTGAGCAATATTTCTCTCTGCCTCTTACAGGCAGACGTGCCCCAAAAAGCACATCCCTTAGCTTTCTGCAGAGGTGCAAAACATTACTGGCATATTTAATAAGTAGTCAAAACCTCACTAGTTTATAGAAATCGCCTTTGGCTACCTCCATCCATTAAAAAAATTAAAAAAATCACTTTGCACTTCTTGGTCTTAACAGCCTGGAGAGCCTTGACAAACATTTCTCACTTGATATAGAATAGTCCATTGGAAGGGACCTACAACAATCATCCAGTCCAACTGCCTGATCACTTCAGGGCTGACCAAAAGTTAAAGCATGTTATTAAAAGCATTGTCCAACTGCCTCAAACATTGACAGGCTTGGGGCATTAACCAGCTCTCTAGGAAGCCTGTTCCAGTGTCTGACCACCCTCTCAGTAAAGAAATGCTTCCTAATGTCCAGTCTGAACCTCACCTGACACAGCTTTATCAGATTATGAAGCACTGATTTGCACCTGCACTGGATCAATAATTAGGGAATCTTAAATGAACAGCAGTTTCTTCCCATACACTTATACATGCCTTTCACAGAATAGGTGTAAACTTAGAAGCTGGCTTAGTGAACTCATCCCCTCATTGTCAATCTTTTCATTAAATATGATTTTTTTCTACTCAATAGCATGGTTATGTATTAAATATACAAAGACTTATTAAGTCATATTTATTGATGTTTTACCACTGTTAGAGACACATATTTTGCAACATTAAAAGCCTCCAAATATGTTTTAAATTATTTATAAGTATTTATTTTGTCATACTGGGGGTTTTTTTGCAAATATAAATATGTTTTGAATAACTGATCTTTACTTTAGATGCATGGAAATCAATTATTTAAAACATATTTTGAGGTTTAAACAACTATACCATGTCTACCTCTTCCGTAATCTTGGGCTGCATATATCAAAATCAAGATGCACGCTGCCACTTAAAGACAACTTGCTGCAGCTAAATGAAGTATCTGATACAGCTCTTCGATCCTACTGTACATGTCCCAGTTGTTAAATAATATGCCCAGGAGGCTAATAGCAGTCTTTGTGTGAAGTGTCATCCAGTAGGATTTTGCCATCCAAAACCTGCCAGCCTCTGGATGCGTATTTCTATAACTGCAATGGCAGCTCCCTGCAAAGAGACAGGGTTTGGGCAAGAAAAAGGAGGCTTTAGTACACCACACAAGTTCTTCATGTTCCACAGTCCAAAATAGACTTATCTGGAGCCAATTTACTGAGTGTAATTTATACCAGACCCTCGCTGGAATGACTTGCACTCTTGCGGCTCTTCAGATGTATATCCAATAGGGAGCTGTCACTCTGTATGAGTTTTAATACAGAGCTCCAAGTACAAAATCCAGTACCCAGAGACACCATGTGGCTTTGCAGCTCTCCTTGAGATAAGCTGATCCAACAGCTGGGCTGCACACATCCATGGAGTCCTCCTACTTGTGACAGGTATAATATGGGTTATTTTCTTCTTTTTAAAATTTTGACAGTGCTCTTCAATAAATAACGAGGTCAAATAGTTATGACATTTTCACCCTAAGAAGTTTGGGTTCTTAACTTAGCTATTATTTCAGAAGGATTGAGTTGGTCCTCAGATGTTGAGCACTGGCTGCATTTATTGGAAGAAACGCATGAAGAATATACAATTTTCTTACAGATCTGTAAGGTCCTGGTAGCCTTTCACAGTGTTTAGGAGCACAAAATTCAAAAGTCACTGTATAATAGTCTTCTATATGTAATTCATGCCCAGTCTATATACTACATAGAGAGAACCTGAACCACAGATCATGAAGCAATAGTAGTCACCAAGGAATATCTGCTGTGCTCAGAGGACCAGTGCTTTGGATATCATACACAGCAGGTATGTCTCCACTGCCGCCTGCGATGAAGATACCCAGCTTTCAGCAAACTGGTTCCCACATCAGCAGCAGCCCAGGCTAGGCAGCATAAAGCTCAGCAGGTGACCTCTCTAGGGTACTGAAAGATACCCACAATAAGCAGAATTTAGTTCATTTTGTTGCAATTATAGTGTCCATAAGTCCTTAACTAAAAAAGTAAAGTAACATTCTCATTACTTTTTCTTCAGAGTGGTAGGAGCAGCTTCTGTGCAACCCACTGCCAAACTTTCAGGATATTGACATACAGAACCAAGGTTATATTCACCTGCAAGCATGCCTTAGACCATAACACTACAGTACTATGAAGAGGCAATTTTTAGCAGTCTCACATCATCACTGTGCCCTCGCTATGCCACTATTTTTCAACAGGAAGTACAGGGGGGCTAAGCCTAATATCACACAGGCAGTCAGTAAGGGAGCAGAGTGGCAAATGTCAATCTACTGCGTCCTAGATTATCACCCTAATTTCCAGAGCATCCTTTTAGCTTGAACAGAAGGAAACAGCCCCCTTGCACTGCAGGGCCAGCAGTTCCTGAACTGCAAAGCAAGACACCAAGTTTGTGGGGCACCAGAAACTTCACCAAAATTAAAACAAGTAGATTTTCATTAGCTAGATATGCAAATGGCTTGTACCAGCAACATGGCAGGTTCTTAGTCATTCATTTTAATAGGCCCACTCCCCTCCGGGAAAGGACTAGAGATCTTTCCTGAGTATTTTTTGCTAAAGTAGCTGAGATTATTAGAGCATCAAGTATAGCACCAGTATTTAAGGCTCTCATATCACAAACCCTCAGCCACACACAGTCTCACCAGCTTTGATATTTCCCAGTGTTAAGAAAAGTTCTCGTAAATCCTCAGAGCAAGCAAAACAGGGCAATGACCCCAACACAGGGAAGCATAGTTACTGACCACACAGGTAGTGGGGACACCCAGCCCTGCCACCTGGGCCCCACCAGAGCCAAGGACCCACAAGCAAAGGACAATAGCAACACCAGCACAGGAGACCCCCCATCTCCTGTGCCACCCATCACCTTGCTGGGTCTGGTGTGGTGGTCAAATCACAACACCCAGCTAAAGTGCAGGAAGCTGAGACAGAGAAGGGTAACGAACAGTGTTTATGTAGGTATTCATCTAATTAGGTACTGAAGAAAAGAGAGACAAGCAAGCTCCCTGGCTCATGATGCACCTTGGCCTCCTCCTGTGCTGGCAGTCTGCCCCATGCAAGCCCAGGGTCACCAGCCACAACCTGCCTAAACTGCCTGCTAGACAGCAGCAGCCATCCCATTGCTCCATCATGATGCAAACCGTTAGACTTGCACTCAAGTGCTTCCTTACAAGTAAGCAGCACAAGCACAGGGTTACCACTCCCTTACTTCAACATCTCACTAGCCAAGAGACAACACGTGGTTGTCCATGCTGGGTCTTGCTGTTGGTGGAGGGGGGCACAGGCCACGGACAGTGTGCCAAGCTTTAAGTGCTTGTTGAAATGCTGTTCTGAATCCAGAAGGCCTTAGCTTGCGTTTAAGATTAAAATTTGCCTAGTGCTTTACTGAATCAGACAAAAAAAAAGACACCAAAAAACCCACCAGAGAAAGCCTGGAGGATACTGAGGAGAAAGGACAAGGCTGAATTCATTATTATTTTAATAGCAGCCCACTCTTTCAAATTACTTGATACTCCAAAGGCTGTTTGAGTGGTGGAACTGTTTCTAAGCTATTAAGTTGGTGTAAGTATTTACTCTGAATAATATTTTGTGATTCAGCTGCCAGAGCTCTTTTATCTGCAGCAATTTCCAGTTAGTAGGTGTCATTTGCACATTGCTTTACATATATTTAAGATTTTTATGGATTAGCTGTGTGTTTCCCAGCTTTGCAACAGCTTTCCAAGCCTCTTGCAACAGCTGATTCAGCAGTAGGACACCACAGGCCACAGTATTCTCAAATACATCTTGGGCAACACATACATGTTTTGGCTTTATCCCTCACACTGTATCAGAGGTGCGTAAACTATTAGGAATAGCAGCTTTAGGAAAATAGCAGATATCACCGCTCTCGTAAGACCACACGTTAAAATATGAGTTAGCAATGGAGAACATGCCTACAGCTTTCTGTGGACTGTCAAGATTTTAAGCAACTGAAATAAAGGAAAGCCTTTTCAGTCTTTAACCCTCACATCAAGTGATTTTTAAAGCACTTTTTACAGTCTGCCTCTAACAACACCTCTGCTTGGCACCAAGCAGTCACAAAAGACAAGAAACCAGTCTCACAAGGCTTACAGTTAAAAACAAAGGAAACATTTATCTCAGAAAAACCCCTTGTGAGGTAAGTAAATAGCATGTGCCTGTTTCATAGATGGATAGACCTCTCCGTGCTGTATTTAAGACACACACAAGGCCCGCAAAGCAAAACTGCACAGGCTCTAGCAAGGCTGGGGAGCAGCACAAGTCAGAAAACCCAGAGAGCTCACCTCAGTTCTTCAAGCAAGAATTTCAGCAAAAAAAATAATGCTTCTAGTCATAACAGACTTCTACCAGCTTCGATATCTCTTACCCCCACCTCCTTCAAAGCCTCGACTCGCTCCATGGCGCAACAAACAGGGCAGCAATCACACACAGCAGCCCCCCGCACACAGGAGAGGAGAGGAGATGGGAGCCCACCTCCTCAGCCCCTTATAGTTTGTTTTGCCACCTGGTGTGAGACACAGCTGGGATGCATCTTCCAGAACGGCTCCACCCAAAACCCCAGGCTGTGTAATTCCTGCGGGACTCATGGCTGTCAGAGCGGCACCCAGAGCTGATCCATCTCCCAGCACTTCCATCTATGAAGCAGGGCAAGAGCGAGTCCTCTAGAAGGCCCAGAATAAAAGTGTAGTGAGCTCCTTGCAAAGTTCCTGCAGAAATCTTTCAATCTTATGGGGGGGAGAAAAAAAAAGCACTACTCCCTCTCCTCTGTCAGAAACACCTTCCCAATGATGTGCTGCTCGCAGTCAAAATGATACTGGCACTTTGTTGACACAGACCTTTCAGAAACGAACAAAGGCCACAAAGACAGTCAAGAGTTGTCAGATGATAGGAAAGCGCCAACATTTCCCCATGGCAAGAGAAAAAACAATCGACAGCAGCCTAAAAAGAAAAGGGTTGATTTTTGTTTATGATACTTGAATGTGAGAGCAAACTGGGCCACCCATTTAGAGCTGGATCCTGCTCCCTGACTGCTCAGCTATTTTTAACTTCTGTGTTTTTATAACAAGCCTGGCTACGAACTTTGCTACAGCTTCTTGTACAAAGAGAATTCACAGACTTTCGGCAAGACTGCCGTATTTTAGATTAGATGGCAATTTTATTTGAAAAGTGACAAGGAAAAAAGTGGCTTCTCTTACTTGGCAGATCTGTGCCCTGTGTGTATTCAGCTATAATTTATTCATGCTGGTGATGAAATACATTCCCTTCATTTTCACTCACTCAGCCCTGCAGAGCTGGTGAAGCTCAGAGAAGGAAGAGCATCCACATCTCAGGGCTTTCCAGAACACATCTGTGTGAAACTTGCAGTGTTTGTGGTTTTCTTTCTTTTTTAATTTGGCTGGAATTTCCATAGGTAGCAAGCGCAGGTGGATCTCCCCTACAACTGCGCGACCAAGCTACTGTGTGTCCAGAGGCTTGTGCCACCCAGGACCCACAAGATCTATTCAGTTAGCAGTAGGTGAAGCATCACAAGACTCACCATGAAGTGAAATCGATGAGATTCCTACGTAAACCCTTGCCTCCAACAGCTAGGGCTTCGAACAAAAGTTGTGAGATTGATGATAAAAATCACCAGGGCCATCAGCAAGGCATATAAAAATGCCAGTATGGTTAAGCAAAAGCTTTAAAAGAGCTACGCCTGAAAAGGTAAGCAAGGGTGTATTTCGGCTGTCGTACCACCCCTGTCCTTCAGGCCCATCACCTCAACTGATAGCTTCACCTTCTCCTGCTGGTAAAGCCCAGTGCAAGCATCACAAATGTTGACTAGCTACCATGTTGTTTGTGAGTTAAGTCATAGAATCATACAATGGTTTACGTTGGATGGGACCTTAAAGATCATCTAGTTCTAACCCCTCTGCCCTGGGCAGGGACACCTCCCTCCAGTCTCAACTTTTAGAAGCGTTCCTGCAAAAAGGCACATAGAGAGGAGAGAGGAGGAGCAGTCCTCCCTGTCCAGGGATGTGTGGGACAGCCTGGTTTCAAAGACAAGCAATGCTCCTACAACATCAGTTACATGCATTTGTTTGGTGGCATGTACAAATGGCATTCCTCAAAGTCGGCCACCAGGTAGACAACATGGATGACACAGATGCAGCTAAAAAATGTATTCTTTCCCGTTGGCTCCCTCCAGAGTCTAGCTTTTAACTTCCTGAACTTTAGGGGAAAGTTTTATTTGGGGGAGGGTGGCGGTGTTGGTGATTTGGGTTTTTTTAATTTCTAGATAATTTCAGTAGATTCCCTAAGATAGAAAACTTTAGAAATCAAGCAGTCAAATATATAAATAAAAGGAGAGAAAAAAAAGAAAAAAAAATGATGTCACCCTCAAGCAGTTCCATCAAGGGATGACATTTTAAATCACATCATGTCTCACACCCATTTCTTAGTGCAAAATAAATCACTTGAACAGAGTGCAAGCCAATTTTTACTTTAAAAAATGTTGTGTCCTAAGGCTCTCTTCTTGAACTTCAAAAGCATACTTCATAATTACTCTACCTATCAAAGGAAACTCAATATTTCACCTCCAACCTCCCTCCGCTTGTGTTATAATTTTTAATTGTTAATAAATTATATTAATTTTAAACTGGTTATTCTCTCTTGAAATTACATCTTTCAAATGAGCATGCAAACTTATTTTAAATTAACATATTTACCTTAAAATTATATTTCAGTAATTTGTTTATGACTTTTCTTCCCTGTTAATTCTTGTATTAGGATTTCAATCTTGGCTTACCCCATTTAATTTTATTTGAATACTATTGTCTCAATTTAAGAGTCAAAACCGATTTCATAGAGCTTGAGATTTCTGGAAAGCAAATTCTTTTTTTTTTTTTTTTAGCACATTTATATATTTTTGTTTGGAGGCATCATTATGCACTGCACGGGCTTTTGTCATTGCAAGCTTAAGACACAGGAGGAAAATGTGGAGGTCTTATTTATAATCTAAAATCTGCTTTTACAGGTGCATGCAGGCGCTCTTAAAGAATATACCATATCAGTATTTCAGGCAGGGCTACATTATTTTCTTTAGCTAGCAGGTATTTTACTTAATGCTCAGTCATTGCAAATACATTCAGGAAGGCCAGACACAGCAGGCTTCAGGTATGGTATTTTCTGTAAAGGCTTGGGTGCTTCTGAACAAGGAAGCGAGGTTCCTGTCCGTATGCAAGTCTGATAACGAAGGGATTCTTCACTGAGTCCAGCAGTCAGCATTTAAGAGTTCTCACTAATTGTTCAAGGCTGGTCACATGCTTAAATGGATGAATAACTATTGCAAAATGACAGAAAAATGTCAGTACGCCGATGCCAGTAAGACATAAATCAGCGCTCTTAAAAACTCCACCATGCAAAAAATTACTCTCGTGGCAGGACCAGCCGAAATAGGTTGCAAAGTCTTGTGCCTGAGAGCGACCTGAGCTGGGAAACAAAGAAGTTCACACCCAAGCAACGCTCAATTGGCTTCTGAGGCTCTCAGGGTGGATCGAGGCATACTGGAACACACTGCAAAGGAAAAACCACATCCAGTTGGTGAACTCAACTACGTCACTGAACAAACAATTTCCCTGTTGAAAGAAAAATCTTCCCAGAGATGCCTTTGGGATTCCTGGGCAGCACAAAGGAAAGAAAAACAAAGCGGAGATTGTCCCTGGAGAATACGTTGTGAATGCTACGTTAAGACCAGTGCCTGCAGGACACTATTCAGTGCCAGGTGGGTACCCTTTAGTCTGCAGGGTGGGTTTTTAATTAAAAAAAGAAAGACAGACTGTCTTAACATCCCAGTGAATTACACAACCACATACAAAACTTTTTTTTTCCGAAGTATCAGTAGACAACTGCAAATGCCCATGTTAGAAGAAGACTGGCTATCAAAGGTGTGAGACAAATAGTGTGTATCTCAGAGACTGCCAGTCCCCAAAGCTGCCACATTTTGTCATCTTGCCCTCATTATTCTTTACACACAACAGTCTTCCCGTAGGAAAGAAATCTGGGTTTTACTCTTCCTTCAGCCAAGCTCTTTGCTCACAACCAAATCCACAGAGTCAACAACTTTTTGTGAGTCCTGGTGACACCCGTCGCTGGTAGATCACAGGCGGACTAAATCACTGGAAGATGGAAGAAGTACAAGCACACCAAAGAAGAATAGTTTCAGACCAAATTCACATAAATCTCAAGACATACTCCCAAGTCCCTGCTCATCCAGATGAAAATGTAGCTCCTAATTCTTCCCATATGTTTCAAACAAAATGTTATGAATGAAAGATGCATCTTCTTCCCAGTTGTTCCTTTCCAGCGCAACCCACCCAACTCCGGATTAACGCACTCTGTTCTAGTTCAGTCTCCTCTGCATGGTCAGAAGCAAAGCAGGGACCTGCGCCAACAGAGACGTTGGACTTGTCCTCACCAAAGGAGCAGGCGCATGAGGTAGAAGGCAGCACGCGCTGGAAAACTCAGATGTCGAAACACGTGTTTTTCTCCAGCAAAACAAGAGAGGGAGGGTTCATGTGGAGCGAGGCAGCGCAGTTCCTCTCTTTTATGTTGCAAAGGCTTCCAAAAGAGAAGTGTCTTTCAAACAAAAGTGAGGCATGGGTAGCTTTCCAAATGTTCTCATTTATTTCTGATAGTTGTCTTCATTTAAGGAGCAACGTGTTTTCTCTCGAGTCTGGCATAGCCACTGGCTGAAACAACAGATGTACCACACTGAAGAACGAAAACACATCTGTCTGCAGTAGCTTTTTTGGACTCTGAGGACCTAGTGTGTAAGCTTGTGGGAACTTCACAGACACTTGAAGTCCTAATTTATTCATTGTTGATTTATTTATATACCTTTATGCAAGAGCTTTGGTGATACACAGTAATGTATATAGAAAATTTTCATCATATAAATTACATTTGTTCCCCATTTTAAGATACCAAGGAAAAAAAAAGAAAAAAAAAGAAGAGGCTTTAGGTATCTGCAAAGTGGCATGTCATTAGATACTTGCATATTGAGGTGTACATCGGACGTTTTATATTATACACAATTGGCACACCTGGGAAAATGCACACACTGCCAGCTAAAATGCCTAATCTCTTCTTTAGCACAATTGTGGTTTAATTACAAAACCTAGTGAACAATTAAAATTCAGGTCAGCACACAGCAGCAATACCAGCCTTTGATGTGGGGTCAGTATTGGTCAGAGTCCTGTACTCATTACATAGGTTAATCAACTTAGTGGAGTAAATATGACAGGACTGACCAAAAATCTGTGTAATTACCATTGCTTTGAGAGCGGTGGCAAGCAGGGCTGTTTTATTTGTTTGATACATGGGCATTATTTCTTCTAAATAAAACACAGACCCGGAGCTGTTAGTGGAAAGCAGATTTGTTTCTTCCACGAGCAGCCCCTCTCGTTGCTGCCGTCCATCTACGCGCGCGTGTGCACCTGGCAGGGTGTGCACCCCGCCGCACACGTGTGCAAGGACACTCACACCACACACACACGCACGCACACGCACAGGTCTCGTCATTAGGTTTGTACAAGTGACTCCTCCTGCCCCTGCAGCATCCCACTGACCGCAGCCGATCGTGTTCTGTGCCGCCTTGCAAAGCCACCGCGCAGACCTCACTGCAGTCATTTTGTGCGAAATAACGCACGCGTTACTTTTCATCTCAGAAAGGGAAAGGCATCCGTGTGACAGTGGCACTGAAATGGGCTGGGAATACGCGGCAATATACGTTTGTGACCGTCCCCAGCCATCTTCACCCCCTAGTCCATCTCACAAGACCTACTTTTTGCCAGTGCAAATTTTGGGTCACCTTTCGAACAGTAACAACTTAATAGAAATGGATCGCTACAACCAAAGATTGCTTTCTTTTGCCCAGACGTAGATTCTCCTTGATCCTTGAATAAAAGAAACCCAGCACCAACCTCAGACAGGTCGTACTCCATCCAGCTTGAGGGATGTAGCTAAGGCCAAAGTGTCAAAACCTTCTGCACTGGAACGGAGATATTCCTGCTGGCTTTTGGGTAGGATGCACAGTGCTTGCTTCCTGCCCTGAAAGCCAGGAGTTATCAGGCTGTTCAGCCTGGGATTTTCGCAATAGGCACCCAATTCCCCCTGAAAGGAGAGTGACAGCTAGGAGGTATGAGCTGGGATTTTTGCAACAGTCACCAAACTCCCAGGGAAATTCAGTGAGAGCTGAAGAGTTTTGATCCCTCACATGAAAGTTGATAGGAAATTAATATGCATTTCAATGGGGGTAGGAGTAGGTCTGGGTGCCACATTCCCATAAGCTCTTTTGAAAATCACAGCCTTAAATGGTAATATTCTGATATTCCAAATATGTGGGGTTAGGTAATTTTTTTTCTAATTCTTAAAAATGTATTAGTCATAATTTTCTTCTGCCTTTCAGTCCCTATGAGATAAAAGGAATCTGGCTTTACAAGCAGCAAGATTTACCAAAATAGCCCCAGAGAAGTTTTAAACCGGTTTCTGCAGTATTTCCAAATTATTTCCGAGTTTTTCTTTCTGTAAAACGTGTGCCATACAGGGTGTAGGACTGTGGGCATGGTCCCGGCTGAGCCTGGGCTGAGGCATGTGCGTTTGCGATGGGCATCATCTGAATCCTATCGATTACCTGTGTGGCATCCTCCCTAGGAGCATCCAGCCAGCCATAGGTGACAATTAGCCAAGGGAGGAGGCTGCAGAAACACGCTGGAGGGTACACACAGCCATAAAATACATGACAACAGAGCACAGCATGGCATTGTAGTGGCGTGCTGTGTTTTCATTAGGGTGTGTCGAAATATTAAAATAGGACAATAAAGAAGAAAATGTTTTTGTAATAAACCACGGGTCGTCCCTTTCTAAAACAAAAGCTTAATTGCTGTAGAGACAAGGTCCGTGTCTTCTCGTGCTTGTTTTCTGGTGTCTGCCTCGACAGCCTCTTTAAATACTATCGGAATAACAATAAATAACAGGAGCCTTTAAGTGCTGCTACAGTGTTAACGCTTACTACTAGTAATAGGTGTTGATGAACAGACCTTTACTGCTCATTTTCTGTTTGGGTCCTAGTCCCTACAACACTCTGCTCTCTCATTCTCCCCACCCACTGCATTTAAACGAACAAACCACGTTTTCTTTATGTCATCTCCATCCATCCCAAGAGCTTTGATCACCAAAGGGAACATGTCAGAGCTGGCAGTGTTCTCATTCTGGGGGAAATGTTGGTATTTCGAACTTATTTTTCCTGTGCATCTGAATGACACAGATGCACAGAATGACAGCAAGTATTTTCAATTGTTTTAGTTTTCCAAGGAAAAAACCACTCCAGTCAGGATAGCTTATTTAGCTTACCTTTAACATATAATTTGTAGTTTGACTTATTTTATTTTTTAAAATTGCTTTTTAACTGCTTCCCAAAAAATTAAAAAGCAAACCTTCAAGAAAATGTTGCTTCAAAACAAAACACTGCAGCCGCTTGTTGTGGTAGTAATCAAAAAGGATGTATTAATATCTTGCTTTTATGTTTTCAAATAAAATTTACTGAAATGGTCACAAACCCATTAGACGTTCACTTTTTTTAAAATAAAAATGGCATTTTGGGTGGAAAAACATTCCAAATTATTTTTCATGGACTAGTTGGAGCTACAAGGGACAAGCACAACGTCATCTTGCCATTTCTCGCCTTCCTAGTACTGAGTTTTACTGCCAGCTATTCTGTGGACTTCAGCTGGGTCACTGTGGAAATGTGGGAGCAGAAAGTGCATTACGACCCTCTTCAGTTGAGTTAGTGGAGTACCAATACTCCTTTAAGGACTCTATAAATATGTACCTGTAGCAGCTTGGGTAGTGTCACTCACCAGAGCCACCCCTATCCACAGTCACAGCAGCAGAGCTGGTCCCACGCTGATCATTTTCCTTTATCTCAAGAAAACTCACTTGTCTTCCTTTCTCATTCCCAACTCTGGAAAACATGGGCGGTCCAAGGGCAGTGCAGTGCAGAGCCAGCAGGAGGTGCTCCTATAGCAAGAAAGTCTGTCCAACAGAATAAATCATAGGTATGTGGCACCAAATTTCCCTTCTGCTATGATATAATAAACATTTGGCATACTCAAAAAAGGGGTTTTGGCATAGCAGGGAAACTGGTTTGAGCTCTCCTACTGCAGAAACCTAGACAGATGCAATATTTCTCTTGTTTTTAAGTTACTGTAATCAAGCATATTGCAAAAGAGGAAAAAAATAAACGAAAATATGTTATTAGGTCCCAGTAGACTTGCAATTTCTGAATTTCTTTTACAAATGCCCATAGAGTATTCCATCTTTATCCTCCCAAGTCACTGAGAATAACACATCAAAGAGCATGTTTGCATTTCTATAATAGATAACAGCATTGACATAAGCTTCAGGGTTCATACAAACTATAAACTGAATTACCAATCTCCTATCTCACATATTTATAAACTGTAAGTCGAGCCTGGAGAAAAAAAAATCCAACTCCAGGTGAAATAATTATTCTGGAGCTTTTAAAGAGTCACTTCTGAGCTGCAATCTGAATTCCAGTGGACGTGAATTATCAGTTTGGGTTGTACCAGCCTCTGCTTGCATAGCAAGAGTCAAATGGTAGCCTGGACTCGGTTGGTCACTGCAAGCAGCAAGGCTGACATTGTCATATGAACAAGAGATTTTGTAAGAGACGTGGTCTCTCAGCCTCCCTGGTTCGGGAAGCAAATGGTTTGCTGCTGCCTTGCTCTTGCACACCTCCAGAGCCTGCAGGATCCAACTCTCCGGCAATCTTTCGAGATGCCAGAGCGTCAACAAAGCGAGCCCTGATGGCCCAGAGCTTCTGCATATGAATATAAAAAGATTATAAACTATGTCACTTTTCTGCTCATACCTTAAGGAGGAAGAATATAATTCCCCTTATTTCTATAAACCAGAAAGCTCATATATGGTTTCTATAAACCATAAACCAGAAAGGGCCCATTTTTGGAGAAGCTTGGCCACTTCCAAGCTTCTTTGATGCCAAAGCATCAATAAAGCCAGGGGGCCCTCCCTAAGAGGCAAAGGTCAGCATAACAGATAGAGTGCTTCCGTGAGACCGCAGGTAAGCCAGCAGTGAGTATGCCCTGACATTGTGTCAAGGGCCAAACTGGGAAAAGCCATTGAAAGCTGCCTTTCTCCTAGTGCCAGGTGCTGGGTCGCGCGTGACTCACCTAAACCACAGGGCTGAGACCATAGTTCTTAGATTAGGATGCACGTCAGTGAAACAGAATGTCTGGAGACAGCATGAGTCATTCACACAGCATCTCTCTGTACCACCGTGTTGAGTTTTTGTGCACCATATTGGCAGAAAGAAAAATAAAGTGGAAAGGCAAAGACTGCTATAAAAGGCTATCATTCTGTCTCACGCAAATACTTTAAAAGGGAAACCGAAAACCGTAAGCCAGTATCACTTCTGGAACTCCAATACTGCTCTGAGCCGCCAGCTCCTCACCGTAACTCCCCAAAGCGTCTCTTCTCCTCTCTACTGTTTAGGATGCCCAAAAGGAGAAGGAACAATAGGTGTCAGAGAAAATAATGGTGTAGGATTGGAGGCAGGATGCTCTTTGCCTGGGTAGTTTGACAAAGAAAGACTGGAGATGGAGGTGGACATGCTTGTTTCCAAACCTCACGCAAAAACAGTAGACCAAATATTTTACATGAACTTCTCAGTAGGACACCAGAGTATTTGATTCTGGAATATATGATAGCACATAGGCATTTAAGACATGCAAAATTAGGGGACTTTAATTATTGTGGGTTTGTTTGGAAAATTCAGATCTCTCCTCTTAAGGTCCTAAGAAACTATCTTGTCAAAAATGGCTAAAATTTTTCATCTCAGAGAATTTATATTGCATAAGCTCTATGGTTCCTCACCACAGTACAGATAGGAACAATCCATTTACTTGCATCATCCCCTATTGCATTACACAAACACCAAAAATCCATTAAATCCAATATTAGTACTACCTTACAACTGAAATCATCAACTATTTTTATTTCAGCTATAGGACAAAAGGTTTTTCTCCAACGTGTTGCTAATTTACTGAGCATTTACTAATTTAAAAACCTTTCCTGGCAGACAGGACAGATTCCAAACCACAGCAGATATAACACACTGAAGTTTTGCTGTGGGGTGGTGACAAAATCAGCCTATAAAATGACTTTTTGGAGATTCCCTTAGCCTCATCAGCGTGATCGATTCTTGTTCACTTACTACTGCACCAGTAAGCGCAGAGTTGGCATTAGGATTTGGGGTCGGATCAGCAAAAGGATTCTGGTGACAATAGCAGCATTCACAAGCTCTGTCAACGCGGCATGGTTTATTTAAATCAGCAAACACTTAGCTTTGGCAGCAGAGAAAGGCAAAGCAATGTAGACAGAAATATTAAGGTAGAAGTGCAGAGAAAAAAAATTCTCCTGGCTCGACCATGTCTAGATTCAAAGGAAAATTGAAGGGGGAGCAAGTGAGTGAGATTTTTGTTGTTGTTCCTGGGTTATTTTTTTCTGAAACAGAGTCCTGTTCTTGTGCTGCAAGTGGCAGAAACATGAAGTGAGGATCATTAAGTGATGAAGGCACTGCGGCTGACAGATTACAGGACAGATTCAGCTCAGCCTCTTTAACTTTGCTTTAAGTTTGCTTCTCTGCAAACTGAAACACTCTCTTATTTTTCTCATTGGAGACATTATCTTAGAGGATCGATACCTGGGAAAGAAGCGAGTTCAGCTTTCTGGAGAACAGCGACGTAGCACTGAAAAGGCACTAAAAAGTACTTGACTGTTGAATAGGTTAGTATTTAAAAAATTGGACTGTGTAAGTGAAAGATGAAAAACTGTTCCAGTAGAATATGCGACAACACTTTAAAATGGAAGTTTACCAACAAGAGCCCCTTTGTTCAGTGGCGCCGTTTTGTTTGGGGTTTGGAGGCTTTTTTGTTTCTTTCCGGCT
The DNA here is from genome assembly GCA_013398295.1 of Chionis minor. Taxonomy (NCBI): domain Eukaryota; kingdom Metazoa; phylum Chordata; class Aves; order Charadriiformes; family Chionidae; genus Chionis; species Chionis minor. The sequence continues at coordinate 10,849 of VZSF01009393.1, read as the reverse complement.
CCAAATTGCCTTAGAAGAAGCTAAAAATAAATCTTGCTCCAAAATCTTGCTGAAAAAATATTTTTTGGTTAAAACGCACAAGAAAGCACATGAGCATGATGGGATGGTAGGTTTGACCAACTCTCAGGCCAAATGATTTCTGAATTTGCTAGCTATAGAGGAGTGGGGCAGATCCTCCTGTACCTCAGGGAAATGGCCAATACCACCCCAAAACTGAGGTTGCTCAATAACATAGAGGTGCAATTATTGAGTGTCCCCGATACCCCCACATGGTATCTTACTGTCAAGTGTCTTACTTTTTTCTCCAAATGCCTTGCGGCTTTTCTGCTTGTGTTACTCCATAACCATCGCAGCTGGCAGAGGTGCTTGAGCCAGACGCTATAAAGTTTGAAGGAAGAAGGGCTCCAGGGCACCGCATTTGCTCTGAGGCTCCTTCAGCTTTATGCAGAGCTCTACCCGCCTTTCATGGGACAGCATCAGCAAAGGCTCTTCATGTACTGCAGAGAATATATATCTAGGCTGCAGCCAGCAGAGATGGGTTTCTAAAGAGAGGAGCTGGGCTCGCAGAGCTGAGTGAGCAGTTTTGTGTTCTTTTAATAGTTTCATTTGGTTCAAGCATTTAAAGCCTTACGATCTCTTATGGTTTGAGAAACCCACAACAGTTTATTGTCATTTAGACAATTATTCTATCACCTGATGACTCCTCCCCACCCAGGAAGGGGAATCGGGAAAAAAAAAGGAAAACCAGGGGTTAAAATATAAACAGATTTAATAGAATAAGACTAAGTAATTAACATTAATAACACTATACTGATCCCGATACCATTGTAAAATATAGAAGGATTATATTCAGCCAATTCCATCAGTAGGAAGCTGTGCACAAATGTCATCAGCCAATTCCATCAGTAGGAAGCTGTGCACAAATGTCAGACACTGCGAATGCTACAGCTTTGGGGGAAAGGGAAGGCCTCAGGTGTCCAGCACCAGGGCAAGAAGTTCTCAGGATGGCAACCATCAAGGGAGAGAGTGCTTTGCAGCAAACTTTCTCATTTATATTGAATGTGACACTTGTGGTAAGAAATAATCCTGTTGGCCAGCTTGGATCAAATGCTCAGGTCTCGCTCCTCCTCACCCCTGCACCTGGCGAGCTCGAAAACACTGAGACCTTGAAACCCACACACCATAGCTGGGTATAAAGTAAATATTTTCACAAATTCAGACATTAGAGTCTTGTAAAAGTGTGGTTTTCCCCAGCATTGGAAGAGAAATTAGTCCTGTGTCACTCAAACCAGGACACGAACTTAGAGAGCTGTCCTTATAGTTTTTTTGCAAATGAAATCAATTCCTGCAAAATTCCTGCCGATAAAGCCTTCCCATTACCCTGGTGTGTCTGAATGCGCAGACCTACTCACCATTACTAAACAGATGGGGCAGTCTTCACAGAAACCCTCCTAGGTTAAGTAAGCATGGTTAATGGTATAGCCCAGCCACTCAGAGCAATAGGTCGTTTTCATGTACAGTAACTCGCACAGAAGAAAACCTTTCATTGGAAAGGAAAAGTGTAGCCAACACACTAGCCCGGCCAGGCGTGCCCCACGGGAACTAAACTCAGACAGGGCAAGGAGGTAACAACAAACAAGATCCCCTGGTTCGGCAGCCTCCCACCTTTCCAGGGAGAGGGCTAAAAACTTCCCCTTGGGAAAACCCCTCGCAGCTCCCCAGCTTGGCCATCTAGTCGAAATAAAGCCATTTTCAACCCTCAGACCCGAAGTGGCACCGCAGACTGTGTTGCGCTGCGTGGCCAAAATGAGCGCTGTTGCTCCGAGAGGCCCCCACCAGGCTGCCACCATCCTCCACAGGAGCTACTTGAAGAGCATAAGCGGCACTTACAAATTAAAATAACACCTATATTTAGCATTTGGGACTACCACAGACCTGCAGTGTTACAATCGCCACGAAAAAGGGGTGCCCGGTACACTTCACCTGAGCAAAGGACCGGGGAGAGCACGATCTCCTGCAGCAAGGCAGGGAGCTGGTGTCCCGGAAAAAGGAGGGCTAGCCCGGACCCTTCTGGGTCCGCTTGCCTGGGCCACTGCCCTGGCCACAGTGATGCTCACGCCAAGCTGCTCAGCCTGGTCAAATATGCTATACCTGTACAGACGCGCATACGCACGCGCACATATAGGTGTGTATTCAGACCCTAATTGGGACTGGAGTCCCGTTGTGTTCCTCACAGTACGAATTCAGAGGATACCATGGGCCTGCTCCAAGAGGCAAAGCCTCTGAAACCACAAGCAAGGATTCATTTTAAGCAACGGCTGCCAAGACCGCTGAAAGTATGTGCCTGAAAACTCTTTCATTGTCCCTTGTGCTGGAGGCCGAGTGATTAGGAATGAGCAACCGGCCTCCTTCAAACGACTTCTTACTTGATCCTAAGCCCAGCAGCACCACGGCGGCTCTGGCAATCGGCTCCTCAACTTCTTCCACGAAGAGTTCGTGTTTTCTACCCTTTACCGAGGAACAATTGGCATTAAATACTTCTAGGTCTTGGTCAATGCCGTTTTCTTTTTCTTTGTTGGCCTCATGTCTGAGTCTCATAAAAACGAGAGACAGTAAGTGACCTTGGGGCAATTTTCAGACCATCCATCTGTTGCACATAACTTCACAGGCAAAAGGGCCTGCGCCCCTGGTACATCCAGCACGGAGGGAGAGACCCCCCGGAGGGGAATTGCAAAAGCTATGTCACGTCTTGTGGTCAGACCTAGGGCTGCTGTAACCCTCTAACAAGCTATGCTTTCAGAGCTGGACACCTAGCAAGCTCTTCCGGCCTTGGGATGGCCATTTTCAAGGATTTCCCCCGCCAGCTTCTTCCACACCATTTGTTTTAGCCACCAGTTGCTCCTGAGCATTTCCCAGGCTCCTCTCCTGTGCCTCTGCCAAGCGCACCGCCATGGTGTGCAGTCTCTGTCCTCAACCAGCCTGCCCCATCTTCCCTCGGAACCACTTCCAACAATCCTAGCGGGCCACGGGCATTTTCTTCCTGGGCCTGATGGTAGCCCATGTCTCTTTCCAGGATCCTCCAGCCATACAGTGATCTTGAGGGAAGCCGAGCACCTGGGTCAATCTCAATCCATGTTTTTGTCCACATCGCCCAAGCAATGGCCAACATTTAGGCTCCTGCATAGAACAAAAGGGGCAGAGACGTTAAATGTTAACTATTGCATGCTTACTAAGTTATGTTATACTATATTAATCTCTCCATTACCACAGGGACCTAAACCATTCAATGATTCTATGACGTTTTTCAGAATCAGTGTGAAAACTGTGGCTGCTATTTCCTCCTCTACCATACAGTAAATGGGTATTTGCGCTTTTGATGGGAGTGAGACGCAGAGGATCCCTTGCTCGCGTGACAGAGGACAGCCACCGCAGGAAGAGACCCTCCACCTGGGACCAAGGGTGCCCAGCGGGGGCTCTTGCATGTACGCAGAGCGCCGCCGAACCGATGTGCAGATGCTGGCCCAGGCACAATAGCCACAGGCATTGCTCCACGCTGAGTGTCGTGGTTTATATTTAACGCGGGGGCCTAAATTACACAGCAGATGAGGAGAACTCCCTTTGAAAAGGCTTATGAGGTGCCACCTGTTTCCCAGGTCAGAGTCAGGACTTCTGCAGGCACATATGTTTTACGAGATCCAGATCAACGGGACGAAGTAACATTAATAGGAACCCCCTCCCCTGCGTGGGCCTTGGGCAGGAGGCAGCTGTCCTGGTGCCTGGCTTGAAATGAGCAGCAGCTCCCAGGGGATGCTGCAGGCTTTGCCAGCTGCGGGGAAACCTCATAGGGAGGATGTGCAGCAACAACGAGGGAGACAAAAGTGTGTCTGAGGGGACAGGGATCTTCCCAGGTGAGAAGGAACTGGGGGTTAATTCATTTCCCAGCTGAGGATAATTCAAATAAATTCAAAGATACAAGCTTCTTCCAAAGCAGAAGCTCCCCTGGGGCAGTGACCTGCTAATTTGGAGAGCATCCCGTCTGCAACAGAGGCTGTGTGGGCACCCCCATAAACCGTGGCCAGGGGCATAGCAGGTGGGGAGACCTTCCTGCCCGAATCAGACCTTGGTTTGGACCCACAACATCAAATCCACCAGCACAGGTCAGGGTGTGGATGAAATGAACCCAGCTCATTGCAACCCCACGCGAGAGCTTGCATAAAGCAACCAACCCCAGCACCCCCAAAAGCTGCTCTGCACCCTCCCTCTGGATCCACCTCTGGAGCTGTTTTTCAAAACCCCATCATAGTTCCTAAAGCACCAGCGTTTTAATATCTACATACAAAACCTCCTGATGTGTTGGGTTTAGTAAACCACAAACTACCTTAAAAACGCAACATAAAATTAAAGAATTCACTGTTCATAGCTCCAAGTAGGGAACTGAGTAATTAATATATAGCTTAATCTACAGCTTCTGCTATCCTTATACCGCTCTAGTGCTTTGGCCTGCAGCCCCTTTGCTTTAATTGCTCTCGCTAAAGATAGCATTCTTCTAATGCAAAATAATCTGGTGAATCCTACACCCATATCAGGGCTAAATGCAGGGTGCATAAAAGGAAAAGAAGAGAGCTCAATATAACAAGGTGTTTGCTTGCATTCAAGCGAAAATAGAAAGGTTTACCGGAAGTCAAAATAATATATCACAAATGAAATTGAATCCCATTAAAAGCTAATTTTTCTAGTTACCTAATACTATTTTTGTTATGGTGAATGTTTCATAGATGATCTTTTGCTAACATATAATATCAAGCCACAGCCTGTCTGTATGCCAATGATACCTCCTTTAAAGAAATATAAATACCATGCAATACTTGTGATCTTTCTTGTATAAAGATTCTGGTTTATGAAACACTATTTAGATGCTTCATGGCCAGCAAATATAAGTAAACATTATAAAAAGTAGTCTTGGCTGCAAGAGAGGTCTGAAAGACTAAATTCTTCAAGGGACAGACAAATAAACAGGGGAAAGTTTTATTTCATTATCAGCATAGTCGCGGCATACACACATCAGCTGGTATTAATCTTGGTTATAGCTTGAGGCCAGTGACTGACAACATGCTGCAAATTCAAATTCTGAAGGGGGAAAAAAAAAGGTGATCCTCTTGATTGATATATTAAATCTCATTTTAAGTTAGATCGGATTGCAGACATCTGACTTTTCTATCACAGCACACGTTTGGGTCAGTTTCTGCAGTTTTCGGTTTCCCACTCCGCACTCCTCCGCTGCGTTACCTTCCTTGTGCCTGGAAGGACTTGCCTGCAATTGCGAGTTCAGGGACTTTTTAAGCTGGAGGTTGTATCCAACTGGTCATATTTCATAGCCAAAATGAATTTGCCTAATCCTTTTTTGAATCCATTCATCATTTCAGCCTCCATAACATCTTGCAGCAAGGAGCTTCATAATTTAATTACACGTCGTGTAAAAGGGTACTGAAATTAGGAAAGTTATTAAAAGTCTTTTAGCCAAGAAGGGTATTACTCGGTAGAGTCTCTTGTTTTGTTGAAAAGCCTTGCTGGGTGGGCAGGGCTGCTGGAAGCTCACCCAGACACGCAAGCTTTGCAGCTACTCCTTCCTTCTGGCCAGCACAAAGCCGGAAAGGAGGTAAGGTAAATACCGGAGAGAAAACGTGGCTTTCTGTGGAGATGTGCAAGCCAGAACACGGCTGATCAACCATGGCGTAATGGCCTGACCTGGCAGATGAGCAACAACAGCCACGACCTGGACCCTGTCTGGCTTCAACCTTCCGCAAGCCGCCTGGCCAGTCTCAACAGGTCCCTTTCCCTCATTACCCTTCTCCAGCGGGGCAGAAACCATCCTCCTCCTTAGGCAGGGCTTATTCCCGGGGCGATGAGAACCCACAGGTCTGGCTGAACTCGGCAGGAACCGCAAGTGGTCCGAGACACTTAGGCTAGCACCGCATGGGGAATTTTGTGATGGTAAGTGCAAGCATTCCTTACAGTTTTCTCCTCTACCCCACATTGTCCTTAATGTCATCCCCCTCTTGTTCAGCTCGGGGTCTCATCTGTATGTCCCTGCTCCAGCACAATTATGAGTCGAGGTCTGCAGAATTTGACCCAAACCTCCCCATGTGTGGGGTTCGCCCTCCCTTGACAACCGGGCCACACCTGCAGGACTTCTGCTCACATCCCTTTAGTTCCCTCAGCCTTAGAGAACCTTTCTGGAATTCTGAACTGCAAGCCGAAACAGCCCATCTTCCCAGGACGTGGACACAGTAGCTGAGACTCACACAAAGGAGAAGGGAGCTAAAGGCGAAGTGGCCAGCTGCAACTCGGACTGATCTCACTCTTGGTCGAAAGGTGAGTCCTAACTGCTCTCCCCATGCCCTATGCCTCTCTGCCTTCCAGTCACTGTGAAGACACGTATTTTTGGATTGTTACTAGACCTGAAACCGTGAAGCTGTGGTGCTGAGATGACAAGACTCTGAACAAAAGCCCAGATTCTTGCAAACTGCTTGTGGCACTTCCCTGGCAATCACCGCCACCTTTGAGTGGCATTCAGCTGTTACTGTTCAATACCTCCATCGGGCAAATTTATGGTCGTTATTTCCCTGGGAAGCAAAAGAGGGTACTTTAAAATAAACCCCACCTCCAAATAACTTCCTTGGCAAGAAGGAAAATTTGCCACCTCGTTACTTGCTTCAAACATTTCCCCCGGGGAGTGCCGCGTGTTTCTCCGAGTGCGGTGAGATCCCTGGTACAGCCCGGCTGCTGTTCTCCTTCCCCGTCCAGCTGCGTATGTGCGACGGACTTGGTCAGACAGAGGTCAGAGAATTAAAAAAAAAAGTAAATAGGAGTCATGCACTGGGAGCGCGCATTCACTGCATTGCTGAACTGTCTTACTAACCCCGGGAGAAGCCTCCCACACTCCCATGCCGTTAGTGCACAGCTGCCGCTGGAAAGCTGCCCGCGGAGCCTCCCTCCCCTCCCACCTCTTTCAAAGGACCTTGTCTGGAGCTACCAGGCTTCTGCCGGCAGTATTTGTCAGGGCACAGAGGACTACTGTCACTTAAAAACAAGTGAGGGATTACAAGACACTTTGATTTTGTTGGGAGTGTAGAAAGTGAACGGTTGCCCTTTCAAAAGCTAGGAGGAAATGCTGGTGCAGAGTCAGCTCTGCATCTTCATTATATGTTTGGCAGAATATTACCCATTGGTTTATGCTGAATTCCAGAACAGGCCTAGCTATAGCGATGACAAGGGCTTTTGAAGAAGGATGACTTCTGCACAAAGCACCTCACATACTTCTAGGGCTACAGGTGCTAATTTTGCACCATACAAGCAAGTACCAATAGAAATAAACATTTTCAGGGTGAGGCTTCCAATGGCGCCTGTACAAAATCACTTGCAAAAGCCCCTCGGTGCCTTTCCCTACAGCATCCAAGAAGTCACGGTGCGACACACACACCGGCAAAGCTAGAGGAGCAGAAGCAGGACTTGGTCGGAGGGGCCTTTGAAAGCCTGCCCGTGGACACTGCCCCCGGGTGCGGCATCCTGGCTTTCAGGGATGGAGAAAATCTCATCCGTTCTGGGCCACATATAACATTTATTTATTCAGGAGCAGAACTTCCCCCTCTAAGAAAGTAGGAAATGTTGACATAAACGGGCAAAACTGCTGCTCTGCAATTAAAACACGCTTCTTCAGCCAGAATCTCTCATAAATGCAGTGTCCAACAAAACTACTGAAGTTTGGATTTTCAAAGGTCCCCTCGGGGATGTAGTACTCTACTCCCTTTGAACATCTGTTTGGTCCTTTCAAAAATCCCAGCCTAAAAATCCCTGCTGGGGGGCAGCATGTTGCTGTGCTCCTCTCAGGTTTTACCTTTAATACAACATTAACCTCACAATTTGCATTCTCCCATGCATGGCTTTCTGGGTTTGGTTTTGAGTCCTGCCTCCCCTTTTATTCACACGCTGTGGATTACCTGATCTGACGAGTCATCAGAAACAATCCTGCAATGGCACTGCTCGATGGAAGGGTTAGTTTGCAAGCTACTTCGTGTCACCATTTATTTGGAGAAACCATGCCACTTCCCCTGTATTTTATCTTGCGCTTAAAGAATGAAGAAGAAAGCAGCCCCTGAACTGCTAACTATTTTAATCTCAAAATAAGTTAACATATTTGTGAGATCTGAGCCACCAATGCCTTCCTCTAAACAAAAGCTCTTACAGTAAAAATGCGCTGGTGAGATTTGCCCACTCAAATCTCATAAAGCCCATGTTGTTGCAAGGGCTAAGAAAACCTAGCTCTTTAAATAAAGTAATTCTGGGCTAAGAACATTAATGGCATCCTAGAACTGGAAAGCGGGATGTGTAAATTAAAAAGCAAAAAGCACATATACACTCTTAATATCCTAATACCTATTACATGAAATCTCTTTCAAAGTAGCTTTAAATGAGAAGTGCGGTTACTCTTTGATATAGCTGCTAGAAACGTAGCCAGGATGTCCTTTGTTATAATTCTAAAAAATTAGTCTGCATTTCATAAAGACTCGTAATAACCGAGTTTTTGAAACCAGCACACACTAGTCCCTTTTTGTTTTTTCCTCCGTTCAAAGCACGAACCTGCAGCAAATACAGAGCTGTTCCCTTCCCTCAGCAGCATCCTGTTGGTTTTGCCCAATCATGGACCGCCAGGAAGAAGCTCTTTTAGCATCCGTGAGGCAGACGATGATGCGAATGGTGAGAAATCCTCCCCACACCACCCCTGCCGACGTCCCCCCGCAGGCTGACAGGGACCGGCATCACTGCTTCATCATCCAGGACCCCAGAGCCCCAGCAGCATCTGGAGACCGCAAGCGGGGCGACCCACGCCAGTGAGCAGCTGGATGTGGGGCACGGCGCTGTAGGCCCCAGCATCCGCAACCCAAAACTGGACCCAAATCCAAAGCCACACCACCTATGGGGACCCTGTGATAGTAAAAGCAGCGAAAAGGGGACGCGTTGCCAAAGGGTCCATCTGCCTACAACGCAAGAGTAAGGGCGCTTTGGGTTTTGCCCAAAACCCATCCAGATCTGTTATTTACAGCTTTTCCTATGGCATTCGTCAGAGGAGCCGCGAGCCTCTTACACACGACGTTGCCTTTATTCTCACAGGGTGAAAAAGCAGCTTAGAAGTATTATCCTTGTTTCAGAAGCGAGGAACAGGTCCGTATTTCTAAATACATTCGTGCCTCCCGAGGCAGCCTGGGGCTGGCTCCCCAGCAGTGCCGCACAGCAGCGGAGCGAGCGGGAGACCGCAGCGATAACGCTGCAGAGCCCAGGGCTAGTCGTCGCATCCCTGCTCACCCCGCATCCTGACGGAGGAGGATTTATTTGCTCCAGAAGGAATGTGGGAATTCAGCCTATATATTCAGCTTGCACATAAATCACGGATGTTATCTAAATAAGGTGGCAAACGCAGACCCAGGGAAGAGGCGTAATTTGGTCGCATTGCCTGGAAAAGACACTGGAGAAGCTTCATCTGAGAGATTTTGAAATCTGACATCCCTTTTTGTGCTTCGCAGCCCTGGGGGGCGGGGG